>WNWU01000018.1:7929484-7956023 GCA_012654045.1 Ptyas mucosa | reverse complement strand
TCTTCTTCTTCTTCTTCTTCTTCTTCTTCTTCTTCTTCTTCTTCTTCATCATCATCACACAGTCAGCCAGATGTTCAGACAGGGTTTGGCATTTTTGTCTACCTATTGAGTCCTTACCAAGGACCTGGGATAGGCAAATCTGGATGTTTGACGGTGTTACATATATCGTTGCAGGATGGAAGCTGTTCCAAGTAAAGCCACCTTCTGCAATGGACTGATGGTGAATTTGTCAATGCCAATGGTGTTCAAATGGTGCCCCAGTTGTTTTGGGATTGCACCCAAGACACCTATTACTATTGGTACTACCCTTGCTTGCCTTTGCCACAGTCATTCTATTTTTATTTGTAGGTCTTTGTATTTTGTTATCTTTTCCAATTCTTTCCCTTCTCTTCTACTGTCTCCAGGCATTGCCACATCCACTATCCAGACTTTTTTGTCTTTTTTTTAAATCAACAATTGTTAAGTCCAGAGTGTTATGTTTAATGTGCCTATCTGTTTGAATTCTAAAGTCCAAGAGCAATTTAACTTCTTCATTTTCTGTGACTTTATTTTATAGTCCCACCAGTTCTTGCTTACAGGGAAGTGGTATTTCTTGCAGATCTTCCAATCCACCATTGTTGCTACTTTGTCATGCCACTGCTTGTAGTCAGTCTGTGTGATCTTCTTGCAACATCTTACCAGATGGTCCACCGTTTCTTCAGTTTCTTTGCATAGGTGGCACTTACTGTCGGTTGCTGTCTTCTCAATTCTGGCTTTGTATGCATTTGTCCTTAAGTCTTGTGCAGCCAAAATTAGTCCTTTGCTCTCTTTCTTTAACTTTCCTGCTCTTAGCCATTGCCAGGTCTTGTTCTCATCTGCTTTCCCTGATTATTATTTTTTTTTAATGTACTGACCATGTAGAGCTTTGTCTTCCCATGCCTCTATTCTGTTCTTCATTTGGTCTGTCTTGTAGGCCAGTTTTGTCTCTCCAGTAGTCGGTAATTCTTCCTGGCATACTGACTTCAGTACATTTTCTTCATTGTCCTTCAAATATTCTTCCAAAGCTCTTTTTTCTTCTTCAACCTGATGAACTTGCAACATTCCACACCCACCTATTTTCCTTGGTAGGTAGAGTCTGTCAATGTCGCTGCAAGGATGAAGGCCATGATTTTTCTGGTCATCCTATCCTTTGCTGTTAGTTCTGCTTGAGTCCAGTCCCAGATGTCGATTGCCTTGATGGTATTTCCTCCATTAAGTTTGGACTTTAAGATCTTCTTCACTCTCTTGATATATTCACCTCTAATCTTTTTAGTTTCCCCAATGCATCACGGATGTGCACATGAATTGTGTTAAACAACAGAACTGTGAAAAAGAATTGAGCTGAGCATGGCTTAGCCCTAAGGCTCAAATCATTTCAAATCATAAGAGCTTTTTTTTCTTTCTTTTCATTTGTAGGGGGAGGTTATGAGAGTCAAATGGAAGCATATGTATTTTATTGAATTTAGTGTAATTTGCTTGCTAGTAGATGTACTTACAACAATACTCTGAAAGTTTACATAAGATAGTTATACTTCTAGCCAGTATACATAATGCTTTAAAATGTTCTTTGAGAGATTGAGTTTTCTGGCTCAAAATACATTTGAATTTCAAAAAATTGTTTTTAGTACCTCTCTGGGACCTTCTCTCTTCTTCCTGTTTATGTGAATGTTTTTGCTTCCTTCCACATTCACTATCTTGGAAGGAGGAAAAGATAGATGAAACCAAGAAGAAAATTGTCTGGTGATTATTTATTAATCCTTGACTCCTCAACATATTGCTGATAGATTATCACTGTTAATTGAGTGTTGTCAACTGATACCATTGACTAAGACCAAAACACTTTTTATATCAACTTTTTCTTTAAAAACAAAAGAAATGTGAAAAAATCATACATACCAGGACTTTATTCACTCAAAAAACAAGACAAGACAAAACAAAACAGAATAGAACCCTGGATGTAATTGGTAACAGAAATTCATGCTTTTTCTCTACTGCAGTATCTTTTCTGACTAATTGTATGAAGTGGGACAATTGCAATATAGTGATTGAATTTCAACATCCCATTTAATGATAGTCCTTATATCCTTCTCTCTCCATTTATATGTCTTTCAATGGGTGCTACCAATATATGGAAATATTTCGGCTTTATGTTGCTGTTATAGTTTGGTGCTTTTTATTACATGGCAGAAAAGAACTTGAAGTTTTCAAACAATGTTTATAATGTGGTTTAAAAATGAAGCATTTATAAAAATGTATCTAATCATTTGTTATAGTGATTGAGATTGCAAGAAAATAATTTCACCCAGTCTTATATTTAAAAGAAAATGTAGATTAATCCCAGATCAATGAGTCTGCTCAAACCATGCCTTTATGCAAATTGGAGAAAGGAACACCCTTTAAGCTCGCTGGGTAAGCAACATTTCTTTACAAGAAATCTTACATTCCTCTCTGTGCAATATTGGGACACTAGTGAAGAACCTGGAAATATATGTTTGTAGCCTCAGGCATAACTGCTTAGAGGATAGGATGCTTTTTTATAATACTCTGAAGATCTCCTTGACTTTAACTGGAGTAAAGGGGACAGAGAGAAATTGGAAGCATGTCATAAGACCAAGTTCTCTATTTCTCCCATACACTATACAGCAGCAATGTCTTCCTTCCAGGCAAACATTTTTCAAGCTGCCTTTCTTTATATTAAAAGTTCTTCCACAGTCCATCTCATTCCCCTTACATCATGTCACAAGACCCCTGGCACCGTTACAGGACTGTGAAACCTGACCCAGTTTTGGTGTTGCTCTGCGGTATGTCATGGTATAAATGTAAAGACTTATTTTTGGAGGGAACTTCTGGGCTGTAATTTGCTGCCTATCAGAGACGCTTATTAAGATGGTAAGGTAAGAAAGTCAGCAGGATTTTAGAGCAGAAAATATAGAAAGATCTCTGCTTTTACAGCGCTGCTTTTAGATCCATGAACCTTGGCATATAGTCATGCCAGTCACATGACCACTGAAGCATCTTCAGACAATGCTGGCTCCCTTGGCTAGGATAGAGATGAGCACCAACCCCTAGAATTGGATATGATAGTGTTTTGTTTTTTTGAGATTTCTACAGAGTAAAGCAGGGAGAAACAGAGAGTAAAAAGCAGAAGTGTGCAGTTATAATTTATGGGCGTGAATAAATTTTCAAACATGGCTGATGAAAAAGGTTGGCTCCACATTTTGGAGAAGGAATGTGTATGGAAAGTACTCTTTTAATGCATAGGTTACATTCTTCCCTTGGCTCCAATCTGTATAACCACTTAAAAGGAAAAGCAATGTAAGCAGAGGGATGGCTATTTCTATTCAAATACCACTCATGAGTATACCACTCATTCAAAGGTGACAGGATAAACAGAAAGTATTAGCAAATGAAAGTAAAACAAGGGCCTGGACCAAAACTGACCAAAGGAAAATATTAAGGCATCTAATGATGGTAATCCTGATACCTGTAACATATTACATGCTGACCACTCTCAGTTTGTCTTAGGTTTCATTCAGATCTCATTTCCTCTGCATAAAGTGGGGATTTCTTACATTTGTATTTAAGTTCCATTAAATTTCACTTTGCTTTTTGCAGCAGATTTTTCTAAATTGTCAAATTCATATTCCTTGTCTGGCCTTCAGGTGTTTTGGAAAACAGCTTGACCCCCCTACTCTCTGTGGCAGTCCCCCAAGGAGAGGTCAAATGCTCCCAGTTCGGACTGGATCACCCGATCCAATAGTGATGGCGGCGGGTGGTTTGGAGAACTGGTAGCAAAAATCCCTCCCCCCCCCATGCCCAGTTGAGCCGCGCAATCATCAGAGGCTTTTTAAAAAAATTTTAAGAGTATTTTTTCTACAACCTTTTCAACCGAAAAATGCTTTTAAAAGTTTTTTAAAAAGCCTCTGATGATCACACAGCTCAGTTGGGATCGTCAGAGGCTTTTAAAAGCATTTTTTGCCTGAAAAGGTTGTAGAAAAAAATGCTTTTAAAAGTAAAAAAAAAAGTTGGCCACGCCCACTCAGTCACATTACCCCCCCCCCCCCCAAGCCATGCCCACAGAACTGGTAGTAACAAATTTTACATTTCACCACTGCCCTCAAGTATTGGAAGACAACTATCATGTCTCCCCTGGTCCTTCTCTTCACTAGACTATCCATGCCCAGTTCATGTAACCGTTCTTCATATGTTTTATTATCCAGTCCCCTAGCTTTAATAAATCAGAAAGTGTATGGATTTAACACACAAGGCCAAACTAGCGCCTGAGAGGATCTTGTCTACTTCCTTAGGTTCTATAGGCTCAAGTGCTTCCCATGCCACCTTGCAAGACGTACCACCACTAATTCCACAGATTCCACTTTAAAGCTGGAGTCCAATGTAGAGTGAATATGAGCGACTTTGTCCACCAAATGGACAGCATATTCATCACAGCAATCCTTTAGCTGAGCTTTGGTATTATTCCCTCCGAGGAGGGACCGAGTCACCCAAACAGGGCTCCTGGGTGACTATCAGCAGACACAATAAGGGCAGAGAAATATATTTTGTCACACTTATCCCCACAAGGTAGGCTCTAATAGTGACTCTAGCTCATGCCCAGTTATCTACACTCCTTGTCTTTCTCTAGAGATACTCCAGGCATCTCTTTGCCCAAGATCCCTCAATTTCATTATATATAACTGAAAACTTCAGAAAGTTCCTTGACACAGAGAGACCATCCAGGCATGAGCTTATATAAAGCCATTACTACTCTGCAGCCACTAAGGCTTCAATTGGATGAAGAAGCAAGTTTTTCAGAATAAACCCAAGCTGGAATCCAATCAGGTCCATTAGTTACCTGAGGCAGGCCAATCCAATAGCCCAGGGGTGTCAAACTCGTGAAGACACATTGTCATCATGTGGCATATCACAACTTCCCCCCCCCTTCACTAAAACAGGGGTGGGTGTGGCCAGTGCATGATGCATCTGGCCCATGGGCTGCGAGTTTCACACCCCTGCTATAGCCCCAGCCTTTCTGTGGAGAAAGGTGGCATCAAAGACCTGGAAGCTCACAGTAAGTACTCCAGTCATTCAAGAGAGAAATCCATATCTCCCTTAAATTCAGAATGTTCTACCATTGCTCTGACTGAACAGCAGGCCAGGTGTATTATTGCTGTTATGAGTTGGCCTCTGGACAACTTGGGTCAGGCCCATGGCTGCCATGGTAGTTATGAACTCCTTCTGACCCTGTGCCCAGTGATGGTGGATTAAAGTTCCCTAGGACCATGAGTCCAGGGAACTCCACTGCCAACCCAGCAATGGAATCAAAGAACTCAGGAAGGGAAGTTGCCACACAGCAGGGAGGCTGGTACAATAGCAACAATCCCATCTGCTCCTTACCAATGCCTAACTTAAGAAACCGTATTTTGCAACTAGCAGTCTGCAGAACAAGGCCTCTGGATGCCTCCCAATTATCTCAGATTATCACTACTGTCCCATCTCGTCTTCCCTGGGGTCTCAGCTGGTGCCAAATCTGAAAACCGGCCAGCAGATCTTAGAGAGCAGGACCCTGCCCTCCTGTCCCAGCCAGATCTTGATAATGCACACTAGATCAGCCTTTCCTTGACAATTAAGTTGTGAATCAAGGTAGCTTTATTACAAACTGATCTAGCATTCATCAACAGCAGCCAACAACCCAGGCCTCAAAAGCCTGCCATCTAGGACCTGGGATAGAGAATGGAAGTTTGGAATGTGCCAAGAAATAAGATATCTGTGGCTTGGTCCCTGTGAATAATCTTTCTCCAATCTCCCACTATATTTTCTTCTAGCCATCATTGTAATGTGCAGCTACAGGGCCTGGAACTAGTCCAGTCTGATCTTGTAGCTGCCATAGCAAACCTCTCCCTCTTAAGGATCTTAACAGGCAGGCAGTTCTCATCTACATCCCAGCTCTGTCAATCTCCTTCTGTGCTGCAGGGCTTTGTGAAAGACAGCAAAAGTTTCTCTTTCATCTGCACTAGCACTGGCATCTTCCCCACCCATCCCCAGGTTCTGGCCACTTCTGCATGAGGCAACTGACCCAGCAAGCTGACAATCTCTGACAATCCATCTGACAGTGGGGTCCTCTTCAATTCCTTTCCTCCTATGCTATCAAGCCCAGGCTCTCCAGTCTAGATTTTCAAAGTCAACTTGGGGAGTGGGTTTCCACAACTGTGCAGACCACCAATTATAGCATCAGGCAGCCAAGCATAAGATGTCAATCACTTGGGCCAGATTATTACCTTGTCCTATTTGGTCCCCTCACAAGGTGAGCTCTAGAGGCTCTTCCACAATCCCAACAAAAAGAACAAACTACCAATTATCTGCAACATGCCAAAACCTTTAAGCAAACACAGACGTTTAGACTCTACATTCCCTCAGCATCATGATGGCTAAAAAAGGTCATCATCAAATACTTTGCTGAAGTTAAGATATGTTATGTCTACAGCATTCCCACAATCTACTAAAGAAATTACAGAATCCAAAAAAACAAAAACAAAATAAGATTAGTCTGACAAGACTTGTTCTTGCCAAGCAGAATTTTAATAATATCTATCTTATTTCTAAAGATTTATAATCTGATCAATCTTCAAACTGCTCTACAATTTCCCCAGCATTCATGTTTCATTTATGATTTCCCAGCTCTTCATTTTAGTTACTCTTTCATTCCTGCAATGCACAAATTTTTATCTGAAGTTCTTATTCTGAGTTTATATGTCATAGTTCCACAGTTGAAAGTCAATCTGATCATGTTTGACATGCTTTGGCTCACATGACTGCTGGCCACAGTCCAGGAAACCAAACCTGTCTTTTCAATACCATTTTCACAGTCAGATATCCAGCTGCAATATTCTTTTTCCCTTTCCAGTCTTCTTCTGTGGATTAGAAGGGTCATCTGAATTCCACGTTCTTCTAAAAATGCTGTAGTTTTATGTGATAGATATGCACTTGTTCCTGGGAACATAATTTGCCCCCATATGGATTATACACAGGGGTATCTATCTATGGGCTTGATGAATCCCCATTTTTTTTTTCTGTTTCTAAAATCTGTTTTCTGGTTATGTCTTTCTGCACGTATTTCCCCCCCCCCCCCCCCCCCCCCCCCCTCCCCCTCTCTGTCTCCCCCCGGCTTCAAAAATCTTTTTTTTTTTTTTTTTTTTATTAAATTTTTTTTTTTTTTATGTTTTTCTGCACGTTTTTCCCCCCCCCCCCCCCTATCTTCATCCTTTTAGAATGCAAGATCTGCAGATCTAACAGATTATTTTCTGGCTTATTCATTCAAATTAGTTGCTTTTAAAAGCCATCATTCTTTGTGCATTTAAACTTGGCCAAGAAATATTTTAAGCAAACAAATAAACAATGTCACTTCCAGATTCATCCATGAAGATGGTAGGAAGAGCAAGGAGCAATACTATTCTCCAGAATCTGGTGTAGAAAAAGTCCTTCACATTTCTGTTCTGTATTGAACTTTCTTCTCTAAAAAAACATTTCCAGAAATGTTTTTGTTTCTGAAACAAAGTTCATATGGATAACAACATAGTGACAAAAATAAAAACCACCCTTGCATTAAGTGCAGGAGATCCATTTTCTAACAAAAGTACAGTTCAGGTTTTGAACTGAAAAAAGTTCACTGTGAAACATGAAGAATATTATAGGCAGTAATGGGAAAAGGTCCCATTGCTGAAATATGACTGAACAGAATATAGCCCAAATGTGAAGTCTAATTATAGAGAAAATGAAATTCTTTTAAACTTTTTATATTCTTTAAACACAAAAATAGATTTCTGCCATGTCATTTATGACTAAGTAGAACTGTGACATATCTATATATAAATACAATCAATTTCTTCTCAAAGATCTACAGGAGACTTTAAATGTCAATATTATTTATTACCATGCAATATATATTCTATTTATAGGGGGTTCATCTTTTAGAGGTCAACCATAGCGAACAACCCATTTCCTATCAACTCCATCCTAATTCAAAATTCCAAGTCCTTAAAGAAACAGCAGCACTTGTTATCTTTACTTTTTCCACACTAGAAAGCACTTAGAGACACAATACACACTTATATACAAATACACCTACTGAATCATGAATAATAGCCATTCAACCACTTTAATTTTGTTTGTTATATGGTTTTTTTCCCCTTCCAATCAGTCTTGACTCTAAATATAATTTAATTATATTTAATTAATATAATTATTTAAAGACTCTTTTGGAGTAAGGCAGCTATAAGAAATCTCACCCATAATCACAATCATTATCTTCACTGCCTTTAACATCAGAATATTGTGGAACAACCTATTTTCGTTACGCCAGAATCTATCATTATAACTCTCTATCTATCATTAATTTTCATTTGTGTTAATGGATTGTCCCTCATTTTCCTCTTATGCGTGCCACTTGATATATAATTTTTCCCATTGTTCACTTGGATATACAGTGCAACATCAATAACTGGATGAGGCTTTGTACTGAACAGTAGTTCTGCTCCTCCACAGCTATCCAATTTCACTGGGGCTGGCCTAACAAATAGCTATGTTTCTTTAGGATTTGGCACCATACATTTAATAACTACATCAACCAGCCTTTTGTCTACAGTTGTCCTGGACTTAATGCCTAAATCAGTGAAAGGAAGCAAATGCCTCGAAATCCTGGCAGTTAAACTGAGGCCCATTGTTACAGCAATTAATGAAATGCCATCTCTTCTAAAAAAACAAAAACCAAACTTTTATTTTACCTGTGTCAGTCTTTCAAGGTAGGACAGGGCAAAGCATCCAGGAAGGCTGGTAATCATTGTACAGAATCTGGATAGTCTGCCAGAGTTTCTTTCTGACTACCCTGCCATTCCAAACAAATTCAAGGCTGGGTTAATGTGAGTTTCTTTCTGAAGAATTTTCAATTT
This sequence comes from Ptyas mucosa, assembly GCA_012654045.1. Lineage (NCBI taxonomy): Eukaryota > Metazoa > Chordata > Lepidosauria > Squamata > Colubridae > Ptyas > Ptyas mucosa. The sequence continues at coordinate 7,947,063 of WNWU01000018.1, read as the reverse complement.
TTCAGGACTGAGTTATGTCCATCCACACCGTTTTCAAGCCTGGCATGGAGATATTCTGGGAGCAGGTACATAAAGACATAACATAAAGGCTTCTTATTGATCTCAAATCAATCTTGCCTGGCAATGATTAGTCCTGGTCTTTTAAACATCAGTTGACAGACCTGTTTGCCCTCATAAATGATGAGAAACTGGATGTAATTTTTCTCACCTTTTACATCTTTTAACTGTCTCGTGACATTAAGAATATGGGACTTCTGAGACTTTTCCACCAATACCTCATAATTAACTTGCTGCTAAGCAGACAGTTCAAAAGAAGTATTCGGGTTCAGAGCATCTGGACTTGCCACGTTCTGAAAAACTGCTTTCTGACAATCTGAGTAGTTAACAAAAATATCATCAATTCTTGCTTGACTTTTACCATTCTGTAGTAGCTTGTGTAGTAGCTCTGTAGTAGCTTATTTTCCCACCTCCCCTTTGCATTTATACCACTGCCATCAACCAATTATTGAGGGTTTATAGTAATAATACAATAAAATATCCACAATAGGACAAGAAATTAAATTTTTATTTGTTTGTTTGTTCATTCGTTCATTCTCCACCTTTATTATTTTTACAAATAACTCAAGGTGGCAAAGATATCCAACATACATTTCTCCTCCTATTTTCCCCACAACAACAACCCTGTGAGTTAGTGAAGGCAATTTGTCATTCTTTAATGCTATAATCATAGTATTGACAGTTGTTCCAAGATAATAAATTCTTGGGAAGAACAGTCATTACTATCATTTTTTTCAATTTGTTTGTTGAGTTTTAAAACTAAGTCATTTTATAATATTGCATATATGTCTGTTGTAAATTCACTTTGAGTACAATAATTGAGAAAAAGGGGATTAGAATTTTTTATGGGTGTATCAGAATAGCAAAAACAATGGTTTTAATGTACCTGATGCAATGCAGTACTGGATGTAATTGTTCTCTTAATTTCTGTAACTGATTAGACTTATCCAGCAAAAGCTTTCTATGCAGGAGAACAAATCCCTATGTGCCCTTCTGGACTGACCATGCAAAACCAGAGAATGCTGACTAGAGAAATAAAATCCACATCCAGCTGGGCTTGAAAGTCTCTGGATCCAGTCTAGCAATATATGCTGGATATGGGAGCTTGATTTGTAGTTAAGGAAGCATGGCATAAAATGTTATAGCCAAAGCATACAAGAACAAGGGCGCTCTGTGCAAACAATAGGCCAAATGGATCCTTGGTGTTGCAGCAGTGTTGAATACACAGGAATTTGTTTTGCCCAAATGACTCCCCAACTGATGCTAATGAGAATCCTTAGCACCATGGCTACAGAGCTCTCCATTTAACCCATGCTGTGGCAGTTCATGTGAAAAAGCAAATGAAACATTCACATGAACTGACACAGTATAAAGCAGGGGGTGATAATAAATTGGCTTCCTTCCCTTCTGCCTGAGCTTAGGCAAATGCATCACATTGTTGTTTGGAGTTCTATTATCACTGTTGCTTTATCCCTTGCAGTATGTTCTCCCATGCTCAACAATATCAGGGAGGAGATGACTTGTGGGTTATCGTAATTAAACGGGATTGTGCGTGCACAAATAGTCACGAAGTTTTAAACATTTGTTTGCAATTTCAGGAGCCTAGGACAAAGTTTTATCCAGAAAGATTAACCCTCCAGCAAAATGCGTTCTAGGGATATCTCAAATTTCTAAGATATTTTAAGTTTTATTTAACCGAAGTAGGAGAAAAATAGCATCACCATTTCAGGAACTGGAAGCATATACTGCAGTCATATAGTACTAAGATGCTTTAGAAGTGGTCATCGCTATGTATGAAATATCTTGACACACATACAAGATTTTATGATATTTCCAGTTTAATAGATCATCTGAACAGTATACAATTTTGCATGATATTGATAAAACAGAACACTTGGGAAAATTCAGTGAAATTTAATGATGGGAGATTTACTGTAGAATAGACAAAAAAGAAACAATATTTATCTATTAAAATTCACTTGTAGAAGATGCTTCCAACTTGAGTTACAAAGAATTATATAAATTCTTGGAAAAAACATCTGGCTTCTAGTCATAAGAGTTATATTTATTTTAATGAAGAGTCAGACAAATTGGAATAAATTCAGAAAACAACAAAAATGATTAAGATACTAAAATGACTTCAAAGAAGAAAGATGGAAGGAACTGGAAATATTTTATTCTGAGAAAGAAGATTTAGATAGAAGAGCACTCTTCTAATGCTTTCTAATGCCTGAAGAAATAGCACAGGGTGATGTTAAAGGCCTGTGTTGCTTCATTCCCAAAAGCAATACATAAAATAATGGAACTAAATTACAGGAAGAGAGATCCCAATAGTACTGTTAGACTAGTAGAATTATTAGAGGTCTATTAGAGGTTATCAGACAAAAGCAGTGTATCTTCTTCATTACGTAAATTCGGTAGAATCTAGGCAGGCATCATCAGGGATCCTGTAATTTGTATCTCTGTTCTGACAGTTGAGGGTTGGACTCAATAGCTTAAATGGATCCTCTGAGCTCTAAGATTCCATGTTTCTCTGAGAATGCCTTTGAATATTAGTTTCTAGGAAACATGCATATGAGGATAATAATGTACTTGTGTTCTGTTTGCATAGGCATCCAGACAGTCACTGTGAGAATACAATGCTGGACTAGATGGGACTTCTGTGTGAACCAGTAGAATTCCTTATAAACATCAGGGTTAGTGTGGGTGGGTAGTGATTTCCATTGGAGTTGTCAAACCAGTCACGTTGATGGTTGCAATTGCATGGTCAAAGCTCTGCCCCTACATACATGCATGTGATATTAATATTTGTAGAAAGGGGATGAGGCTTTAACTGCCTGGGTATGACTGCCAGTTTGATTTTTTTAAACCTGCCCTATGCATATTCCTGGACATGACCAATGGCCAATGTGAATTGACTTGGAAATATTCCTATTTTCTCAGGTTAATTATGTAGAACAGTGTTTGGAAGATGTGTGGATTTCAACCCCCAGAATTCCCAGCCAGCCATGCTGGTTGGGAAATATTGGGAGTTGAAGTCCACACATCTTCAAGAGGCCAAGATTAAGAAACACCCAATGTAGAAAGTTTCTTCAATACATATGGTTGAATGCAGAAATAATACACAACCAAAATGGTATGGTGGTGAAGACGTTGTATTAGGATCAACTAATTTCACCCTCAATCATGTAAGTTCATTTGATGATTTGGAGCATTCATTTCTTCTCAGAGCAGGGAAAATGAAATGGAACTTTTACACCAAGGCTATACCCCACAAATGATAACAAACAGTACACAGGCTCATTCCATTTTTTTTGCATACTGCATCTGAAAAGGCCCTTTTGTATTGCCAGCAAACACTCTGCCAGTAATGTCTTAGCAACTTTCAAAAGCAGTAGTCACATTCTCCAATATTATATGTAAATATTTTCCTTCATTTTTATGATAATAAAACTGTAAATAGTTTTTATAGTATAGTAAATTGGCATCATAAAAATGTGCTTACCTACTGTGGAACCCTTACAATGAATCTACTGATCACTTGCTTACTGAAACCATGTGAAAACAGTCAATTCCCTTAAAAATCTCATTTTAATTATTGGGAACATTCGTGATGGATTTTGCAAATGTGAGAATATATTTTATGTCTATGTGTTGTTTTGTCAGACATCTGAAGTTCCTGCCTTGATCTAGTTCTGGCTTGCCATTTTCAAGTTCAAAAGCAATGGGGGAACACCTACCCCAATCCCCACAGGGCTTCAAATGTGATAACATCTTAAACTAAAAGAAGAGAAGCTAATTTTTACTATTCTTTAAAGCCCTGGGTATTATAAAACCAAGTCTGTTTATTCTTTTTAGAATGTCTTCCTAAGCCAGTTTGTTTGTCCTTCAAATCCACTTGGTAACACTGGATCCTGTAAACCTCTCCTCCTTTTGTTTGTGTCCATGGCCTTTGAAGATATCAGAATAAATTTTCTTGTCCATCACTGATTATGAATGGCTCTTTGCACTTCAATTTTACCAGTCTTTAAAAAGGCTCAAAAACAGACTTCAGTCCCTCCAGCTTGTCTTTGTATAGAACTTTTCTGAGATAGGTATGCATGATTTAGAATCTTAACATGTAAAGACTAGAAGGAACCTTGGAAATGATGTAACCCAATCCCTTTTTATAACTGAATTCCCTGGCATTCAGCTTCTTTAAATGCCTTCATAGAAGAAGAGTCCACCACCTTCCAAGGCAATATATCTAAACAACATTTGCTATAATTAATATATTTTAAAAGAGCTTGGATCCCCTTAGGCTCAGCCCAGATTCTTAAGACTAGGCTTGGCTCTACTATTAGGCAACTGCCTCAGGTAGCAGGCACTGAGAGGTGGGGCATGGCACTAAAGTATTGGAGGATAAAGTCAACATAGTTTCCTTGAAATCCTTTAATCTAACTACTATCATCAAATGCAAAAAGTGGTACCAGATTGTCAACAGTGTTCAAGAACCATTAATCAGAAGCAAAGAAAGAAGGGAATAAATAAGAAAGGGGAAGAAAATGAGCAAGCTAGAAATTGGGATTAAAAGTTAAAGGACATGTCAGATTTGCTGCATCAGGAAAGAAAGCTCCAATAGGTGGTTTGTATGGGTAGAATTGGTCAGGTTCTAAGTTCACCCAAAAGAATGACCACTGCAAGTCAGTTGGTGGTTCATTATATGTGTGCAATAATGTAAAGATCCAGCAGCTTCTAGCACAAATCTATAGATTGAAGGACACAAAAGTCTTTCCCCTTCCCCAACCACATTTTTTTAGAAATTGTTATGGTTAAAAAAGACAAGATAGAAACAAGAATGTGCAATTTTAGTTCTGAGCCCTTTAACCTTTAAGTACTTGGCAAAATTACACAGAGAAACTTAAAACAGAACAGAACGTTTTAAGATCATTTTAGAGCATTAGGTTGCTATAACGTATTTCTTGGTAGCAAGGAAATAGATAAAATAAATAAATAAAACCCAGGAAGAAGCTAATTATTGAATTTATAGTCTAGACCAGCCTTTCTCGACATTATGGCTTTCAGGTAGGTATAGACATGTTGTGTTACAAATGTCAAGATCTCCAACTATTGCCCAGGCTATCTGGGTTAATAGGATTTATTGCAGTCTAAAACAGTTGAAGGGAACTATGTTGTGTTCTTCAAAATGACAACTTTGAATGTTTGGAAGATGGAGAAGAATGTGTCTCTAAACTATAAACCTATTCTATAAATAGAATAGAATAGAATTTTTTATTGGCCAAGTGTGATTGGACACACAAGGAATTTGTCTTGGTGCATATGCTCTTCAGTGTACATAAAAGAAAAGATACATTCATCAAGAATCAATAGAATTTGGTAGTAGAATTTATTAAATTCAAAGTAGTTGATTATCGTACTAAAATGTCTGTTATCAAATGCATTGACCATTAGTTCATCTAATGCACAACACAACGCAAATGCAGGAAAACAGATCTAACAACAGATCTGAGCATTTGTTGAAATGAAGGCTAACAGCAGAGTTTCATCAGTCAGTATTTATTTAATAATATCTGTAATTTTTCAAGCTTGAGACAATGATTGCCCGGTTCCTGTTTCTGAATCCCTTTATTCAGATAAGGAAGAGAGATAATCACCCTCTGAGAATGAAGAAAAAGGATACATTCTGGGGAAACCTATCTACCTTTTTCAGGATTTAATCTGCCAAGGAACAGTGGTAAGGGCCATGGTAAGGACAAGACATTTTCAGGATAATATTATGCAGGCTTTGACATTAGCAGAAAAGGAGCATATTTGAATGGGCAGGGCCTTTTTGCAGTTTTCTATCCCACATGCAATATAAGCATTTGGATCAAACCTGCTTTTTGTTAGACAGTAGTGCATGGCACAGCAGCAATATCATTCATATTGTACTTCCATACCTCTGATTTTTCATTGTACCTAAATGCCAGACACAACTTGAATTTAATTGTCAGTGCAATGAAATTAAAGCAAATATTGTTACCTGGCAAGATATTTTAATAGCAGATGACACATGGCTCTGTACAGAAATGAAAGTCACTACCAACAGTGCTTTAGCTTTGTCCCACCATATGGAGAATAAATTAGGGTGCAATAAATTATGGTCTCATTGAGAAGACTCACTAAATGTCTCTTGACTTTGAATGCTAGGTATTAGATTTGAAAATAAATGTGATTTATGGCCCCATTGTTCATATGTGGTCAGAGATCTAACTGCCAGCCTTGCCTTCTGCCACTGGTACACTCAAAGCTGCCCTCTTTGAAGTTCAAAGTAGCTTCTATCTACAATATCTCATATCTACAAAGTGTGCATACTGAAATAAAACCATGTTTGAGTTGAATTTTCTTTAAAAATCAGTCAATGGATTCATTAATCAATTAATGACTGATTATTGCAATCAATTATTGATTAATGGATTGCAATTAATAAACTTAAAGACCATGGCCTATTAGTGAAACTACATCTCATCAACCAAAGATTTGATCTGGCCCAACCCGACTTTCCTTTCAGAAAACATTAATTTCTAGCTTTTTCCTGAAGCATTGGGTCAGGAGTAGTATGATCTTTGCTGAATTTTTATGTCCTTTATGTTTTTTAAATCTGTTCACACTGGAGGTTTTTAAGAAGAGATTAGACAACCATTTCTATGAAATGATAAAATGTTTCCTGCCTGAGCAGGGGTTTAGAAGACCTCTAAGATCCCTTCCAACTCTGTTATTCTGTTTTTCATTACATTGTTTTTATATGGATCAGTTGTGGGCTGTTTACTAATGAGAAGTTATTCTGGGTCCTGTGCAAAGAAGGCAGCTATATAAATCTATATATATAAAAGTGAAAACCAGAGCCGTAAAACCTACAAACTTGAAATTTGCCACGTATGTTCCTCTTGACTTCTAGGCGCTCACTAAGAAAGGATTTTTTGAAATGACCATCAGAGCATTAGTATTTCCTATATTATTATTAACATGCTCTGATGCTAAGGAATTCTACTCCCCCTCCCCATCTGAAAAGAAATCTTTCCAAATGCAAAACACAAGCAGAGGAGAGGACTTTCAGTTTTAGTTTTACTTCCACAGCAGCAAGCAGCTTTAATACAGAACACTTGAGCTAAGCCATGCCCAGTCTTCTTCCTGTCTTCTTCTTGCTCACACAGCAAATACTGTTTGAGTTTCCAAACACCCCTCAACTCTCTCACACACTGACAGGATGCTAGCCAGATGAATACCGATAGATGTTGGTAGGCAGAGACAGATTTTTCCCCTTATTTTCCTCCTCAGTTCAGATGAATTTGTTCCTTCTACTATAACACCAGTTAAAGGGAAAAGAGGCACAAAATACAAAAAAGATTTACAGATGCGATTAGGCCCCAAGTCAGTACATAGGCTGTAAAAAAAGTATACATCTAATAACCCCTATGTTAATCAGTCACAAATGAGATCAATGCCTTGGACTAATAAGTATTTGTCTGGTTTTAAATACAAACCTCAGATTGATTACTCCAGGGACAAGGTTGTTATGACGCTTTTGGCTGGTAACTTCAGATAGACTTTGCCTGTTGTGCCATGAGGGACACGTGCAGATGGTCAAGGCCTGTCTCAAGTCATCCATCTTATGGCCTAAAGTCAAAGTCCTGACCTTGACAGTTAACATGCGTGTCCACCTTCAATGTGATTTGAGGGCAGAAGAGTTTTCTAAATTATTAGTTGATATTGGTGATGGCAAGCTTTTGAAAGAGGAGGGAAGAATAACTAATCCGAGTAACCTTTGAGATGTTGTGACAGATCTGATCAGCTTGACTGACAGAATATACAGCAACATTCATCAGACTGGAGTGAATTGCGATTCATGGCTGAGGGAAAGAGCTATTCTCACTCCAACAAATGACTCAGCCAACAGCATCAACAACTTTCTTCTGGAAAAGTTGTCCACTTAGCATATGAAGTATGAATCTGTGGACTCAGTAATGGAGATCAGGGATGCTGTACATTACCCTGTGGAGTTCTTGCACACTCTCAATCCACCAGGATTACCACCTCATGTCCTCCACCTCCAGGTTGGCACTCCAATCATGCTGTTATGTAATCTAACCCCTCTGAAACTGTGCAATGGCACCAGGCTTCAGGTGAAGACTCTGTACAAACACATAATCAAAGCCACAATTTTCATAGGCTTCAATCAGGGAGAAATCATTTTCATACCCCGAATTCCTCTGATCCCATCAGACTATCACTTTGAGTTCAAACATCTACAATTTCCTGTTAAGGTTTGCTACACCATCACCATCACCATCAATAAGGCACAGGGACAGAGTTTGAAAGTGGCTGTTGTGCATCTGACGAGTGACTGTTTCTCCCATGGCCAGTTATATGTGGCGTGCTCCAGAGTCAGTTCACCTGACAGCCTGATCATCCTCCAGCCAGACAGCAAAACCAGGAATGTTGTTTACAGGGAGGTCCTGAGCAATTCATCTGAAGGACGAATTGAAAATCTTTGCTATGCAACTTATTAGCCTGGCTACATAGACAAAATAGCCAAGGTTGCTGCTGGGATTAAAGGGTTTTAGCCCATCTATTTCATTGTTGTTACACTTACAATAATGTCTTCATCTGTAACAGAAATTTACTTTACCGTCACTAATGAAATAATACAGTCCCTTTTTAAACTACTCATTAATTTTCAAGCTTTAAGTGTCAATTTATCAAGCCCCATCACATAGTTTTGTAGTGAAACACGGGTATCCAGCTAGGTGAATTAATAAATAATAGTTTCCTGGGCCTGTAAATATTACATTATATTCTGTACTTTCTTGGACTCAATGACTTCTGTTATCTCTGGCTTGATCTAAGATATGCTACTTAAATGTCAGCTATTTTTTTTTAAATGGACACTTTGTAGAACCTATCATCTATCTATCTATCTATCTATCTATCTATCTTCCACCCATCCATCTCCTACAGAGTTCCTTCTGAACCATACAAATAATTATTTCCCCAAAATTTAAAATTATAGGTCTAAAAGGAAAGTAATTTTCCTGTTTGCCTGAACATGCCCATATGCCAATTGATGATGGGCGGTAAATTCATAAAAACTAAGATAATCAGAAAATGCCTTTTCATTTATAATTGCTAATTTAAATATATATTAATAAGAACCAACATTGTTTGGTTTATTTAGATAATGTTGGATATAGATAATGTTGATGGATATTAACTTTTAAACATGTTAATCATCTTTATGCTAACCTTAGATTTATATTTCTACTTGTGGAAAAATCAATTAGAACTTTGTGCCAAATTAATTCTGAATGCATAGGATACTGCAGCTCTTGACAGTTATTTTTAATGAAGTATTTTATTACACAGAAAAATGCATGCATTCCTAACTGAAGTCTAGAGTTGGCAAAAGCTTTAAAATTGTCTTTTAATTTTTTAAATTTAAACCAAACAAAATCCTTCCACAACAAAGTAGGATCCATTTCCTATAACATTTGCAATGCTTGTTGTCAAACTGTAATTAATTATTGGTCTCAGTAGTCATGTTCTATCTGATTCCATTTGAAAAGCATTTTTTTAAAAAATACAAAAGTAGCAAGGAGAAATCTATCAGAACTCAGTTTCTCAAGGCAAGGAATCTTTCACATTTCTGTTATCAAATCAAATCTATGCCTAACCACACACCGCCCTACAGTTTCAAAGGTTTCTTGCTTGAGCCTTGCTGATAAAAAAGCCAGTTGATAAAAAGTTTGCTGATAAAAAAGCTAGTTGAGCTCTACCGTTTTACAGCAGCCCTGAAATATCTCATTCTGACAAACATTAGCTTTCAAAGGAAGGAAGGAAGGAAGGAAGGAAGGAAGGAAGGAAGGAAGGAAGGAAGGAAGGAAGGAGGAAAAAATCCAAACTTCATCCTATCTGTCAACAGATTTATCCCTTCGGCTTCACTCCAATCTGCCTTCTTAAACAAACTTTCAGAAAATGGGTGGAAGACAGATAAATGTCTAACTTGGCTAAAAAGATATCAATTGGCCAAACTTATTTATTTCTGATGGTGGTTCAGGATTGCATCTTGGCAACAGACCTATAAGCCTTTGTGTGGATAAAGCTGTTGCCGAACCATTTTCTTTCCTCCGTGTGCAAAGTTTCTACTCCTGATTTGATTCCCATTGTTTCACTTTCTATCCAATCATGTTCTCAGAAGAGAGCATCCAGAAATCTCATACACAAGACCACAATTTGAAATGATTTGATAATGAAATCATGCTCTTGTGTATATTTCCTAAGCTTTTATAACAGTGCATTTATTTATTTATTTATTTTGCAAACTCTTAAATCCATATGGAATTAGCACAGGCAGGGCAAAATAGAGGGGAAGAAATGAGAGGGTAGCAGCAGGGCACTGCTTACAACATATAGCTATAGAGCAGGAGTGAACAATCTAATGCCTTCCACATGCTGACTGTTCCCATAATCCCTTATCAAGGACTAATGAGAGTTAAAGTTCAAAATATCCAAAGGATGGCACTACATTGCTTTCTCATGGTCAGTGGGGAAAAAACCGAGCAACCATGTAGTCCAGACTAGTGAAAACCAGTATAAAAAGGACTCAGCAAAAGAAATTCAGTTGAATTCATGATTAAGAAATCCATATATTTCCTGAGCAAGCACAGTTGCTAAATGGTTGATATAATAAGGAAAAGGATGTATCGTAGCCAACTCCATCTGAACAGTCTCCATTCCTTGCTTCTACCCGCATTCAAATGGCAACCTCTTCAAGTTTTTCTGTCTCTTCGCCAAACCTCAGAGGGGAGTCACATTCCACTAGCAAGAATTACTAGGAAACATTAATCTTGCCCTTTTGCTAAATCCTGGTAACTCATGAGTTGCTGTGCAAAAACAACTATTAAGTCCAAACTGAAACATGCTTATTCAAAAATCCAGCTGAAGTTCCTAGGAATTTATTCTTGTGTACTGTCAACCTTAATGAAAAGGTAGACCCTGTGGCAGGTGATTAAGAGAAATCCAATTTCAACTTTGCTATAAGATGACCTCAACTTTTGATAATTTTAAGGATGCACCCCTGCAATCTTTTGGGCAGCAATATAAGTGGCTTCTTTATCTGTCTCCCCCTGCCATTTAATAAAACAAGTTTCCTCTGTGTTGGAAACATGAAAACTGTAGTATAAGCCCTACAAGGTGAACATGCTATGTTCTAGACCATGAACATGCAACTATTACAGTTCTTAAGTGATACTAATGAAACCTTTTTTTTAAATGTGATTATTGCAGATTCAACATAGAAACTGACAAAAATGCAAATAGTGAAAAAGAATGTTACTAAAGATCTGAAGTGATCTTCTGGTCTGACAAAATATATTTAACTCAGTTTTTCAAAATGCCGATTATAATTCTTTTCAGATGTTCACTCGCTTATTATTTAAACATAATACCATGAATAGGAGTTTTTGCCACAATAACATACCCCAAATCCATTGAATGAATATGGGAATGTATATCTGAAGAGAGTACATCATAAACAGAGTTCTTTGAAGCACATGCAGTATATCTTCACAGGGTGATCAAAATCCAAAAATTCACTTCAGAAAAAAATATATACTGTGTGCAGTAATTATATTGTTTGAAAATAGCTTTCCCAATCAATCTTTCTCTTTTCCTCCTACTTCAATGCACGTGGCACTCCAATTTAATATCTGAATAATAGCTCAGATCTTCAGATGCAGTCTTTCTGATTATCCTATAATTTACAGATTATCATCTAAATATAAACACACATGGGACTTCTAAATATAAACACACATGGTGACACCCATCCTTTGGGAGATCCTTCCTCTACTATATTGTTCTAGAAATGACAACTTTGTTGCTCTGGACACAGTAGTGACTGTTAAAGATACCACTTCAGGCAGAACTTCCCTAAGCATATACCTATTTGCTTGTATTGGAATGTTTTAATTGCTGAGTTTTTACTCTTTGATGTGCATTTTAAATATTTCCATCTGTTTTTCAGACTGTTGCTGCAGGAATCAAGGTATACACTTATCAAACAAATAAATGCGTCAGGAATAATGGGGAGATGCCACATGACTCTGGACAAAGAGAAATTGCTCACATTTGGGTAAGGAAAGATTTTTGCACCAGTCTGGTGCAATCTCATTGCACAAACTGCTTTCAGTTCAAATGTTGACTGGATTTGAGCCATGTAGACTTGAAGGTCCAAATTTCCTCAAATCAAGCTCAGATCACAGTGGCTAAATGGGAATGTCATGTATGTCAAAAAACATGTTTTCCAGCATCCCTGAGTAGCTGACAACTCTATGATTCCTGGTACTTGCCAGATCTGATCCTGCTGAACTTTTCAACTCATTTTAGGTCATTCGGGTGCTACTCTCTATTATGGGAGCCATTCATGTGCTTTCAGCTTATTACTTTCATTATCTTCCATTTATATTATCATTTGTCCACCCAATCAAATCCAAAATAACATACAGAAAAGAGACACAAACACACCACAGTTATATTTGGCTACCCAAGTACATAATTTTGTGGGCAATGCACAAATCTACCGTAGTTGTAAAATATCATCTCATAAAATTATTCTTTACAACTTTTCTTTTTCTAGGGAACAAAAACAAAAATACTTAATTAAGAACATATTGTTCATAAAATGATTCTGAAAAAGATAAAATAGATTTTCAAAAGGGCTGGGGAACTTTTTTTTATTTTATTTTTTTAAAGACGATATTCAGCACCAAAATAAACATAGCAGATACCTGGTTGGTGTTTTTGAGAGGGCATTCCACAGCTTGAAAAATCTTTTTTTTTTCAGTCAGCAGAAAAACTGAATTATTCTTTTAAAGAGGATCTTAAGATTTGAGAAGATATGCGGTATAGATATTATAGAAAGAGTTGGTTCAGTTATCCTGGTTTCAAACCATGAAGATAGAGGTGGGGAATACTTTTACTGCTATATACCGTATTACCTTGATCAAGAACTCAAAACCAAAAATAAGAGTTTGCAATGAATCTGAAGATTTCATGGAACAAAACAAGCCCATTTATGAAAGTAGCCACATTAGGGCATTTATGGCATTAAAAGTTAAGGTCATTGTTTGGCATTGCATCCAGCGATGGAAGGGAAGTGAGTAAAACTGATAAAGCAGATATGTGAAATGAAGAGCTGAATTTAATATGATTTTCTTCTTGTAAGGGTGTATGTACTAGTGTATGCATAGAATTCCATCCATAAATAATAAATTGTGGAATGATCTGTACAAATGGCATTTTCTTTTATTCTCACTCCCCCCTCCATCCCCACCCCAATGGCTTGGATGAAACAATTTGTTCTCATTTTAACATGCTTGATTTTTTACATCCTTAGGCTTAGTTAGAACAGGATGCATGATGTAGTTCTGGTTGTTATGTTTCAGTGTGATTAGATTAACAATGTTATTATGTGCCCCATATAGTGTGGTACATAATATGTCTGCCTCCTGTATCTACTTCTATATGTAACTTATGAACAAAATAAGGTTTTTAAACTCTACTTCTTTCCAGTTATTTTTTAAAAAGATCTTAATATTAATTGTCATTTAGAGTCAATTTGTGTAACGGTTAAGATGCAGTCATAGAAACCAGTTCTAGACATCCTTTATACCAGGGGTCCCCAACTACTGGGCCTTGGCCTGTTTGGAACTAGGCCGCAGAAGGAGAAGGGAGCATGTGCACACAGCTGCACTTACACAAGCAGCATGCACTCCACCACTCATATGGAATTATCCCCTCCCCACAGTGGTGGGTTTCTACCAGTTCGCCCTGGTTTGGACGAACCGATAGTGGCAGCAGTGGGAGGTTCTGTGGTGGATTGTCCCCGGTTTGCACTGGTTCTATAGAACTGGTAGTAAAACTGGCAGGAGGCTTCACTCACTGACCCTGATGCCATCAAAACGCTTCTGCGCATGCGCAGAAGAGCGTGCGCATGCATGAGCAAAGCTAGCATGCGTGGCCCCATTGCGAACTGGTAATAAAGGTAAATAGAATCCACCCCTGACCTGGATGTCATCATGGATGCTCTGCGCATGCATGTGTTCACAGTTTTGAACCGGTAGCAAAGGTAAGTGAAACCCACTACTGCCTCCCCTCCTGGTCTGCAAAGCTGGAAAGGTTGAGGAACACTGCTTTATAGGCATGAAAGCCAGCTGAGTGACCTTGGGCCAGTCACACTCTCTCAGCTGACCTCACAGCGTTGTTGAAAATAGGCAGAGGAAGGAGTATTATGAATGTTTGTGTTACTTGTAAAATTATAAAAATGAGAGAAAAATCTAATAAATAAATATTAAGCACATATAGCATATAAGGCAAAGGTGCAAAGAACATAAGGATATAATTCAGACAAGAATTATTTGAATTTTGTCACCATTTGTAACACAATCCCAAAGGAAGAACTGATACAAAGAAAAAACATTTTCTTTTTAGTTCAGATGGTCACTGTCCTTCAGGGAACACTTGCCTGCCTTACCTAGTCTAGCGTTATATTTACATAAATAATTTAGATTTACCAAATATACTTCATGCATTCATATTATTTCTAAAATTTACCTTCCCCCCTTTTTTTAGATTTGAAATGATTCTGGAGTATTATAGAACAGCTGAGGATCGGATGGTCAAATATAGTTCTTGATTTAAAGGCATCGTTTATTTGAAGAGCTACCTAGCCAAATGTGTGTGTATCTGTATCTGTATGTTTATCAGATTTATGGACTCCTGTGATCTCTATGTGATCTGTTTGATAATGCATTTCCTATACTTTGGCAATATGTAGATAGCTCATTTAAGATATGCCATTTTAATACAAAATGTTTACCTTTTAAAACAAGTGAAATATGAATACCTGTGAGCTTCCTTTCCATGGGTATCACCATGCACATGTATAACATTTTGCATTTATTTATATGGTATGTAGTCTGCCTAATTATAGATTATGATTCAGCTCATATTAAGGCTAATACAGATTTTTTTTTAAAAAAAGAAACCCCATGAATGCTAAAAACATAGCCGTGAATGAAACCAGTCCTTTGTGGACTAAAGGCAAGCAGACATTTTTTCTTTTTGATCTCTGTTGTATCTAAGAACAGTGAGATATGATCCCACATTGCCCACATGAATGAGCAACTTCAAGCAGAGGAAGTGATTGGGCAGCTGTACCCAAGAGTTGACATTTTCAACAGAAGTTAGTGGTATAACCTTATCTACAGTATAATTCTGAAAGCAACAGTGGTTAGGAAACCTGGATTTGGAAGGAAGAGAAAATTAAGAAGATATTAATGCTTACATGCCATATTATTGCAACTCAAATGTTTACACCAGTTCAAGAAAAGTAATTAAAATATGAAAACTAAAACTAAAATCCAGGCAGTGTTAATACACAAACAATATTATCCTCAGGCATATAATATCACAAACTTTCACTTTCTGGTATTCCAAAAATTTTAGAAACCGTGAATGACCAGAGACAATTTAAAGAGGCTAAGTTAATGGGAACCTCAAAGCAAGGGGCCAGCTATTTATCTTAAAAGTGAATTGCATCTGTCCCTTATTGAGTGATGAATGCTTGAGAGGCAAGGCTCGGAGGATTTGTATGCAAAATTCACTGAAAAGTTAAATAGCCATGAAATGTGACAGGGCAACTCGTTGCATAAACAGCAACACAATTGGAAATACACATGGGACCACTCAGGGAATATGATCAAGCATAGCTGATATTGAAACCTTGAAAGCCTGTTTTAAGTGTTCCCATGTAAAGACTTTCACCTGTTGCCTTAAATCATTCATGTCAAAGGCATGTCCGCCATCAGCTTCGACCTCAGTGTAGGGCAGAAGGACATCAAAGAGTATTAGCAGATCAGGTGGCAGGTAGGTAGGATACTCATGTTCCTGGATGAAAGGAATGTCAATACTTACCAAACAGGTGGATGGGAAACATTAGCACCTGGTTGCCCTTGTGGCAATGTTATGGTTGACATACATCCCTTCTTCATAAGGGGGAAAAAAAGGAAACATTTCTCATTTTGTATATACATACAAATGTTTGCAATCTCCTCATTGCCAATTGCTGATGTTCAGGTTAAAATATGGAGCATGATTTAAGCACAAGAAAATCTTACTGACTACAACAGAATAAAGAAGGATTCCCTCACCCTCAAATTTTGCTAGTTTGTGGCCCTGTCTGTCTATCCATCTATTCACTTAGTTGTTGCTCTTTTCTATCACTTGTACAATATTTGCCAATCTGGTGCTCTCCAAATTGAATTGATACCATATGGGTGCAGATTCAAGGGTGCAGATTCACCCTAGGACACAAAAATCTCACTGGGAGATCTTGGGCCAGTTGTCAGTGTCTCAACCCAACCTATCATATAGGGTTGTTATTGTGAAGAAAATAGGAGAGAACACTATGTGTGCCATTTTGAGCTGCTGAGGAAAAGATGTGATATAAATTTAGCAAAGAAAACAATCAAAAATACCCTCAACACATTTAAAGAGTACATAGCGGTCCTTGGTGCTCTCTGAGCTTGATTGTTTTCTTGCAGATTTTATTACCCAAACTAGGTAACATCATCACTACCAAGGACCTGTCATTTGAATCGTGAGCTACAAATATTCTTCTCTACAGTATGCTCTAAAATATAGAATTCTCCTTAAATCCTGCTATTCTTTTTCATCATGGTGGTATATTTCTTGAAAGGGGTGTGTGAGGAATGTGGAGAGTGTATACCAAGAGTATACACCCTCAAGGTGGGAAGATCATCTCAATTGCCCAGCTATAACAAGCCAGCACCTATATCAGGCAGCAAGCCAGATGGATGACTTTGGGTCAGTTACTCAACCACTCAGGCCCACCCACCTCACAGGGTTCTAGTTTTGGGGAAAATAGGAGGAGGAAGGCATATTAGGTATGTTGAGTTACTTATCAAGTAAAAAAGCGTGGGGGGGAGATGAAGGAAGGAAGGAAGGAAGGAAGGAAGGAAGGAAGGAAGGAAGGAAGGAAGGAAGGAAGGAAGGAAGGAAGGCTTGTTAACCTGTCTCATCTTCTATATGAATGCATGTATCTGTGTGTCTCTAAAGTTATATGCTTCTGTTCCTCAAAGTAGTGAATCACAAATAAATAATTTGTACCTCCTGTCACTCATGGCAATTGTGAGAGATACATTTGCCCATTTAACCCCACACATGGCTAATTCCTTCTGCAGAAAAAATGGTTTAATAAAAGTGTAGAATTTGAAATAAGTTGGCCTGTTGGGTTGAATTTCAAGGTTGTTTGTGCTAGATTTTGTTCCCTCTTTCTATTATTCGAATCAGCAACCCGACTTGTATTGAAAAGGTTTCTGAAGGGCACAGTTTGTAAAAGCTGCCCTGGAGAAAGAAAAAGAAAGAAAGAAAGAAAGAAAGAAAGAAAGAAAGAAAGAAAGAAA
>WNWU01000018.1:7867023-7929474 GCA_012654045.1 Ptyas mucosa | reverse complement strand
AAAGAAAGAAAGAAAGAAAGAAAGAAAGAAAGAAAGAAAGAAAGAAAGAAAGAAAGAAAGAAAGATTGGTGAAAATGGTAAAGGCCTGGAAATGGTAAAGCACTCCTGTATTTTATCAAGAAAATCACACAGATAGACAAGATAAAGTGACTGATGATTGATGATGGAGCCATCAGGTTAAATGGCACTCAATATGCTGACCAGGAAGAGCTGAGGATTTTTCAGAGTACTAATGGTGTTTATGACATGGTAAATTAAAACCTTTGGGACTTTTAGTTGCTAATGTTTCTAGATAGGAAAAGAATATATAAAGTTGCAAATACAGAGTTACAGTGAGAATACATTAGAAAGCATGAACATAGGAAAGCTCTACAATAAACAAATTGGTTACACAAAAACAACTTTAAAAATTAATGGAAATGGACTAGAATTTGACACTTTCGGCCAGTAGATCATATTATTATTATTACTCAGGACACAAAAAGCAAAAAGAAAAAGAAAAGAAACAGTCTGGCTTTCATAGCCAGGAGGGATATAGCAAAGATAGAATCTGGGTACAGTGCCAACAGAATAATGTCGTTTAGACTTCATGGACATCCCTTTACTGACATTCATCCAGGTTTATGGTCCAATAACTGATGCAGAAGGTGAGGAGGTTTTTTAAAAGTTCAATCTGACAAGAACAGAACATACAAGAAATATTGTTTGTGAATGGAGACAGGATGGACAAAATTGGAAATTACGAGGTTAAAAAACCTTCGTATGCATAGCCAAGAAAACAAAATGAAAGAGAACAACTTATCTATTTTTGCCAATGCAATATTTCTTAATAGTAAGCTCAGTCTTCAAATAATTAAGAGAACCATTAGTACATGGGTATTATCAAGTAGAATACATAATATCAAATTATATTTTTGACACAAGAAGGTGGATAGGTTTAATGATAACAACAAGGACAAGACCAGGAGCTGACTGACTGGGTAACCAATCAGAAATTGCTCATGGACAAGTTGTAAACCAGGCTAAAACAAATCAGCTTTCATAATATATTTTTGAGACTATGCCCACCATTTTCAAGGAGAATATCATGAATTGCTTTGAAGTCTTAAACTTTATTAATATGAACCAGAAAACTGTGGAACAAAATTAAAGAAATTCTTAATGTTAAAATGATTTTGTCAACATCTAAGAAACAGTAGAAAGTGTTGCTTTTTGTTTTGTTTTTGTCAGAATTAAAACACCTTATCAAAAATGCTGTATTTCTGAAATATTTTTTAGAACAGGCCTGTGATAGACAGAGCTCAGATTAACTACTATTTTGCTTTTTACTTAAGGTGTACAACTGAGCAGAGACAATATGATGGTGGATCTGTGCTTGGACCAAGATGACTTATCTAAAAGCTATCCATTAAATACCCATGCATAAATATCAATTCATCACAGAACAGTAATTCATTTTGTTTTAATAAATTTAGATCTATGGTTTCATTATGGAAATTCGTTATTATGAATGCTTTCTATTATGAGCCTCCTTTTCATTAATCACTCTGCATCTTTAATTAGGATGGTGCTGTATGTCTCTGTGGTTCAGTATAAGTGATGAGTATAAAGTGGAGATAGGGACACAGTGGCTCAGTAGCTAAGATGCTGAGCTTGTCAATCAAAAGGTTGGAAGTTCAGCGGTTCGAATCCCTAGCGCCGCGTAATGGGGTGAGCTCCCATTACTTGTCCCAGCTTCTGCCATCCTAGCAGTTTGAAAACACGTAAAAAATGCAAGTAGAAATTCCTTCCTTTGGTGGGAAGGTAACAGCTTTCCATGCACCTTTGGCATTTAGTCATGCTGGCCACATGACCATGGAGACGTCTTCGGACAGCGCTGGCTCTTCGGCTTTGAAATGGAGATGAGCACCACCCCCTAGAGTCAGGAATGACTAGCACATATATGCGAGGGGAACCTTTACCTTTACCTTATAAAGTGGAATCAAGTGTCTCCTGCAATAGCCATGGATGAACAGGTTCAATGTGCTTAATGCAAATGAAATTCAATACAGTAAGATAAAGCAATATAGAAGCCTTAGATTAGACTAAATTTACTCCTCTGATTGTAGGGAAGAAACTGTTTTTGTATATCATCCCGTGGTTGAATTAGCATCAGTAGTTCTTTAAGACTCCAAATATCTGATGGGAGGAGATGATTGGGGGCCACAACATGGGCAGAATAGGGAGGATTTGATTTAGAAGATCCAAAATCCTCTCAGTGGATTTTAGACATGGATTTAGACCAAAGTATTCTTCCTTTTCCCTTTCATAGTTTGAAATCAGAAGACATTTGTTGGAATGGGTAGAACGTGATTTGTTTCTCCCTGGCTTTTACCAGATAAACTCAGCAGTCTATGGATTTCCTTACAGGGTCTAAATTCAGAGCATTTCAAGCAGTCCTATTAGGAATGCAACATGAATGACTTTGGAATTGTTGTTACATATCAACTCTAGCTGTACAGATCAGTTACACTTGGAATTTCCAAATGAGTTATGTTTTATTTTGTTATTTTCTTGTTTTTTTGATTAAAAGGAGTTGATAAAGCTTAAGTTTGTCTATGTAACTAGATAAAGCTTTTGAGAGTACTCTTAGGTTGTTTCTCTTGCAGAGTGTTGAATGAATCAATCCTCAAAATTTCACTATTTAGTATTCAGATGGAATTCTTGGTATTTCATTTAATGAGAACATTTTCTTGAACTCGGAATTGAAAAGAGCCTTAAACTGCAGTATCAGCCAAGGCATATATCATTTTCCTAAGTAGTAAGTAAAAAAGTTGTATTAGCTAAGGAAAACAACTTATATCAGTTAAAAATACCTTTATACAAGTACAGTCTGGACTCATGATTATAAAATATAATCACATTCTTTATACAATCTACATTTTTTATGCTACTCATGGAAAAAGTTACAATAGTAATCCAGGTGGCACTACTATTGGCCATGTCAAGTCTCTGGGAATTTGCTTTGCAAATATTTGTAGTTCTCTTTGAGAATTAATATTGCCCTTTCTTCATTCCTATCATGCTGCTGATATGAAGAGGGTAAAGGAGAATAGTGTAAGGGTGTGAGAAGCAGAGGTAAGAAAAGAAATGAGGTTTTTGTGTGTCTATGTTTATTTTAAAGTCTGATTTTCAGACCTGAAAAATGAATGCCAAAAGTGTGAACAATGAATGCATTGTAGCATTAACTAACAAGTAAGTACAAAACTCAAGAATAAAACAATCGGGGGTACCTTTATCTGTTGCCACAGAGTTCGTTTGCCAAAATGCTGGAGGTGTGATAGAAATCCCCTGTAATTACATGTTTTGTGATAGAACATTCCTTGGCTGTTTAAATGGATTAAACATTGATTTAGAATGCTGGAAGGTATTTCAGACAGGCCAGTAGAATAATTTTCAATTAATGTTATGCTTGCCATTGTTCTGGTGTGTTTTGCCATTGAAGCACAGGTTTAAGCAACTTGTGAATGAAGGGTTTCAGAGTGTCTTATCCACTGGGTGACATTCTTTGTGTGTAGTGATGTATACTTAAAAAAAACACCCTCCACTATTTAACAATTTTCAGTATAAATTAGCAGGAAAGGCATACTTTTAAACTTACCTTTATAATATAGAAGTAGAATTGCTATTTCCATTTGAAGCAGGGAAAAGAAAGAGGTTATCTTTCTTTTTGCTTTTATGCTAAAACATTTGAGTATCTTCAATATTATACTCTCAAAGCTGGTACCAATAAAACCAAATCAGGCAAAAAACAAACAAACAAAAACAACCCCACATTAACCGAGTGGATCATAGAATCATGCAAATGAAAGGAATCTAGAGATAATCTATTCTAGCTCTCTGATAAAAATGTTTCCACCCACTTTTGCTATTTAGGGAGTCTACCAGTAGGTATTTAAACAAAATGGATATCAATGAAGCATGCTATAATCAAATGTAGGATTGAATAGGTACTTGACTGATAGACTTAATGGGGTTCTAGAGGAACTTGGAGTTTACCTCAAAGCTCTGTGCATAGTTCAGTGGAGGCCCTAGTGGCTTTGTGAAATGGGTGGACGGGACTGCATCACTCTCTCTCCCTACTGATTCCAGGACCCACCTTTACTGAGAAGTTCCAGGAAATGACATGAAAAAAGAGATATCCACAGTGCTCTTGGAGGAAAATGTGCAAGATGTCTGGCCAAACATGGACAGGACCCAGTGATGGGATTCAAATAATTTAACAACCGGTTCTCTGCCCTAATGATTTCTTCCAATAACCAGTTCACCAAACTGCTCAGAAAGTTAACAACCGGTTCTCCCGAAGTGGTGCGAACTGGCTGAATCCCACCACTGAAAGGACCCCACATTAGGAATTACCTCATGCATTTGCTACTGGTGTGCTTCCAGGTGCTGCTTATAACTTCTAAAGCATTCTATGGCATTGGGCCTGATCATTTGAAAAGCCATCTATCTCCCATGGTGTCTGCCCAACCAACACAAGCGAACATGGTTGATATGCTTTGGGTATGTTCCATTAAACAGTGTCATCTTTTGGGACCCAGTATGAATTTCCTGAGATGTGGAAGGTTCTATCTTCATACCATTTTAGAGGGTCCTAAAGATCTGGCTGTTGTCTCATGCTATGAATTAGGGTGGTTGGAGCTCCTTGAGAGTTTTGCTGATATATTATTTTGGTGTTGATGGCTGAATTCATCAACATGTTCTGGTTCCATGTGTTTTTGTTGGTTCTTTTTTTTAATAATTGGATTGTATTTTATTCTATTTGCAATGTGAGCAGTCTGGAGTCATTCCAGAATTGGGAGCACCTAAATCAATTAAATTAATTAGATCACTTCCAAGACTTTTTCCAATTTCATGACCTTATGTGATGCTTATACAGTTTTTCAATGGCAAAAGCAGGCATATCAAATATTAAACTATATACAAAGTCTTCTTATAAATAACAGGGAGCGGGACTTATAATACAGCAAGACTCCTCATTATGATTAGAGCAGATACTTGTCTTTAATGTGATTTGGACACCTAAGGTTAAAAAAGTTCAATTGGCAACAAGAAGCACCTGCAGCAAATCACTTATACATTGATAGCAAAATAACTTGTGCATGGTATCATTATAGTATATACTGCTATTACATATTTATTTCTAATGTCCAATGCAAATATGTAAATCACAGCATGTGTTTGATGACATTGTGTCACATTTCATCATTTGTCCCACTTGGAGACATTGGTGGGTGAATGTTCATCTAAGCCAATGGTCCTAACATGTGGCAATATACTTTAGATGCTGAGGGGTACTTGGTGCTCTCTGAGTTTGGTTGTTTTCTTGCCTTACTCAAACTAGGTAACGTCATCAGCAGTGATGATATTACCTAATTTGGGTAATACTAAAACATCTGGAAGAAAACAACCAAGCTCAGAGAACATCAAGGACCCTTCTGTGAGTCTACAAACTGTTTGGGGATATCAAGATAAAAGTAAAACTTAAAAAGGAAATTAAAATGTTCCAGATTTCACAAGATGTTAGCATTCTCACCTGCACTGTTATTAGACTGAGTGATTACCTAAAATCCTCTGCATTTTCTCCTTCAAATGAATTTGTATTTATCTTTGGGGTGCCATTCAGGAACCCTCATACATGACATCGTACCAGTTATTGTTGTGTTGTTCATTCCTGATTTGCATGCTAGTCCGCAAAAGCTTTCACTGATGAGGCAGTGTGCTGCATAAAGGAGAAATATGGGGAGCTACTTAATAAAGTAGTCAGCATGGGAATATCTGTCTTTTTATAGTAGATGGAGAAAACTTTCCCATGCCACAGACCTAGAAAGAATTTGATATATAGCTTCAGGCTATATAGAAAATAAACATATTTGGCTTTGTTCTTATTGGTTAGCTGTCCCAACAGCAAAAGATTAAAATTGCAGCCTAAACATCATAAAGGAAAAATAAAACCAGATTCCATCAATATGGTAAACAGCTGGGACAACAGAAAGTAGCCATCTTAACTGTTCACCAGAAATAGATGAATTAATTAAGAACAATAGATGAGTAGCTGCTTAGATAGCCTCCTAAGGGGGGTGAGATGTAGCAGGTGAGAAGACCGTTTAAATTATTACAGATAGACCTTGAATTGCAACCTTTCATTTAAACCAGGCCTGTCAAACCAGTGGTTCGAGGGCTGGATGCATCACGTGCAGGCCATGCCCACCCCGACTCCGCAAAGGCAAAAAAGTTGCGATATGTCACAATATATCACGTGACCCAATCGAGTTTGACACCCGTAGTTTAAACCGTTCAAAGTTGCAACAGCACTTTGCAACTTTGCAAAGTGACTTGACTCACCTTTAATGGCTGTCACATTATCCTCACGGTCATGTGATCAAAATTTAGGTGTTTGGCAGTAGCATGTATTTAGAACAGTTGCAGCATCCCAGGTCCATGTAATCAGTATTTGCAACCTTCTCAGCCAGTGTCCGACAAGCAAAGTCAATAGGGGAAGCGGGATTTGCTTAATGACTGTGATTCACTTAACAAATGCCATGATTTGCTTAACAAGCATGGCAAAAAAAGGGTTATAAAATCAGGATGACTCATTAACCACTGCTTTGTTTAGCGATGGGAATTCTGGTCCAAATGTGGTTATAAGTAGAGGACTGTGTGTATTACTGTACCATTTTGGAAGGGAGGACTCCTCAGCAAACTCCATTCATCTTACAAAATGTTTGTAAGGAAGGATCAGTGGTGGGTTGTTCCTGGTTCGCACCGGTTTGCAAGAACCGGTAGTAAAAAAATTTAGTAGTTCGGAGAACCGGTAATAACATTGGCTGGCTATGCCCCTGAACTGGTCCCCAGCCCGGTCGTCGCTCGCTTACCCCGTCCACCTCATCAGAGGCTTTTTTTTTTTTACTTTTAAAAGCATTTTTTTACAACCTCTTTGGCTGAAAAAATGCTTTTAAAAGTTAAAAAAAAATCCTCTGATCGTGCAGCTCAGCTGGGATCTTCAGAGGCTTCTGAAAACATTTTTTCTGCAACGTCTTCAGCCGAAGAGGTTGTAGGAAAAAAAAATTCCCTTTAAAAGCTTCTGGCAATCCCAGCAGATTTGCCTGATCGTCAGAAACTTCTAAAAGCATGTTTCCCTGCAACCTCTTAAGGTTGTAGAAATAATGCTTTTAAAAGTAAAAAAAAAAAAGTTGGCCACGTCCACCCGGTCACATTACCCCCAAGCCACGCCCACAAAATAAGCCACGCCCACAGAACCGGCAGTAAAAAAATTTAGAACCCACCCCTGGGAAGGATAGTCTCTTTGTTATCAAGATGCTAAGCCTAAAAGCGTTTTAAACATGATAATCAACATTTTGAATTGGAGTTAGAAATGGCAGGCAACTTAGATCAAGCCTATTTAGCAATTCTAGTCTAGTTTAAATACTTTAAAGTTCTTAAGAAGTATAGGTAGTCTTTAACTTACAGCAGTTTGTTTAATGACCATTCAAAGTTAGAACAGCACTGAAAAAAGTGACTTATGGCCATTTTTCATACTCATGACCATTGCAGCATCTCCATGGTCATGTGATGAAGATGGCAACTGATTCATATTTACGATGGTTGCAGTATCCCTGGGTAACATGATCACCTTTTCTCACCTTCTGACGAGCAACGTCAATGGGAAAGCCAGATTCACTTAACAACCGTGTTACCAACTTAACAACTGCAGTGATTCACTTAACAAAGAAAAGCAAGAAAGTTTGTAAAATGGGGCAAAATTCACTTAACAAATGTCTCACTTAGCAACAGAAATTTTGGGCTCAGTTCTGTTCGTAACTTGAGGACTACCTCAAATACAGCTCTAATTTAAAAAACAAAAACAAGAACCAGGAGTCTATGACCTGAAAAATAAGCTGTTGTTCAAAGTGGCTATTTTTCTTCTTCTTGTGCAATAGCAGCCCTAATGTCAGGAAAGTTCATCTTCCCCAGCCCCTGCCAGTAAAGGAGAGGACAAGCAAATGTGGCTTAACCTGAAGGAATGAATATATTATAATAGATATTATGGATTGAGGTAGGGTAGGTAGATATGTGAATGGGGTTTTCAAAGGCTTTCATGCATTGAGGGGGGAGAAGGAGGAGGGAGTTTGACTAAGATTTCAGATAGGCCAACATTTTTCTGGGAATATTAACTCTTGGAACTTCAAAACACGAGGCACATACTGGAAATATTAAATCTGTTTTGTTAGCATCCCAATCAGGTATTATTAAAGAGGTGGCTGTGACAGCCCATAGTGGATTTGAAACAGGAGCTTAGCTTTCACAGCAGTGAACCTTGATTGTGTAGAGCAATGATCACTGTACCATGGAGAAGACCTGTAATGTACTCCCACTTAAAAGAAACAAAACAAAATCTGATCCTCAGGTAACCTTAGAAGCTATTTGCTCTAGCAGGTCAGAAAACCGCTCAAAGAGCTGAGATTAAAAGAGCTCCACTGCTGATACAAGCGGGACTTCTGCTTAATGTGAGATGCTTCCTTCATTTCCTGTGTATGGCTTTGTTAGAAGAAAAGATATTTGTTAACTACTCTTCATGACTCAGCTATCTTTGAGGAAGGTGCACAATTCTACACTCATTATTATACATGTTATTATAACATTGATATAGAAATCCAGGAGAGCATGCATAGTGCAGAAAAGGAATAAGTTTGTTCACAGCCGCAATTTGTCTTCGTATAGTTACATTGAATTCCCCAAATTCCTATCTAACAGCAGGAGGACCTGGGTTTTGAATTGGGAATACTAATGTGATGATATTTAGAACTGCTTCATATGTCTGGATCCAAGCCAGAGGATACCATTGTAGTCTACTGTAGTTGTACTTGTGTTTCCAACCAACAACTTTCCATCTATCTCAAGGGAAAGACAGTTTACTACTTTGAGAATAATTGGATCAGATCAGAAGTTCCTAGTCAATTAAGAACTTGATGGGACAACTTCTAATTGGCCTATATAAGCGAGTAAACAGTTGAGATCTGGGAAAAGATAGCTGCTCAGTGTTTAGGAAAAGAGAAAAAAAGAGAAAGAAATGAGAACATGGGAGCATACTGGTGGCTCCCATGTATTTCCCTCTGCTAGTATCCATTCTAAGGTCACAATAAAGAAACATTTATCCCCATTGGAAAAATAAATGACATTCATAATTTTTACTTCTTTATTGATGGTATTGATTAACTCCAATGGAGCCAAACTTTCCCCCATCATATCCCAGATCCCTCATACACCAGCATTGGAAGATGTATAAGGGTGCTGGATAATTAATTATTGTAACAGGAAGGCCTCAACCTACTGTACTCTTTGTCTGGAAACCCTTTGTAGATCCTATGGATATCTTGTATTTTCATTTTACGGCAGCATTCACAATCTAGAAATAATTGAGAATGACATACGGCAAAAATACTGATAGTTGCTAGTCATTGAAAGGGTAAATCCTGCACAGAATCTGATTTGAATCTTTAGAATTCTTCAACTCTTCTTCAACTCTTGACATAACAGGTGAGTTCTCATCTTGCTAAGAGGAGAGAAGAAAAATCTCAGTACTTGATTTACTAGCATAACATTTGGAGAAGGGCAGAGAACTGGAATGACAATATCAACATAAGTTGCCCCGCTAAATTACAAGAACCTCTTCATTTGTACTCACATTAATGTGAAGTGGAAATAAGATAGAAAACTTGAAGTGAGCACTGTTGTTGGTATCAGATATGAACTTCACTTGTTTACTTATTTATAAAAGACAATTTACAGATCATTTTTTAAAAAGAAAGATGGCAATGAATTGACCTGTAAATTAAACATTTCAAAATTTTAGCTATACACAAAACAAGAATGAAAATCCAGAAAATATACGCATAAACCCGTGACTTTCAGTAACAGTTTTTAAATGGTCCTTCCATAGGATAGGACCATAGGATAGAACTGAATTCAGACCTAATAATTCATGAAGATGCGAAATACACGGAATACATTCTAAAATCCAGCATCCTTTGTAGTGTTGGAACTCATTGTGCCCTCTTGTTCCTATTGCATGCTATGCTAGCTCTTCTGGCATCTCCACCTACCTCTCTGTTTAGAAGTAGTGGATATGCCATTCTTGCCACACTAAAAGAGCAGGTCAGTGGCCATTCTTCTGTGTCATATCAAGTTTGGCATCCCAGAAAATCAAATGGAAAAGAAAGAGTTTACTTTTTAAATTCATTTTTAAAGTTTTTACATTTAAGTCAACAAACAATTTCTGTGTTGCTTCAAGCAAACCTTAAGCTCTTTGTGGCAATTAGGAGAATGATAAACTTTCTTTCCCCTTCTCTGCTACCCCTTCTCTAGAAGAGGTACAGGGGAAATATTTTAAAAATGTACTGCATTTAAGCCCTTGAAAACTCAACTGACACTTGGCAGATTAAGGCCCTCTAAAAAGTCTACATCCCTACTATTTCCATCTCAGTTTGCCAAAAACAATGAAGCTGCTGCAGGCATTTGCTTGCTCCCCCATTATAGCATTTGAGCAGACACATACACACACAGAAGCATGTACAATCACACACACACACAATCACATGTGCGTGTGCTCGCGCGCGCAGACACACACCAATGTGTGTGTGCTCATTTCTATGTGTATATTTAGATTGAATCTTGAATCCTGAAGCAGTTTGAATCAAATTGGTCTGCCTTCCAACCTTCCATTGAAAATTTCAATTATACCATGCCTTTTTTGAATCTCCAGTTGGAATTTAATCAGGTCAAATGCACACAGAAGACCTATTTTTCTGTCCTCCTTTTACAAATTGGTTTCGCAAAAGCAAAGGAAGAGCTTTGCACCACTGGCATCTACAGGGGAGGGAAAGAGGACAAGTGATAAAATATGCACTGCGATGTTGTGGTGTAAACTTTGTCCCTTCTGTAGTGGGTTGCAATGTCATAATTCAAACACAAAAAACCAGACCTTGTGTCACAATGACATGAGGCTTATATTGTCATTTTGACATTATTGTGGTTAAGAACAGATGCCTATGCTTGGCACAGCATTGAAGCCTGAGATGAAGATTTATGCATTCAAGCAAGGCACTAGCCATTTCAAATCAGGGTTTGTCTTAGTTTGTTTGTTTGTTTGTTTGTTTGTTTATTTATTTATTTATTTATTTGGCTTATATGCCGCCCTATCTCACAATGGACTCAGGGCAGCTCACAATAATAAAAACAAAGCCACAATATAAAATAAAGTCTAAAAATTTAAAAGATTTAAAATTAACCCTTAAAACCCCATTATCAGTCCAGGTCAAGGGATTTAAACAACCAAGTTTTTAATTCACGGCGGAAGGTGCGAAGGTCAGGCGCTAATCGGAGTTCCAAGGGAAGTTGATTCCAGAGGGTGGGGGCACCCACCGAGAAGGCTCTACCCCTGGAGGTCACCAGCCGCCACTGTCTAGCTGATGGCACCCTGAGTAGGCCCTCTCTATGGGCGCGAACTGGGCGATGGGATATCGTTGCTGGCTGTAAGTGGTCCGCCAAATATCCTGGTGATATTGGCTTGCTTGGACACAGTAAATGATTCTTGGTTCAGATAGTACACAAACATTCCAGTTCTTGTAGATTACATTTCTCCCAACCCCCAGATAGCTGCATAAAACAGGAGGGAACTGCTCTAGAGAAGAATCTTCTTATTCCACAGAAAATCTTTGAAAATCAATATTGTACATGTGCATGTTTGAGAAGAAGCCAAGAAAAGGAATGGGAGTATAAATGCATACTCCGACTGGAGTCCGAAAAGTTGCCTGTTGTAATAAAGGGCACTGATTTCCTTTCCAGACATTTCAAAAGTACTTCCTGAATGTAGCTGCTTTTCTGTCCTTTTTCTTGTCAAATGGCGGATTTGGAACATATTATGAAAAAATTATCAGAAGCAAGAAGTCAAGGCTTTGCCTATTTTGTTGTAAGAAAGAATAATAATCCCATTGCTTTAACACACAAAGATTTCTATTGGGATAACTGGGATTTTTATTGTTGTTTACCAGTAACTATAATAACAAGTTAAGCTATTGGTTCAATAGTTTCTGTGGGCTAAAAACATGGAGATTCATTAATTGGATACAAACTTTTTGTGAAATAAGATATCTCAAGAGAAATAATCTTGGCAAAAATCTTTTGCTTATGGCATGGATGACACAGCTTGAAAAAGTAAAGAAGAATGAAGTAGAAGTTTTAGAAAGTTTGTTTAGTTTCCTTCTAGTTGCTGAGCAAACTTTGCTCAGATCAGAGTGATGTTGCGTATTTTTTTCTCCAAAGAGAAGTCCCCCTTGTGGTCAAACAGGGAATCCAACAATCACTTCCTTCTCAACTCCCAAATTCAGGAAATGAAATCTGAGCCTTGGCCACAGGGAAATATGGGATGCCCTTGAGCTGTGATGCAGAAGGGCCACCGTGAGAGGTCCATGAGTCCAACTTTAAAGGGAACTTAACAAAGTGCCCTTTGATTAATACCTTTTGTCTGTCGGGTGGGGGGAGGATGGGGGTTTAGGCGGTTTAGCTGGCAGAGGCAACAATAATGCTCTGACTGATCTCAGATGGTTGGGAACAACTGCAGCCTTATAATGGCCCACCGAGTAACAGAATGAATATGTGAGATGACTATTCCAAAAGGAGTCCCCCCCCCTTTTTTTTTTCATGAATGAGGCCCTGGGAGAGACATCAAAGATTTCCTTGATTGGATTGCTAGGATTATGAATGATATTTTCCTATATCTGACTGTATATACCACATGTTAAAAGTGTCCAGAATGTACATTTGTTCTGTAATCTTTTATAGACAGACTGGTCAGATTTATTTAACATTTATCTTTCAGGGACTTTCAGGATAAATACTTACGTCTTATATTAAACTTTTTTTTTTAATCAGATACCAAGTACTCTCTGGTTGCAGTGATAACATGATGATGGCTGACTTCATTTGACTAATATTGTTTCTTTTTTTTCTTTTCGTTTACTATTACTTGCTCATCTTCCTGGATGGATTGTGACACATTTTCTTTGTTTTTACATCTGTTTTGTTGTTTTAGATGCTCGTTTGGCCTTTGTGTAAATACTTGATATATGGATGTGTCTATGTGCGGATATCCTCTGCAGATTCCCTTCATGGCTTTCATTCTGAGATGGAAAAAGAGAATTAAATACAAAAGAGAAATATATACGAGAAGCCATTTATTGTGATGGCAAAGACGCACACTTTTATACTCGTGATATTTTATTAACAAAACACTTTAAATATTGCACTGCATTTCAGTGCCAACAAAGACTGTGTTAATTGTGCAGCATTTAACAGAAGCATGCTTATTTGATTTATTTGATAATTACAGCTGTAAAATGTTACTTGGCTTAGTGAAACTTCCTGGCTAAGATTTTAAAGCAGTCCAGTTTTTAGAATATTATGCTATTTACAATGGTTGTTTGGTTGTTTGGACGAGATCTTGACTCCACCTGCTCATTTTCTCAGCACATCAGATGTACTTTTGCATCTGCAAACCTGTCATTTGTCCTTGTCCATTAAGGCAGGCTGCTCCAATCAGAGGCAAAGCCCTCTAGCCAAGAAACTGTCAACAAGGCATGTAGCCATATGGAACTACACCGTGTTTCCTAAACATTATGACAATGTTTGATGAAAGGTACATTTCATAGTCTTTCCTTATTGTCTACCATTTGATTCATTCTTGTGCAGCTTAAAAGTGAGCATTTTCTGCATAGTTTCTACATAGGTTGCCATTAATTTTTATACCGAACATGAGATTTTGCTTTCTGATAATTGAAGCTTTTGAGCCTATACAGGCAATGGTCTTTAGATCTTGCAGCATTTGAAAGTTCGTAAGTACAGTAATAGATTTTTTTTTATCATTTAATGATATTTCATATTCAGTTTCCAAATCAAAAGATTTTATTTTAATTTTGCAAAAAAAAAAGTGGCACATTCAAGGAAAAGATGAGCAACAAATCTGTAATTCTCAAGTCTTTAAAGTTTCATAGCCTGGCTTTGAATAATTATAAAAACCAACTTTACCCGCTTAATTTCGTCCTCGGATAAGACATTTTGTATATGTATGCAAATATGCTATAATTACATTTAAGGGACAAATTTCAAGAATAATAGGACAATAAGAAATCAACAGTGAAACCTTTCTATTCAGGAAACTAATCATGCAATAAGTAACTGCTTTGACCCACTCTGTTATGGTGCTTATTGTAGATGATTGCACTAGAATTTTTCCCAGAAAATCTCCCTGTTTAGCAGACACCATTAATCATGTACAATGACTGACACAGATTGAATCAACCTGGAGGGCACCACACTTAAAAAAGTTTTCTTAAATGATTGCCACTTTCCAAAGATGGAAGATAGAACTAGTTTCTCCATGATAGGTATTCAATATTGCCTTGGGAGTCTGAAGGGAAGGACTGAGCTATTCACAACTTCCATCAATTCTAACTCAAAATACCATCAGGAGATTTGTAGCATCTATGCCGTAAGACAAAGATAATTCACTCATCATAATGGTTTGGAGGGTAATGGGTAGTAAAATAGACTTCATTGCTCTCTCCATTTCTCATATGCTGTTGGGCCAATTAAGATATGGTTAATATTTTCCTAAATTAATTGAACACTTTTCTCTTTAGGTAGAGAGGTACTGATAGGACTGAGGAAAGATTGTATTTTGTCTGGCTTATATGATATCCCTACACCTACCCCATTTTCCCAGAAATCTATCCTTGCAAATGGTGATTCATGAACCTAAGTGATAACTTTATGCCATTTCAGGGTTCATGCCAAATTGGTTTTCAGCAGACAGTCCAATCCAGTTTCCCAAATACTAGGCAGAACTACGGACAAGATAATGTAGGGTTAACTCTGAGAATGACATTCCCTTATCGTTCTCCTTTCTGCAGAAATAAGCAGCTCTGCCGACCATCTCATCAGTTTCATGATCTATCCTTTTCTATACCAGCAGCAAGCAAATGTCCAGAGCATTGTATGTGTGCATGGAATGATAAACAATTCTGATGTTCTCAGAACTGTACATATATATGAAAGCCAAATAGATGAATGAGGAGGAAAGTCATTTTCAGCAGTTTACAGTAATCTCTTGAAGCTTCTTATGTTAGAGGCTGAAATCATCTATGAATGCTCAGAACATTTCCTCTGTATACCCTTTGTATGGGTGTGATTTGACACCATGTACCTCACAGTAATTTGAGAGCTTCACATTTTAACAAGTAAATGCACCTGCAAATGTTAAACACCTGTGTTAGAAAAGGCCTGGTGCTTTCAACCTTTTCTTGAATAGGTCTGTAGATAAACATATCTTGTCACTATACAGACTGGGGAAAGCAAATGGTTCACCCTGTCAAAGTGCTTACAAATTATTAATATGGTTGGGTCAGCCAGATGTTTAGACAGGAATTATTTATTTTATTTATTTTAATTTTATTTATATGACGCCCTTCTCCGGAGACTCAGGGCGGCTTACAATGCGTTAAGCAATAGCCTTCATACTTTTGTATATTTTATACAAAGTCAGCTTATTGCCCCCACAATCTGGGTCCTCATTTTACCCACCTTAGAAAGGATGGAAGGTTGAGTCAACCTTGAGCCTGGTGGGATTTGAACTTGCAGTAATTGCAGGCAGCTGGATGTTAAATGCTGCCTTAGTAGGAGGCATTAGCCTCCTACGCCACTCAGGTTCCTGAGTTGGCATTTTTATCCATCCATTGAATCCTTCCCAAGGATCTGGAAAAGAGATGTCATGGTTTTATGGTGTTAAAGGGATATTGTTGCAGGATGTAATTTGTTCCAAGTAAAGCTGCTGATTGCAATTGACTGATGGTGATTTTGTCATTGCTGATGGAGTTTAAGTGGTGCTTAAGTGGTGATCAGGGGTGTCCAACTCCCATCATCACATTGTCGTCATGTGACGTATTGTGACTTTTCCCCCTTTTGCTAAAATGTGGGTGGGCATGGCCAGCACAAGATGCATGTGGCCTGTGGGCCGCAGGTTTGACACTCCTGTTCTAGATATTTTAGGATTGCATCCAAGGCACCTATTACGACTGGAACTATCTTTACTTTCTTTTGCCATAGTCATACTTCCATTTTCAGGTCTTTGTATTTTTCTTTAGCTCTTTCTCTTCTCTCATTTCAGCATTTCAATTCCATTACCCAGTTTATTGCTACTATGGCACCTTTCTCTAGGCCAAATTCCATTGCTATATCTGTGCTAAAAATTCTTACAGTATTTGTCAATGGCTGAATTTTGATTTCCTATTTTCTATTATTGTTCACTGCATAGTCAGCCAGATGTTTAGAATGGATTTGATATTTTTTTCTATTGAGTCCTTCCCAATAACCTACCGTAGGCCGAGGTTATTACCATTTATGCCATAATATTTCAATTTTGGTTTTCAAATTTTGATCCTTTTGATTTTCTCCAATTCTTTATCTTCTATTTTACTATCTCCTATTATTTGAACATCAATTACCCACACTTTCTTCCTTTCAACCATAGTTAAATCTGGTATTTACGAACCAAGACGTATCAATTTATATTTGGAACTTCCATAATATTTTAATCTGCTCATTATTAACTTCTTTTTTAACTCTATGTCCCTTTACTGGTACATGATAATTTTTCCAGTGAAGCATTTTGGCTATGTTACATCAATTTATAATCAGTTTGTGTGATCTTCTTGCACAAATTGAGTATATGATCTATTGTTTCTTCTGCCTCTTTGCACAATCTGCCCTTTGGATCATTTGATTTTTCAATTCTGGCCTTGGTTATATTCATTTGAACTATTTGCTCTTTAGCAGCCAAAATCAAGCCTTCAGTTTCTTTTTTTAATGTTCCAGTTGTAAGCCATTGTCAGGTTTCATTTTTATCCACTTTGCCCTAGATCTTTTGCACAAATTGACTATGTAATGCTTTTTCTTGCCAGCATTCTGTTTGTTTTTTCATTATATTATTTCAATATTCAGATTATGTTTCTCACACATTCAATAAATTCTAAATTTTAATTTGCATCAGTGTTTGTTCTTCACTGCCTTACATAATGAGCCAATCTATGCTTTTCTTCTTTGACAATTTGTTTGACTTGAAGTAACGCTCTGCCTCCATTTCTGTGGGGCAGTGATAATTTATCAATATCTCTATTTTTAAAATCACTTTAAGGCAAAACATTCCTTTTAACTGCAGAGCTTCCTAATGGTAAATATTCTGACATCCTGGGGCAATTTGCATTAAGCAATTGTTAATTTACCAGATTAATGGAGTGTCAGCTGACCAGATAAAAACCATGGAAACTTGCTCCACTGGTTAAAAACAGTTTGAACTGCAGACACTAATACAGGCATTCCAAATAAACACAAGCTGTTAAGTTTTACAGATCAAATAATGATCAAACACAAAGGTGCTGGGTTCTGTTGAAAAGTTGGCAACTTTAAAATAGACTTCCTTCCTTCTGCTTTAACTCAAAAAGTTCAGCAAACATTTCAGCCAAAACTACTGAAGCTGAATTAGTCTCACCCTTCACCCTACCTATCTACTTTTTTTTTTGGTCTTGAATCATTTCTTAAGACAGCATTGACAATGTTTTTTTTCTCAACAGCATGCTTGTCTCAAATTTAGGCAGATATGAGAGGTGCTGTCTGAACCAATTCTCCTTAGGCATTATTTGAAACATCATAAAATGTAAGGACTAGAAGGGATCTTGGATATGATCAGATCCTCTATCCAGTACAGGAAGTTACTTCTCCAACAATGATTATGGCCAGCAACAACATTGGGTAGATGTAGATTTGAACCTGAGTAGCGCTGAAATGGGCAATCCATTTCATGCCAAACTTGCAACAATAAGATAAGTGGACTCAACTCTCAAAATTCCCCAGCCAACATTTTGCTATTATTTTGGGGCTATGTATGTATGTATGTATGTATGTATGTATGTATGTATGAGAAACAATATTAAGGTTCATAAGGGTGATTTTTATCTAGCCCCACTAGAATAGAATTTTTATGTATTTGACTTCAAGCTTTTATTGGTATTTTATATTTTACAGTTGATATGATTTCTAAGGTGCCTAGAGTCACTAGCTCAGGGTACTAAGTATATTTATAAAATGAGTAAAATAGATGGAGAAAATTTTATACATTCAGGGGACAGGAGACGAAAGAAAATATCTTACAAATGTGGTGTTTTTTTTAATTGCTTAATTAACTTTTACTCAGTTTTGCTTTAGTTCTTTCAAAAATGGATGAAGATTGCAGTCCTTTCCCAGTTCTACCCATGTGTTTAGATATTTGGGCTTCTGGAAGAAAGCCCAGAGGTTTATATGTTTGATTCAACTAGATCTTTCTCCCCAAAGAGAGCCATGTCCTAAGATCTGATATTACTATGTTTGGGTGATATAAAGTGTGGTTTATGATTATCACACACAAGCTATTAAATAGGGCAGGGGTCCCCACCAGTGGTGGGATTCAGTTCGCACCACTTCGGGAAAACCGGTTGTTAACTTTCTGAGTAGTTTGGCAAACTGGTTGTTGAAATAAATCATTAGGGCGGAGAACCGGTTGTTAAATTACTTGAATCTCACCACTGTCTGTCCCCCCACCTCCCCCAGACTGTGGCCACTACTGGGCCATGGCCCAATTGGAACTAGGTCAGGCAAGCATATGCGCATGTGTAGCTCCACTTGGGTGAGCAGTGGGCATTCACACATTTGTGCAAGCAGTGGGCACGTGTGCCTGCCACTTCAGCAATTGGAGCTGCATGCACTTATGCACGCAGCTGCCACTCACAAAGAACTCTCCCCTCTCCTTCCTCACTTCCAGGCTACTAATCCGGAAAGGTTGGAGACTGTTGAAATTGGGCCCATAGATTGTGAATTGAGTCAGGTAGCCCTAAAAATACTTGAATGAATGCTACTTGAGAGTTCTAGAGAATGTGGTCTGGAGCAGGGGTGTCAAACTGGCGGCCCAGGGACCAGATGCACCCACCCCAGCTCCATGTGATGGCAGTGTGACACAGCGAGTTTGATACTCATGGTCTGGAGGATCCTTGATTGGGGATAGTTGAACTAAAACTCAGAATGGTCATCTTCATTTGCATGAGCTTTGTTGTAAAAGCAGATCAATCCACAGACTATTGAAGGGTTAGCCATTTCACAGAAGGCATTGTTGAATGAAAACTGGAAGTCTGTACATTACTTAGACATTTCTGAATTAGCTTCATCAAATTTCCCAAGGAGCTTTCATACTGATAAAAACAATAGTAGCTGCCAAGAAGTGCAAGCAGTTGTGAGTGCATCTAGTCAGTGATTAAATGAAAGGAATTTTTGCTAATCCTCTTATAGAGATGTTGTTTCATGCCAAAATATCTTGGTTTCTTCATTAAGGCAGTCAATCTGCATTTTTTTAAAGTAAAGGCTTGATATCTGCAAAGCAGATTTCAACTCCAGGATTAAATGATAAGTTACCTTTTGGGATAAAATGCACATTGTGTAGTTTGGATTAAGTTTACAAGTATTTATTTATTTATTTATTCGGCTTATATGCCGCCCTATCTCACAATGGACTCAGGGCGGCTCACAACAATAAAACAAAGCCACAATATAAAATGAAGTCTAAAAATTTAAAAATTTAAAATTAACCCTTAAAACCCCATTATCAGTCCAGGTCAAGGGATTTAAACAGCCAAGTTTTTAATTCATGGTGGAAGGTGCGAAGGTCAGGCGCTAATCAGAGTTCCAAAGGAAGTTGATTCCATAGGGTGGGCGCACCCACCGAGAAGGCTCTACCCCTGGAAGTCGCCAGCCGCCACTGTCTAGCTGATGGCACCCTGAGTAGGCCCTCTCTATGGGCGCGAACCGGGCAATGGGATATCATTGCTGGCTGTAACTGGTCCGCCAAATATCCTGGTCCTAAGCCATATAGGGCTTTATAGGTCATCACCAGCACCTTGAATCTCACCCAGAGGGCAACCGGCAACCAATGCAAACCACGCAGGAGAGGTGTAACATGGGAGTATCGGGATTCTCCCATCACAACCCGCGCAGCTGCATTTTGCACCAGCTGAAGCCTCCGAGTGGTCCTCAAGGGCAGCCCCATGTAGAGAGTGTTGCATAGTCAATCCAATTAATTAAGTATGAAACCATAAAACTGTAGGGGAAGGGAAAAAAGTAGGTTAAAGAATTAACAACAGCAACAACAACACATTTGCCCTTCTGCTCCAAATCCCAATGACCCTTTCTGATATCAGAGAGTTAGCACCAATAACAACTAACTAGCCAATAGCCACCCTTATGCATCAGATAAAAAGGGGCAGCAAGTAACTATCCATCTGTGCATATATGTGTATGTGTGTGTGTTGTCATTCAATTGTATTGATCACTTAACTTTTTGTTCCCTTACCCACTTTCTTACTCTCCTCCATTGGGGCAAACTGCATTTAGCAAGGCATGATTTTTGCTGTTAACAATGGCAGAAAGAGAAATAACTCCTCACTTTTCGATACTGATGTTTTGATTGAATTCCATATCCTCTATGGTTCTGGGATTTGAACTTCAAAATATCTGGAGGCACAAAGCTGGGGAAACTACTCTAGTCTAGGACTACTCTACTTGCAGCAAAGTTAATACGGGCAAAATTAGATCTTTCTGCTTATTACTTTTGTTGTCTTCTAATATTCTTCTTCCTTGTTCTTCCATTGCAATATCTTTATGAAGTCAGTAGGATTTAAGGTTTAACACGGAACTCATAAATATTAAATTTATCATCATAACATTTCCTGATTACTGCATATATTATGCAGGGAAAAATAAACAAGAGCTATGTGCCATAGCTTTTATCTCTGCTATTGACGTTTAGTGGTTGACGTGTTTAGTGGTTTACTTTCCACTAAAAAAAACCCCAAGCAGTAAACAGTGAAAAAGAACAGGACACTATTTCAACAATTTTATTTTCATCAAGCAAAATTAGTAAACCAATTAATTAAAAAGAGAATAAATTATATTGTTTATTTAGTGAAGCTCAAATAACTTAAATGCCACTGCTTAAAAATATCCCAGGGTATGCTTGAAAATATAAAACTTAAAAACTAAAAAACTTTAGATTTCTGATGGAAAGACAAAGGGCAGTATTTCAGAAAACCTCTTGAGAACTATGAACTTTTGACATCTCTCGAGAGGCTACTGCCAAGAGCTACTTTCTAAAATAGGCTTGTAAAGCTGGTAATCCGTAAGTCTGAACAGGGAGTAGCAGCTAAGTATTGTGGCTTGTCAGAACCTTTGGAAACAAGAGGTTTCTCATAATCTTATGGGGTTTCTCCTCCTTTCCTTGGACATTATGTCAGGTTCATTTCTTGTCTTTTCAACGGAAGAACAGGTACAATAGAATATTTGTAGCTCAGGATTGAAATGAGGGGTTCTTGGTGCTCTCTGAACTTGGTTGTTTTCTTACAGATATTTCATTACCCAAACTTGGTAACATCATCAGGGCTGGTGATGTTACCTAGTTTGGGTAATGAAACATCTGCAAGAAAAAAACTAAGCTCAGAGAGCACCATAGACCTCTAATGTACACATTACTAATCTCAGAAAGCACCAAGGATCCCTAATGTACACATTCCTAGTACTGACATGAGTTTTGGGGTGTTATCTTACTTTCCATAAAAGAACTGTGAATGAAACTCTTGTTATTGGATTAGATTTTGATGTCAGATGTAGGTCCCACAGAAATCAGTTGCATTGGTACGGGGGCTACTGGGAGTTGGAACAGGAAGATAAAATGGCTTAGAATCAGTGGTGAAATCAATTTTTTTTTTACTATTGGTTCTGTGGGCATTAATTGGTGGG
Organism: Ptyas mucosa; assembly: GCA_012654045.1. Classification (NCBI taxonomy): domain Eukaryota; kingdom Metazoa; phylum Chordata; class Lepidosauria; order Squamata; family Colubridae; genus Ptyas; species Ptyas mucosa. The sequence goes on along the minus strand of WNWU01000018.1, from coordinate 7,907,508 downwards.
TGTGGTGGGCGTGGCAGGGGAAGGATACTGCAAAATCTCCATTCCCACCCCACTCCAGGGGAAGGATACTGCAAAATCCCCATTCCCTCCCCACTCCTGGTGGAAGGATATTGCAAAATCTCCAATCCCGCACTCTGGGGCCAGCCAGAGGTGGTATTTGCTGGTTCTCCGAACTACTCAAAATTTCTGCTACCGGTTCTCCGAACTGCTCAAAATTTCTGCTACTAGTTTTCCAGAACCTGTCAGAACCTGCTGGATTTCACCCCTGCTTAGAATAGCGTTCTTTAACTATCACTTTTTCATAAGGCCATTATGGCTTTGCAGCAATCTGGATTTGGCAATCTGAAGGGCAAAATGTGATTTGGATTTGACATGGATTTGTACATAATAAATCTGTTTGGAATGTAGTCTTTTCCCAGGATTGTGCATCATTTGAGGAGGACAGATATGGGATCCCAAGGAAAAAAAACACACATCTGCTTTAATGCATTCCCGACAGCTACTGTATGCATGTCATTTCTCACTTTTTGCAATTTTACTAATCCCTGGGGCCTTGATTTGGGCAGACAATCTGCAATGGATGGGTTTCTACTCCCTGAATAAGCAGTTTGCGGTTAGAAATAGTCTAAACTTCATATTTGTCACTCCAGTAGCTCCTGTGATTCAGCATGCAAGTAGAGAGCTTTTGACCAAACAACCAATTTTAGCCCTAATTGTATATTTTCTGCTAACTGTGATGCTTACTATGTGTGGCTAACTTAGAAGCTGCAGCTAGTGTAGAAATTGTGATGATATTGCTGTCAAAACTGCATACAGAATACATGCCAGGCTGGTTTTAAATAACCATATTGACTACTAACACAACTTCAGTACAGTTTAAAATTTAAGAAGTTGATATCTAATATAGTCTGCTTCCCTGAAGGTACTTTCTTTAATTTGTTATCCTATGCACTATTTTTTAATAATTGTTTTTATTGTAATTTTCTTTTTCAAAACTCTAATACATAACCAAGCAGACAGTGTCATTTTTTTAAAAAAAGTTCATTTAAAAAAAAGTTCATATGAAATCTACATTATATACATATACATTTCCTTATAAACATTACCTATTTTTATTTCTGTTATCTATCCACCCATATCATTTATCCCACACCGCATAGTATTCTGAATCCTCTTTTTCATTTAATTCTAAGGTTAGTTTATTCATTTCAGCACATTTGAATATTTTTTGAATAATCAGTCCCTTTGGTGGTAAGTTATGTTCTTTCCAATATTGCGCAAATGCAATTCTTGCTGCTGTAAGTATATGCAGAATCAAATAACTTGTTTTTTTTTTTAAATCATACTTGGTTTTTAGTATACCCAGGAGAAATGTTTCCGGAATTAACTCAATTTGGCAGTTTGTTAAATCTTGTAACCAGTGTTGTATTTGCTCCAATACTTCTTCACTTCGGGACATAGCTACCACTATCCTATTCTCTATTCGCAGGTAGTGCTGTAGCTATTCTGCCCTTTTATCCTTAAGATATTTTCTAGAAATGAAGAAATCAGCAAGAAAAAACACAAATAAATTATATCTGAGTGACAATGATATCTGAATTCTTTTGTAAAATTCCTAAATGTGGTACGGTGGATTCATGAAATAAGGTTTGGCTTCCTTTCTAAATTCTCAATTATATTGGCACATGTTCTGAAGCACATTGGGATTTCATTCAGATGTAGATAGATAGAATGATAGTTAAAATGTATGTATGTATGTATGTATGTATGTATGTATGTATGTATGTATGTATATAGGTGATTGTATGTATATGTTTTTATATAGAAAGAGGGGAAGGGAGGGAAGGAAGGGTGATTTCCTTTAGGTATACTAAAATTGAAAGGATAACTAATAAAGAAAAAGTTAAGTCAGAATAACAGAGTTGGAAGGGACATTGGAGGTCTTCTAGTCCACCCCCCTACTCGAGCAGGTGTCCCTATACCAGTGATAGCTAACCATTTCGGCATTGAGTCCCGAAAGCATGCGCACGCACAAACACCCATAATGCAATGCGCACATGCCCCCTGCATGCTCCGCCCCCCCATGCATGCGCACATGACTCCCCATGGGTGCCCTACCCCCCTGCATACCCTGCCCCATATGTGCCCCACCGCCCGCACATGCACACAAGACCGTCGCACCTACATGTACAACCCCCTGTGGGTGCCCCACTCCCCGCACATGCGCATGTGACCCCCATACATTCACCCCCCCAACCCTCATGCATGCATGGCAGAGACCTGAAAACCAGCTAGCCAGCAGGAGGCGCAAACACATGCATGACGGAGCTGAGCTGGGGCAATAGCTTGCGTGCCTGCAGAGAGGGCTCTGCGTGCCACCTGTGGCATGCATACCATAGGTTCACCATCACGGCCCTATACCATTCCAGACAACTGACTGTCCAGTCTTTTCTTAAAAGCCTCCAGTGATGGAGAGCCCACAACATCTGAAGGCAAGCCATCCACTGGTTAATTGTTCTCACTGTTAGGAAATTTCTCCTTAGTTCTAGCTTGCTTCTCTCCTTGATTAGTTTCCACCCATTAATTTCTTATGTTCCCTTTTGGTGCTTTGGAAAATAGGTTGTCTCCTTTTTTGTGGCAGCTTTCAAATATTGGAACATTGCTATCAGATCACCCCCTAGTCCTTTTTCACTAGACTAGACAAACTCAATTCTTGCAACTTTTCTTCATGTTTTAATCTCCAGCCTTCTAGTTATCTTTGTTGTTCTTTTTTGCATTCTTTCCAGAGTCTCAACAGGAGCCTGAGTGGCGTAGCAGGCTAATGCCTCCTACTAAAGGCAGCATTTAACATCCAGCTGCCAGCAATTACTGCGAGTTCTAATCTCACCAGGCTCAAGGTTGACTCAGCCTTCCATCCTTTCTAAGGTGGGTAAAATGAGGACCCGGTTTGTGGGGGCAATAAGCTGACTTTGTATAAAATATACAAAAGTATGAAGGCTATTGCTTAACGCATTGTAAGCCACCCTGAGTCTCCGGAGAAGGGTGACATATAAATATAATAAATAAATAAATAAATAAATAAATAAATAAATAAATAAATAAATAAGATGATCAAAACTGGATGCAGTATTTGAAGTCTGGTTTTACTAAGGCTTTATAAAGTGGTACTAATACTTCATCCGATCTTGATTCTATCCCTCTGTTAATGCAACAAAAAGTTATTTATTTATAAATAAAACAAAAAAGTTATTTATTTATGAGGAAACACCAAGGAAAACATAGTATTTTATTCAAGTACCACAGAAGAGCTGGCCACTCAGCTCCTCCAGTTTTGTTTATCAGTGGATTAATTTTCTCCCTCTTTCAGTTATGTTTTCCTTTGTCATGTTTCTTGCAGTGAGGCCATTATTAGAGGCTGCCCTGAATGTGAGAGGCATATGGAAAGGGGGAGGCTGAGGGAGGAGAGATAACGACAAAGGCTTTATTCTCCTGTCCAGACCATCCGCAGAGTGGGCCCAGTGATCAGCTGAAACTGAACCCTGAATTGCACGTTTTTTCGGTGCTTCAGGCGAGGGCTGGGCTTGAGTTACAAAGCTGAATCTCTCCCATCAATTAAAGTCTGTGCACAAAGCAGCTGCATTGAGTGGAAGGTGAAGGAGATTTAATCTTCACCTTTCACCTTGGGTCAGAATACAAGGTTACCAAGGCAGGCTGTTATTAAAAATGGATTGTTCCTGTCAGCTTAATGTTAATTTTTTTGTAGGTAAAGTTATTAGAGACATTCTTCCTGGCTCTTCTAAGAGTCTTGCAGTTGCAGCAAAATTACAGAGGAAGCATTAAATGGCGAAAGGCAAAACAGAAAATGTAAGAATCTGCAGATTCCAACACCTTTTCTTCCTATTTGCCTTCTAAGAAGGTTCCTTGTAGGCAAGATGACCTGTCTGGGAAAATATAATTTCAGGAAGGCTGCCAGAATAATACATGAAATAATGTTCAGTGCAGTAAATGGATAAATGTATGTTTTTAATTTGTTGTTTTAAACTACAGGAGATAGGCAATTTACATGAACAAATCCCACAACACAAAATCAGACCAGGACTCAGAAATGTATTTAAAGGCCAGTGCTCGCCCAGACAAACACAATCCAAAGCAAACTGAAGATGTCTCCTCGAATGGAGGCGAAACATTTGGAATCAAATTGCCAAGCTCGGAGCTCAAACCAACAACATAACTATCGACCTGAGTTACTAATATTCAAAGATATTGAATAACTATTTCTATTTATTTATTTTTTTTCTGTCCTCACAAGTTGTCCTTTTTCTGCTTTAAAATAATTAATTTTTCTTTCTACTGCTGCTTTTGATCTCACTGAAACATTATGTGCTTTTGCCATGCAGGCAAATCTCCCAGGAGAGTACAAATTAATTCTCTGTAGAAACTTAATATTCATAATCAAGCATATGCACACTTTAAGATTCTGCAATATCAGTTTGCAGATAATGTTTTTTGTCAGTTATTCTGAGACAGGTTTTTTTTCAATTTTGTCTGTAATGGTAAGATACAAGCTATGTCTAATAAGCCAGAAACATAGCAGAACAAAATTCCCAGGGAGTTGGGGGAGAGGGAGAGGGAGACAGAGGGAGAGAGGGAGGGAGGGAGGGAGGGAGGGAGAGAGATCTTGCCTCTCTCCATATATAATAGAAATAATAGTAATTATTACTATTTTAATCATTAATTAAAACATTATATTTTAAACATTAAAAATAGAAACTGAAGACTTGATTTAAGCTTCCTAAGAGCAAGCTATTCAAACTAATGTAATCAAGGCCAGAATTGAAAAATCATCAAAATGCAGATTGCACAAAGAAGTTGAAGAAACAGTGGATCATATACTCAGTTCATGCAAGATTATAAACTGACATAACACAGTTGCCAACATGATTAACTGGAACATGAAATAAAGAAAAAATGAAGGGAATATAAAGTTGAAATAGTGGTAAAAATGAGGAAATTAAAATATTATGGGATTTTCAAATATAAACTGATAAAGTTTTGGCTCCAGATCTAACTGTGGTTGAAAAGAAGAAAGGGTGGATAATTGATGTGGCAATACCAAGAGATAGTAGAATAAAAGACAAAAATTGGAAGACGTTTGCAAAGTAACAAGATCTGAAAATTGAAATTAAAAGATTATGGCATAAACTGTCCATGATGGTCTCAGTGGTTATCAGCACACTGGGTTCCTTAACAAAAAAAACATTGGATAGCAGTTAGAAAATATGCATGCTGACATTTCCCTCTCTCAATTATTAAAAGCCACATTTTTTTGATCCACATGGCTCCATTGATACATTAAGACATTCTAGGTTCCTAGGAAGAACTCAATGCATATGAAACGCAAGCTAAAGAACTAACAGTTGTGATTCCATATTGTTAGTCAACTATGGATCAATGATCTGCTTACCAATAACTTTTAAATTGCTAACTGGTATGGTAATTGATGCAGCCCAACAACATCTAGTTGAAAACAAGCTCTTTCCACCTAAACAGAAAGGAAACTACCCAAATAGCAGACGAACAACACATCAATTCCTAATTGTCAAGATAATTCTGGAAAACTGCAAGAGAAGGAAGATCTACTTGAACGTAGTTTGGATTGGTTATGAAAACACATTTGATTCCCTACTGCATGATTAGATAATCAGGTTCCTAGAAATAATAGGAGTCAGTAGAAACATCAGAACCTTTGTTGCAAAGATCAGTGACTATGGAAGACACTGTTGCTGGTCAATGGTGATAGATTGGGAGAGGTTAATATCAAGAGAGGAATCTTTCAAGGACACTCATTATCACTACTATTGTTTGTTGTTGCACTGATTCCACTGTCTGAACAATATCAAGCCATAGCTATCTTTCCACCTTTAGATGGAAAATCTGAAGTTATATGGAAAAATCTGAAATAAAATCACTGTTCAACACTGAGCCAAGATATTGCAGTGGAGTTTGGACTGGACAAATGTGACATGCTCACTATTAAATGGGGTAAAATAGTGAAAAATAAAGAAATCAAGATGTCCTATGGAAATAGCATCAAGAGTGTGGATGGAGATGATCATAATTGGGCATCCTTCAAGCTGACAACATCAAGCCAGATTGGGATAACTCACCATAGCCAGGTCGCCACTGCTGGGTCGCCACCACTGGCTTGCCCTGGAAGTTTGTTGTGGGACAATTTGTCACAGGCAACTCACCACAGGAAAATGCCAAAGGCTAGGGGAACCTTCTCCTCCTCCTCCTCGTCTTCCACCTCCTCCTCCTCTTCTTTTCTCCCTCCCTCTCTCCCTCCTTGATCTGACTTATTCCCCCCCCCCCATACCACTTGAACACTGTGGTAGAAATTCCTGTGCACTGAAAAGTGTGTGACTCTCTCCCTCTTCCCCTCACCACTTTGTTGTCCCCAATTTTTTCCCCAGTCTGAGCTGAGGAGGAGGAGGAGGTGGTGGTTCTCCTCGCCTCTGGCATTCTCCCACAGTGAGTTGCCTGTAGCAAATTGTCTCATAGCAAGTTGGCCAAGGCAAGGCAGCTGGGATGAGCTGGAGGCAGTGAGTTGTCCAACACTAGAGTAAAAAAAAAAAACAGAAGAAAGGTTAGGAGTGAGTGAATACATTAAGAGAGTTAAGATTTTAAACTCCAAAGTCAGTGGAGAAAATACCATTAAGACAATTAATACCTGGGCAATTCCTAACATTAGATACATGCTGGAATAGTGGACTGGACTCAAGCAGAACTAAAAGACCTGGATAGGAAAACCAGAAAAATAATGACAATGAATCATGCTCTTCAACTTCACAGCAATGTTGATAGATTCTAGTTACCAAGGAAAATAAGTGGGCATGGAATGTTGCAAGTACATTTGATGGTTGAAAAAGAAAAAAGGGCATTGGAACAATATCTGTAGGGCAGTGAAGTAGATGTACTAAAGCTAGTACACCAGGAACCTTACTGAGTACTAGAGAGATCAAACTGGTGTATAACAAACATCAAATGAAGAACAGAAAAGAGACATGAGAGGACAAATATTACAAGGCCAGTTCATTAAAAACATAGCAGGCAAAGCAAATAATAATAATAAGAGATGGCAATAACTAAGAGACAGAAAGTTGAAGAAAGAGACAGAAGGACTAATTCTAGCCACATAAGACCAAGTCTTAAGAACAGATGCATACAAAGCCAGAATTGCGAAGGCAGCAACAAACAGCAAGTATCGCCTATGCCAAGAAGTTGAAGAAACAGTGGACCACCTAGTTAGCTGCTGCAAGAAGATTGCACAGACTGACTACGAACAGCAGCATGAAAAAAATCACAACAATGGTGATTTGCAAGATCTGAAAGAAATATGTACCATTGGCCTGTAAGCAAGAACTGATGGAACCATAAAGTAGAGAAAGTAATAGAAAATGAAGAAGCTAAAGTGCTCTGGGACTTTAGAATTCAAAGAGACAAGCACCTGTCACATAACACGCCAAACTTAAACAATTGTTGATAAGAAAGACAAAAAAGTCTGGATAATGGACATGGCAGTACTTAGAGAAGCAGGTTAGAAAAGAAAGAACTGGAAAAGATAGCAAAATACAAAAACCTGCAAATAGAAACAGACTGTGGCAAAACAAAGCAAAGGTAGTACCAATAGGTGCCTTGGGTGCAATCCCAAAACAATTGGAGCACCACTTGGACACCTTTGGCATTCACAAAATCCCCATTGGTCAATTGCAAAAGGCAGCTTTACTCAGAACAGCTTACATCCTGCGAGAGTACCTGTAACACCATCAAACTTCAATATCTATCTATCCCAAGTCCTTGGGAAGGACTTGATAGGTGGATAAAAATGCCAAATCCAGTTTAAGCATCTGGCTGACTACTTGACCAACCATAATGCACTAACTAGAAGAAGAATAGAATAACATAGTTGGAAGGGACCTTGGAGTCTTCTAGTCCAACCCCCTGCCCAGGCAAGAAACCTTACATCACTTCAGACAAATGGTTATCCAACATCTTCTTAAAAATTTCCAGTGTTGGGGCATTCACAATTTCTGCAGGCAAGTTGATCCACTTATTAATTGTTCTAACTGTCAGGAAATTTCTCCTTAGTTCTAAATTGCTTCTCTCCTTGATTAGTTTCCACCCATTGCTTCTTGTTCTACGCTCAGGTGCTTCGAAGAATAGTTTGACTCCCTCTTCTTTGTGACAACCACTGAGATATTGGAACACTGTTATCATGTCTCCTCTAGTCCTTCTCTTCATTAAACTAGACATACCCAGTTCCTGCAACCGTTCTTCATATGTTTTAGCCTCCAGTCCCCTAATCATCTTTGTTGCTCTTCTCTGCACTCTTTCTAGAGTCTAAACATCAGTATCAAAACAAAACATGAAAACTGCTTTTTGTTAATTTTTTAAAACTTGGAACTCAATTTGTATTCTGAATCTGGTGAATGAATTTCTTCCAAAATTCTTGAACGACAGTTTTTATCCATAACTACCATAGCAGTACATATTGGATTATAACAGCAATTTCTACAGGAAGAATCCTTGGTTGTGTTGTTGCCTAAATATGATAAAAGTGGAGTTCTAGCATATCTAAAAGTCTGATGCATAGAGTCCAGATATTAATATCCTTACATTTGACAAGTACATGGCATTCTACACCTTTTTATTTTATATGGTAGCGAAAATGGGAGATTTAAAATAACAGTTTACCTTAAATAATCAACCTTTTGAAACTTGATATCATCTATATTAGCTACAAATAATGGTAGTTACAGTTTATGGGACATTGGATTGGGAAACGCTGGCTGAGACCTTTATGCTTATCCTCCAGATATTTAAATTATGACCTTAAAAATTGTTGGTTCTTGAAAGATGAGATATATTGAGGCTATCTTCAAATTAGATGTCCTGGAGAAAAGCTTGTGGGTTTTATGAAAGCATCTGTTAATTGCCATGGGAAAGAGGATGAAAGTCTTATCCAGCTGTGTTCATCTTATTATAGGCAATATAGTATATTATCAAAGATGGAAAATTGGAAATGATCTGATCTTTCCTACAGTTCTGTAGCTCTTACGACAAACACTTGAAAACATCATTATAAAAAACATAGAAGCCTTTTAAGGAAAGGACAAACTGTATTTCCTGCCTTCACCTTGCTACCAGTTCACCTTGTCACCAGTTCAGCAAGGGATTTGGTGTCCTGTCCGAGCTTATTCATTAAGTATCAAGTTTGTCATTATTATTTATGTTCTTATTTTTCTCCCTTAGTGCAGTACAAATAATCTGTCTCCTACAACATTAAACAGTTTTATTCAAGTGTACCAAATTAATCACTGGAGAACAAGGGTACTCATCATTCTATAATGCATGAAGGAATCAAGTTTCTGAACACAGGGACTTCTATGCCAGACTGAATCCTCTTCAGTTTGGTGGGTTTAGTCATGTGGTGATTAAAGTCATGTCTTACTATCTCATTAATTACCTCCCATGGCCTCAAGGCATATTAACTATTCTCTTAAGAATACTTAGTCTTTGTTTATATTGGTATAAAATCAGCAGTTCCTTGAAATAGTAGGTTAATCTCAGTGGTGAAATCCAATTATTTTACTACCGGTTCTGTGGGCGTGGCTTGGTAGGCATGGTGTGGCTTGGTGGGTGCGGCTTGGTGGGCATGGCAGGGGAAGGATACTGCAAAATCTCCATTCTCACCCCATTTTGGGGCCAGCCAGAGGTGGTATTTGCCGGTTCTCTGAACTACTCAAAATTTCCACTACCGATTCTTCAAACTGCTCAAAATTTTCACTACTGGTTCTCCAGAACCTGTCAGAACCTGCTGGATTTCACCCCTGGTTCATTTCCTCTATTAGACAGAGTGATAGCTTTGTCAAGGAGAAGTTGTACATTGTAAGAAGTAAGTAATGTAAATGTGTTTTTCCCAAAATAAGACATCCCCTGATAATAAGCCTAATCGGGCTATTGAGCACATGGCAATAAGGCCAAGTGCTTATTTCAGGGTTCAAAATAATATAAGACAGGGGAAACACGGTAGTTTCCTGGGAAAAGCACACATACCCATTCTGTATTGTTTGGGGGAAAAATAGGCATATGGAAGTTAAATGAATATGCCAGGGATTTATATTTTAATCTGACCAAACTGTACTATAATTAGTTTAACAGAGGGGACTAGATCCACTACCTTTCGTTCTTCTCCTTTCAAAAATCCATACACAAAACAATTGTGTTAGGTTCTTGCCTTTTTTGAAAAAAGCATTTATTTAGAAAAGCATTTTTTAAAAGGAGACATTGGGCATATTTATGTTAAAACTAATTAATATATATATATACATATATTATAGACAGAAGAGATCTGTAAATCACATGATGGTGAATAGCAAACAGATGTGCAGTTTTGTTATGGTTTGAGGTCTTTGTTTTAAAAAAAAGCCATTAAAATGATGGACTGGAATAATATCTCACTAATGCTAAAACTTAGATGAGATGAATATGTATTGATCTATGTGTCCTTGGTTTATATGCCAAAAGTTCTATTCGGGCTACTAATTGAACCCACACAGATCATGAATGAAGCCTACCATGCCAGCCTAGCTTCTTCCCCCTTCTCCCCACCCCAAAATTATTTCAATGTAGTTCAAGTTTTTTGTTTTTTTAAAAAAATGCTGCTCTACATTTCCAGGGAATTTTACATTGATATTTTCGGCAAGAACTGGAAGACATTTGACAAATTATCTGTACAGGAAGGGTGGGGCAGGAAGGAACATCCTGATTGCTTTAGGCATAATAGCCCTATTGTTGTTTGATTGCTTAGGACTTTAAAGGAAGGAGGTTAAAACCTACTGTAAACAGAGGCTTTCTTCTGCTTTTACAACTTAAAGTGTTCCTCCCCACTCTTTTCTCATAAATGAATTAGAATCTCGCAACCAAAGAAATAATGAAAATGTCTTTTACGTAGAAAGCAATTGTTGAAAATAAAGTTAGGGACTATCATGGTGCATAAGCGCACCAGCGTGCCTACTGTCCCTGTCCTAATGTTTTCTTTTATTGGTATCCTTTTCATGTATTTATAATTATGTTTACCCCTGTATTGGCCATAAAATACATGCTTGACAAAATAAATAAAATAAAAATATTGGTGAGGAAAGACTCCCCCTTCTTGCTTTGCATTCCAAACAAATCAGGAAGCTGACAGTAATTATGCTATTTATCCAAAATTTGTTGTAATGCAGGTTGTTACAGAAAATGGCAATCTGAATTAAATTTTGGAGCATCTGCCAAAGGTTAGTGGCCTTCTCTGGAGATTGACTTTGCTTTCTTTAGCTTGCATTGTCTCCAGAAAAAAAAATGTTTTGCCATTACTGACCATAGGGAGTTACGGATATGTGATGATGCAATTTGATCGAAGTCCCTAAATTTATGGATCCATAGTCTATATTTTCAGTCTTCTTGATATCTTCATTCTATCGTCATTCTAGTTTCTTAATAAATTGCTTTCAACAATACTCTTCGAATAGTTTCCATTGAATCTGGGTGTTCCAGATTCCAATCTCTTGGTTTTAGAGTGGCTTTACAAATATAACATAGCATGATATAGAACAGGAAGGCCATGTTCACAATTCATCTTGCAAAATGACCGTGAATGCAGATGTATTATGCTCAGGGGTGGTATTGACTTACCTTCGCTACCGGTTCGCCTATGTGAGTATGCGTGCGGGCTTGCTTCGCTCGCGTGTGACACCTCTGCGCATGCACAGGACCTTCTGTGCATGCACAGAGCATCAAAACCGAGATGTGATGATGTCCAGGTGGGTGGGCGGAGCCTCCCCCATCCGCCGCTACCGATTCACCTGAACCAGATAGAACTGGCTGAATACCACCACTGATTATGCTGAATGCTAATAATAAATGAAATGTAAATTATAAATTTATTTATAAAACATAAGAGATGTTCTCTGAGTTCTGAAGCTAGTTATATAGTGGTGAAATCACAAACAAACAAACAAACCAAGGGCTAAAAGTTCAATTCATCTCTTTCTGATGATGTTCCCTTCCCTTCCCCCTTCCCTTTCCCCTTCCCTTCTCAATTGGTAGAAAAAATTGACCTCTGTGATTTTCCTGTTTGATATTTTTTTGATAATTGTTAGTAGCATGAGCTTTAGGGGCTCTGTTGGGTTGAACAATCTTATTTTTTTCTCTATGAACCTGCCCATCATTCATAATTTATTGAAGGATCTGTTATACATCATACCACTAGATTGAGAAAGACAGCCATTCTGGGAGAAGTACGGTGTCATAAACTGGTATTGCCTGGTTTTTATTGATTTATTTAATTAATCTATTCAGATTTGTTACAGCCACTCAGCTCTAATGCATTCACCTTTCCTTTTTGCTCGTGTGCCTTTTTTTTATACACTTAGGTAATTATTAATACTTTTGTTATGTATTGCCTCAAATACCTGATAATGGAAGGGTGTGATATATTTGGTATAAATAAGATATGCAAGTTGGTTCTTGAAAATATGAGGTTACAGGGATAGGGCTGGAATGGGGTGCCTTGGACAAATCCTAGTCGTTGGCTTTGCATTTCAGGGCAATTCTCGGCATAATGTATTTTATGCTGGTGCTTAGTACTTTCCAAAGGCTGACCCAGGGGTGAAATCTAGCAAGTTTTGATCGGTTCTGGAGAACTGGTTATGGAAATTTTGAGCAGTTCGGAGAACCAGCACATGCCACCTCTGGCTGGCCCCAGAGTGGGGTGGGAATGGAGCTTTTGCAATATCCTTCCCCTGGAGTGGGGAGGGAATGGAACTTTTACAATATCCTTCCCCTGGAGTTGGGTGGGAATGGAGATTTTGCAGTATCTTTCCCCTGGAGTTGGGTGGGAATGGGGATTTTGCAGTATCCTTCCCCTGCCATGCCCGCCAAGCCACTCACCAAGCCAAGCCCAAAGAACCGGTAATAAAAAAAAATGGATTTCACCACTGGGCTGACCCATATAGAAAGTCCATTACTTCAGCACATAGAATAGCTAATCAAGTTATTTATCATGCCTTGAAATCACACAATAACATTCCTATAACAAAGTCTCAACAGTATTCTCATATATGTAAAATAAAAATAAATAGTAATCTACAATATGTATGAGAGTTTCGGTTAAATATAACTTTACATATTTTTACATACTATGTTTTAAGGTACAGTAAATATATTATTGCCTAGGTGAGAAATGAAGAGTTAATTGATTTTTCAAACTATAATTTGTGATATAGATTTTCTGTGATATAGATTTTCAAAGTAGAATCTGTGATTCTATAATCACAGGTTATATTTTTTAAAAAAAAATAAACGGCAGATTCTTATAAATATTGATAAAACATTTTTTTGCTAGTGAAAAGGTAGCCTTTGTTTCTAAACCTGTTAAGGTTAAACATGGATATGATTTGATAAACTTTTAAGTCAACCTTCTGAAAAATGTTTTATTTATTTGAATATCCCCTAAAAGCAGAATCTCCTTGTGAACAAATTATAACATACAGACCCTTAATATTTTCATCCTATTTCAAAGACTCCTTTAAAAGACCTTTAAAAAAATCTGTCCAGTTTGCATAATATAAGCATCCCCCCACTTTGGTGGAACTAGCTCAAACTCTTCACAATGGAAGAACTAGACGCTAATGAGCTGCAATTGTGGGAAAATGAGTACAGTGTTGGCCTGCCTGACCCACACAATAATGCTACATTTAGCACATTATTTCCCATTTGTATCGTAAGCATTAAGAGGGCAACAAGCAAGGGTCCTCCCCACCTCCTGTTTTGTTTTACAGAAAACTGGTAAAGAAGGATGGGGGTGGGGAGTTAATCATTGGAAGAAATAAACATTTTTTTAAAAAAATAAACCCAGTCAAATTGACATAAAATTGTGGTCTTGTTCTTCATTTCTTCTTAGATGCCCTATTTGGTTTTTTTTGTCATCCAAGAATGCAAGCTACAGAATAAAGGTTTTCAGTTATAGGAAGGCATATTCTAGATCCGTGATGGCGAACCTATGGCACACGTGCCACAGGTGGCACCCGGAGCCATATCTGCAGGCACGGGAGCCATTGCCCTAGCTCAGTTCCAGTCAGCTGATTTTTGGCTGCCCCTCCCCTCCCAGGAGTTTCCACGCAGCCCGGTATGCCACGTAAGTACAGGGCTCATACAGAGGCTCTGGGAAGGTGCTTTTGGCCTCGGGGGGGGGAATTTTTGCCCTCCCCAGACTCCAAGAAAGCCTTTGGAACCTGGGGAGGGTGAAAAATGAGCCTGCCGGGCCCACCGGAAGTTGGGAAATGGGCCATTTCCGACCTCTGGAAGCTTCAGGGAGGCCTGCTAGGTCCAAAATGGAGCGCGAGGGGGCATTGAATTACACATGTGGGCACGTGGGCATACGACCCCCTGCACTCCCCCCGCTTTTGGCACGCAACGGCAAAAAGGTTATCCATTACTGTTCTAGATGAATGTTGGGTAAAGGTAAAGGTTCCCCCCGCACATATGTGCTGGTTGTTCCTGATTTTAGGGGGTGATGCTCATCTCCGTTTCAAAGCCGAAGAGCCAGCGCTGTCCAAAGACATCTCCGTAGTCATGTGGCCAGCATGATTAAATGCCAAAGGCACACGGAACACTGTTACCTTCCCACCAAAGATGGTCCCTATTTTTCTACTTGCATTTTTAACGTGCTTTGGAACTGCTAGGTTGGCAGAAGCTGGGACAAGTAACGGGAGCTCACCCCGTTACACGGCACTAGGGATTTGAACCGCTGAACTGCTGGCCTTTCAATCGACAAAGCTCAGCGTCTTAGCCACTGAGCCACTGCGTCTCTCATAGATGAAGGTTAGGGAAATGCTTAAAGCAGTTCAACAGGAGAACCAATTACTCAGAGGGATGGTGAGCTCTTTTTATTGGGTGTATTCAATCAGGGCTGGACAGCCAACGGCCAAGGATGCTTTGATTCGGATTTCTGCACTGAGCAGGAGGGTCAGATTCAATGGCTTGTGTCTCGCTTCCATATGTTATGTTTCTAGGCATGATACAAGCCTCTGTATCCATACAAACATATTTATTGCAGAGAAGAAAAATGGAATCAGTTTGTGAAGCAGTTCATTGAGATTCAGGAACTTGAAAATCAAATCTTTTCTAGCTTTATAGGACTACTGCAGCGGTGAAATCCTACCGGTTCGTACCAGTTCAGGCCACTGGACTACTGCCATTAGGACTTATGTATTCCGATCTGAAATGAAAGCGAGCATTGGTGATAAAAATGATGTCATTTTTAAAACTTACATTGTAAGTGCTGCTGCTTATGTAGCCATAAAGAGCATGTTCAAAAGTAATAAAATGTCGACTGCCCATAAGAACCTCAGGATAGTATGCATCTGCGAGTACAAGGGGATGGAAATGAGTGGTCAGAATCAAAACAAGTAATACTTCATATTGCAACATTGTCTTGAAAATTTTATGTGCCACAATCTCTTCATCCTCCTGGCTTGCCAAAACTGTATATGGAAAATTACCAGGCAGCATAAATAAAACGAGATATGAAATCAACACTTTGTCATGAAGAATTTACAAGCTGAATTGCTTCTGTAGAGGAAAAAAGGAAATAAAAACTATTGTGAGCAAATGCAATTGCACTGGATTGTTTTAAATGCCTTTTCAGAGAATAGCAATAGCACTTAGATTTATATACCACTTCATAGTGCTTTAATGCTAACCCTCTTCAAGCGGTTAACAGAGTCAACATATTGTCCCCAGCAATCTGGGTCCTTGTTTTACTGCCCTCAGAAGGATGAAAGGGTGAATCAACCTGAGAAGCAGAGAATATTGTATAGCCTACATTGAACCTAAAGCACAAATTAGGTCTCCTGACATTGTATGTTGCCCAACCATTCCTCAAATGGGCATTGTATGCCTTATTGAGCTGGAACCTATGTCTTATTGCTATACAGGTAGTCCTTGACATACAACCACAGTTGAGACTAGAATTTTTGTTGCTAAGCACGGCAGTTGTTAAGTAAGTCATACTCTCAATTTTGCCAAGTTTTAAGCAAATTATTGCAATTGTTAAGTAAATCGTGTGATTGTTAGGTGAATCCAGCTTTCCCCATTGACCTTGCTTGTCAGAAGCTCCAAAAGAAGACTCTTTTTTCATACAAATGTTTTGTTTAGGCCTTGTTCCCATTTAGGCCTTATTTCAATGTTTTGTTTAGGCCTTGTTTCAGCAGCAGCTGAAAAAGCTAATACAATCCTTGGTTGTTTAAACAGAGGCATAGAATCAAAATCACGTGAAGTATTAGTACCACTTTATAAAATCTTGGTAAAACCCCACCTGGAATACTGCATCCAGTTTTGATTGCCACATTACAAAAAGGATATTGAGACTTTGGCAAAAGTGCAAAGAAGAGCAACTAAGATGATTAAAGGCCTGGAGGCTAAAACATATGAAGAACGGCTGCAGGATTTGGGTTTGGCTAGTCTAGAGAAAAGAAGGACTAGTGGGGGCATGATAGCTGTCAGCCCTCCAGGGCTGGATGCCCTGCATGCTGGGCTGTATCATCACTGGCCATCACATAAGGGGTGGGGTGTTATAGGGGCGGGGCCCCAGGGGGGTGGAGCTGTGTGGGTGGAGCTGACGCTATTTAAAGGATGGAGGGATTAACCATGTTAGCACTGACTTTGCCTATTGCCTGTGTGTCACTTTGTGCCAGTTGTTGGATAAAGTTTGTCAGTTAACCATCTTTGGCTCTGCCTGAATTCCTTGCTGACAGCCAGAACCTGACAATCGCAGCATTCCAATATTTGAGAGACTGCCACAAAGAAGATGGGGTCATATTATTCTCCAAAGCACCAGAAAGCAGGACAAGAAACAATGGTTGGAAACTAATCAAGGAGAGAAGGAACCTGGAATTGAGAAACTTCATAACAGTGAGGAGAATTAACCAATGGAACAGCTTGCCTTCAGACATTGTAGGTGCTTCATCACTGGAGGTGTTTAAGAAGAGACTGGACAATCATTTGTCTGAAATGGTATAGGATTTCCTGCTTGAGCAGGGGCTGGACTAGAAGACCTCCAAGGTCCCTTCCAGCTCGATTCTGATTCTGATTCTGATCTGACAACACTGAATATTGTCTAGCAAATCTTAATCAGACTGCACTTGATTGTAGACCACCCATGAGTCCAATGAACTACCCAAATCTGAAATACAAAGATAAATTAAATACAGTTCAGTAAACTGATTTGCAAAGGTATAGTTATTCAATCATGTAACAAACTAGATAAGACCAGGGTGAGTTAAAATCAGAAAAGAGACTGAGACTTCATAGAGAATTGATTATTTAGAATTAAAGCTACCCAAATACCACTGGGATCTGTGTGGGATTAGGCCTGGATAGGTTAGAAAATTAATGGCTCTCTGTTCTCCTTGACAATGTAAGCTGCAATTGAAACATTTTTTTCTAATAATTAAATTACTGCTCCCTTTCATTGTATATAGACATTTTATTAGCTTATGAACAAAGGTGTCAGAAAACACAAATTGGAGTTAAGCACCTGATTTTCACTGACCTTTTGCAAGAGGCAAATTTCTTCAAGCCCTTTATGTGAAAATTGTTCCCTAAAGGATCATATGACATTTGAATAGTAGGTTTAAAGAAGAGAAAAAAAGGCAATTTAGGGCAACTTCACAATATGGTTGCATTGCCAAGTCTTGTAAATGCATCACTTCCTTCTCCAGGGCAATGATAATCAAAGTTGAATGAAGGTTCATACATAATGTGAAATTAGAGAATTTTAGTCTTGAATCTCTGGGGTCAAAGGCTACATTTCTCTTGTTTAATGTGTCAGATGGCTGCTTCAAGCCAAATTGTTGCCACAGAAATAGGAAACTTCAGTGAAACAAGTCACATTCATTAACTTTGCCGTGTGTTCAGAGAATTAAAAGCTGGCGCAACTGTGTACATGTTACTTCAGTAGAAATTCAGGATGGGAGTTACAGCTGAAAAGGGACTGTGGAAAAAAAAATCTGGGGTTTTTACAAACCGAGGGAATGGGAGGGCAAACAAAGTTCAGTGAAAACATGTCCAAAGTAATATCAATTTTGACAGTTTTAAAGTCAAAGCAGAAAAAAATCATGAAGAACAGGGTTCTTCAATGTCTATTAGATAGTATCCAGAATTAAAAGCCACATTCCTTAAATACCAACTGGTAGGGAGTAAAAGTGGATGAGGGCTGTTGTCCTCCTTTGGAATTCCTTAGAGGTCTCTGGATAGCCATGGTGTAATATACAATACTTGAACAGTTTGGCGTTTTGACTGATCCAGCATTGCTATTCTGAGGTTCATATACCGAAGGTGCATTTTGATAGGCATCTCAGGCATAAATCAGAGTTCTACATTAATTTCAGAGCAGAAATATGATCCACTAGAAACACGTATTAAAATGTTATGTGGCTATGAATGACCCAACTAGCGCATGCACTTAACAAGCCATAACATAAATAAGGGTGCAGACACAATCCTGCCTATTGTGTGATTAATCTGTATTTCCAGTAAAGGAAAAGATATGCATACAAATGGAACGGGGGAGGGAAAATTATTTTCCCTTGCCATGTCTGTAGCTTCAATGCAATGACATTTGGTCAAAAGGTCTTTTATTCCTCACATCTGCCTACCTATCTGATGGTTCCTTCAGTCAAGAGTCTCTTCCCAGACCTGCAATTTTCTACCTTATCAATGCTATCGAAAGAAAGAAAGAAAGAAAGAAAGAAAGAAAGAAAGAAAGAAAGAAAGATGCCTGAGGCCAAGCCTGACTGAAACATCACTAAGCCATTCCTGAATCTGGCTTGCTCTCCCATGTCTCTGTTGTCATAAATTAAATCCCGAGGATGGACACCTAGTTTGGTTGACTTTAAGGATCTCTCAGATTCTGCTTTCTAAATGCTGTTTGTTAGTTTTTGCTCTAGGGGACACTCCTGACTCTTCACCAGCACCCTGCTGAAAACAATCAAAATACGAGTTCCTCAGAGCTAAACACCTGCTTGCCTTGGGCCAGGAGGGGGAAAATACCTTTCATTTTGGTGAGACTTGTAATGAATACAAATATTATAGCAGAAAAGTTAATCAACAGAAACCTCTTTAAATAAATTACAGACCAGCCCAATATATCTACTACACGATACTAAAAAAAAAAGATAAAATATAGGATTATTTTATACATTTCTTGCTGAGTTTATATTTTTTGCTAGTTGTTCCCAAGATCTCAAGATGGGTGAAACGTAGGTCAAAGACAGGATGTGCTGATATACAATATCACATTATAGTTTAGTCAGTTTCACTAGGATTAATGGGAGTTAATTCAAAATAGCTGTGTATAAGATTGCTGCTCTTAAATATATAAACATTATTGGGTCTGAATTATTTATCAGTCCAGATGTACTTCATGCTAGATGCAATTAGCAATCACTGATTTTTATTTTTTAACTCTAGGAAACTGGAAATTTGAAGGGCAGAAATGAGAGGGAATGACACGATCTATTTCCTTCTGTCTTCCTATGCTGCTTTTCTGTCTTTCCCAGAAGGATTTTCAGCATGCATTATGGCTGACATCCTATTAACCTTGTTAATGAGAATGTCATTATGGTATATTTTATTTTAATTAATTTACTTGTTTAATATATTTGTGACCACTTTCCATTACTGCGAATCATAAGTTGGTAGATGTATGCGTCAAAGTACATAACTCACTGGTTGGGAGTACTTTAATCATTGTTTTGCAATGATAAAGCTGCTACAGCAATTTACAGATCATTTAAAGAAAATGAAAGGAAACAGAGTAACGTGGAAGAGGAAGAAAAAAACAAATTCAGACATCAGTTCTTAAAGTTTCAGAGCTTCTATAATGACCTCCTGAGACAAGGAAAAGAAGGCCACCAAAATGACTTTTTTCTTAGCAGAACTATTTTAGAAGCTGGCATCCTTTTTTTGCTGTATTATAGAGGTTGAGAAGAATCAAATCACAGCAAACTTTAAAAGAAAACAGCAGGATAATATTCATGGATCTTCTTTAACATTGCAAATTCTTATCAAGTGAGAAATACCAGTTCTTTTGAAACTCAGTGTCAAAGAGAAAAGTATTTAAAAAGTAAACAGTCTTTTTTCTTTTCAGGCATAATTATGTGTTAATCATTTCTCCGTCATAACTGAATGTACACTTTATCTGTCTTTCATTTATGGAGCTTAAATAAAACTATGACACTAATTTATCCATCTGACTATCCCTGAAGTAATATCTGCAGTTTAACATAAGTAAAATCAAAAAGAAATTTTAATTTAAGAACTGTTTTGAAAAATCTATAGTACTTTGAAACTATGAGAGATTATATTTTTGATAAGGATAAGATATAAAAAGAAATACATTTAATATACTTTTTGAGGAGGACATCATCCTTATTCCCCTTTTAAGAAGAAAAAGTCTCAGATTTCCAATTGTGCATAAAGTCTATATGAAAACTGAAGTGCACCAAGATTAACTATTAGATAAAAAATTGTGACTAGAACAGATTAGTCAGAATTAAATGAACAATTGATCAAAGATTATATTGTACATTCTTATTTGTTTTTTTTATTGTTTTCATCATTTATTCCTAAGAGAGCTGGCTATCAATAACCCAACAAAGCCAATTCAATGTGATGGTATCACTTTCTTTATTAACTTTCTTATAATGGTCTTTCTATCCCAATTTTTTTTAGCTCTGCCCTAGATTTGTCTAGCATAAGTTTGACCTACAATCTATAAATTTATACTAACTTTAGATAGTGTGCTGCCCTGCTCCCCATACACATGAAAGTACAGCAAAAGTTCTACAGGTGTTTATTCAACTTTCCCCACCACCACCAAACAGATCCTTTGAAAGCATCCCTGTTGCACAGATCCAGATTCTGAGCTCAGCACGGCAAGCATTATTGGGTAATTGAGTCCAATGGGCATATACAATGTCCAGGAAATCAGTCCACAATTCAAACAGGTCAGGATACACAGCACGAGCACACAAGGCATGCAACTGGCCACGTTGCTCAAGCAACACTCAAGTTCTCAGGGTGGGATTAAGTAGGCAAAGCCGGTGCAGCCCTTTATGAGGCAAGGCTGCCTCCTCATGACTAGTCTAGCTGATCAGCATTGTGCCTGTCTTCTCTCTGCTCTATGTGTCCTTCGATCAGGAGGAGCTGAGGACTCACCTCCTCGTCATTGCTAATGGGCAGCAGCTGTTCCTGGTCCTTGCCGTGATCCTCCCGGAGCCTCCTGGCTAATTTGTCTGCCTCTGCCTCAACCAATTGATCCAGCTGAGGCTGCTCCATCAGGCTAGCACTCTCAAAGCCCTGATCCTGACCAATACTCTGCTCCATGCAGACTCAAACCTCACCTCCTCCTCTGAACTCACATCTGGAAAGGGGGTCTGTGGGTGGATCCATGACAGATAGGGATATACATAAAATAAGAGATTTTATTAGATTTGCACCAATAATAGGTTCATACATTACTATCTGAGATCAAAATATGAAATGTGAGCTTTCCCACTTTCCTGTTTACAGAAGAGGTAAAGGTTTCCGTGTCAAGTCATGTTCGACTCTAGGCCTCAGTGCTCATCTCTGTTTTTTACAGTGTTGTCTGAAAATGTTTTCCGTGGTCATGGGGCCAGCATGGCTATATGCCAAAGGCACATAGAATGCTATTGCCTTCCCATTGAAGTGGTACCTATTAATATATTGGCATTCAGAGGTGGGTTTCAGCAGGTTCTGACAAGTTCTGGAGAACTGGTAGTGGAAATTTTGAGTAGTTCGGAACACCAATAGTAAAAATTCTGACTAGCTACGCCTTCATCTATTCTCTGCCTCCCAAGTCCCAGCTGATCGGGAGGAAACGGGGATTTTGTAGTAACCTTCCCCTGGATTGGGGAGGGAATGGAGATTTTACAGTATCCTTCCCCTGCCACACCCACCAAGCCACGCCTACCAAGCCATGCTATGCCACGCCCACCAAGCCACATTCACAGAACCCGTAGTAAAAAATTTTTGAAACCCACCACTGCTGGCATTGCATGCTTTCAAACAGTTAGTTGAACAAAAAAATTTGCTGTAAATAAGGAGGAAACCAAATAAGTCACATGTCTTTAAGTGATTTACTTGGCGAGTGAAATAGCCATCTATCTAAGTCAGAGGTCTCAAAATCTGACAATTTTAAGACTTGTGGTCTTCAACTCTACTATATATACATATGAGGGCACTCAGAAGAGATAATAAGTAGAAGATCCCTTAGCTCATTCTTCCTTGTAATAGTGATGGAGAGAAAGTGTCAGAGCATTTGCAGCATGACTACTAGTAGGAGACAACCCCGGAGCAAAACACAACACTCAGAGATTTAGATGTGTAACAGTGGTTTATATATAAGACATATACAGAAATATATGTGGTAGGCAAATACCTGAAAAGCACTCAATCTTCTTAACTCTACACAGAGAACTTAGCAATGGATACGAGACCCAAGGAGAGAGAATACACCCTCTCCTGGCTGCCTTATATAAACACCTCTTAAAATGGTAAAGATTTTTGTGGACCCCTTCATAGTCTAAAACTGGCTATACTAAAGCTGATTCATCTTCATTGCATCAGCCTTACATCGCATCAGCTTTACAGTTGCATCAGCTTTACAGCTGGTCAGCTCTTAAATTTCAATATCTTAACAGAAAGTCTGCAGATTTATTTATTTATCTGTATTTTATTTATTTGTATAATAATAACAAGGTGGTGAACATATCCAACATACCTTCCTTTTTTCCCTACATCAACAACCCTGTGAGGTGGGTTGAGCTGGCCCAAAGTCACCCAGCTGGCTTTCATGGCTAAGGTAGGACTTGGACTCACAGCCTATCACTTTCTAGTCTGGTGCTTTAATAATTAGACCAAACTGACTGTCATGCTTAAAAGTTTTAGTCTTTCATCCTAACTTTCCATGCTCTAAAATTGAACAACAGAGATTGGGAAGAGCATATAAATATTTCTATAGATCTGAGATCTTTAAGGGAAGAATAGGTTATAAGCTTGGGATGAAAAAATAATATGATTTCTCATTTGGGCAACTTAAATCGTTAAGATTGGAAGAGCAGAAATGTGCTTCCTTTGTAATATCTGTAATATCTGTGGATCTGGATGGGGAGGAATAGGCTCAGGCTCAACCCATCCAAGACCGAGTGGCTGTGGTATCCAACGTCCCGATATAGTCAGTTGGTGCCATCACTGACTATTGGGGGCGAGTCATTGGCCCCCACGGAGAGGGCGCACAAATTGGGCGTCCTCCTGATTCACGGCTGTCTTTAGAATAGTTGATGACCGTGACTGGGAGGATTTTTTATCAGGTTCGCCTGATTCGCCAGTTGCATCCCTTTCTAGATTGGGACTCCCTATGCACAGTCACTCATGCCCTCGTCACCTCTCGTCTGGACTATTGTAACGCTCTCTACATGGAGCTCCCCTTGAGGAGCACTCGGAGGCTCCAACTGTTGCAGAGGGTGGCCACGCGGGTGGTTATGGGAACGACATGGCGTTCCCATGTAACACCTCTCCTGCGCGAGCTGCACTGGCTCCCAGTGGTCTTCCAGGTGCACCTCAAGGTCTTGGTTATCACCTTTAGAGTGCTCCATGGCTTAGGACCTGGCTATCTACGGGACCGCCTACTACCACCAATAGCCTCCCACCGGCCAGTATGCTCCCATAGAGAGGGACTCCTCCGGGTGCCATCGGCGAAACAATGTTGACTGGCGGCCCCCAGGGGGAGAGCCTTCTCTGTGGGGGCACCTACGATCTGGAACGAGCTCCCCCCAGAGATACGGACGATCCCAGATCTGCACACCTTCTGTCGTGCGCTTAAGAATTTTTTATTTCATCAAGCTGGCCTGGCCTAAATCTTTTCCCCTGTTTAATGTAAATTTTAATTTGTTTTTTAAATTATTGGGTATTTTAAATTTGTCTTAGCCAAATTATTTAATTTGCTTTTAATTCACTGGGACCAGAAGCTTTCGGAACAGAAATTCCCTGAGGATGGGCTCCAGTATATGTCCAAAAGCTTGGAAGATAAAACCTCTGGTCCCGGTGACCGACCCAGATTGGATCTTGCAAGACCTTCTCTCACTAAGGACATCTATCAGTCCTACCAGATCAGATAGCGTGAACAGACTCCTAGTCCCTTCCTGTAAATATTGCAACCTTATGCAAGTTAGGAAAAATGACTATTCCTTCCTGGAATATTCTTTCTCCTAAGGTTTGATGGGCTACGGGTTTTTCCAGAAAGCACAGAAGACCTGCCCCCACCCCCCAGTACTGAGGTAGGAGGATGTGAATAAGAGGTTTTTATGAGGGCCTGTATGTTGAAAATTTAATTTTGGAGCCAGATTCTTAACATTCATTCATTCATTCATTCATTCATTCATTCATTTAGTCACATTTCTATGCTGCCCAACTTCCAAGGGACTCTGGGCAGCTTACAACAAAGAATAAAACAATGCGAACAATCCCATAAAAATGTTAAAAAGAAAAACATTAAAACATTAAAAACTTTAAAAATGTTAAAACACATGCACTGCAATTTGTGGCCAGGTCTCGCAAGATCATTATAACGAGATCAACAGCCCCAGGCCTGCCGGAAGAACCAAGTCTTCACCGCTTTGCGGAAGGCCAATAGGGTGGGGGCAGTCCGGACCTCAGGAGGTAATTGGTTCCAGAGAGCCGGGGCAGCCACAGAGAAGGGCCTCCCCCATGGGCCTGCCAGCTGACATTGTTTAGCTGACGGGACCTGGAGGAGACCGAGTCTGTGGGATCTTACTGGTCGATGGGAGCTATGTGGTAGAAGGCAGTCTCGAAAATAGCCTGGCCCTGAGCCATATAGGGCTTTAAAGGTAATGACCAACACCTTTTTTTTTTGAAAATTTTTTATTTATTTTAGACATAAAACATAAAACATCTTTTTAGAGCAAAAAGTTTGTTCCGGTATAAGATAAGCATAAGTTCCAAATTTCATCCATTATCATCTTAAAGGAAAAAAAAGAAAAAGAAAAGAAAAAGAAAAAAAAAGTTCCAAACACAATTTTCCATTCAATCTAACATTTTGTTCTAACATTTAACATTCTATTAAGTATCACCCTTAATCTTAAATTCCAAGTCTAGACAGCTTTTTATAATATTCATTTATCATTTTAACAATCAGTATTTCATATATTTCCCTTACTTCAAAGACCCAAATTCAATCAGTATTTCTTCAAAATTGCATCTAAAAACCAACACAAAATATTTTATTCCTTGAATTGTATCCAGAGACCAATAGGGAACCGGTGCAGCTCACAGAGAATTGGTGTAATGTGGGTGTATCTAGGCGCACCCATTATAACTCGCGCGGCTGCATTTTGGACCAACTGTAGTCCCCGAACATTTTTCAAGGGTAGCCTATATTTATGTATATGTTCTTTTATTAATTGCTAATTAGGAGGTGTCCAAAGTTTGATATAAAAAGGGCAGCTTTATATTTAAATAAATAAACATTAAAATATTAAACTAGGAAATGCAGCATTTTGTTCCAATAATATTCAATCAGAGAAGTGTGGAAACCTACAACCAGAATATGAGTTCCAAATGCACTGTGTTTCCTGCACTGCTAATAAAATACATTTTTCAGCCTCCCAGTTTCTTCTTCTAGGTTCTTTTCCAGCAACTAATGCAGAAAGCATTAGTTAACATAAGAAAGGGGAAAAAAGCCAGTATTATTTTTTCCAACACACAAAAAGTGTACGGAGCACAGTAACAGCAGAAGCACTTAAAAGCCAAATAATTTTGAAAAAAAGAAGAAGAAAATTTAATGAGGAAATGTTTTCTCTAGAATTCAGCTCTCTTTTAAAGCCAGGGCACTTACTTAACTGTAGCAAGTCAGGGGTGGCAATTTTCCAAGAAGTGGTGCCTTGCTTGCAGAAGCTTGTGCAACAGCATAAATCACAAACATAGGCCAAAGCTGTTTTCTTTGTAGGCTTCACTCATGTTGCCTGGAGCTATCGCTGCTTGCAACTCTATTTAATCACTGTAATTATTTCCAATGTGTCTATCTGGGCAATCTTGAGCTTTATGAGAATGTTATTCATAGCTTATCAGTTAGAATCTTGAGGGTCCCATTCGTTTCTCCCCAAGGGTCTCTACTAAGCAGATTTCATTGGAATCAGGGCAGAGGGATGCTTGTACTGTTTATATCTTTATTTTGAATTACAGGCCTTTTTTTAAAAAAAACTAAGTCTCTGAAACTAATCAGATCTTGAAATCTCAGCAGAGGCTATAATTTCCTGGTAGGAAATTAAGGACCGTATATTGTTTGTGAAAAGGGAGTACCTACGGAGATCCTGATTGGCTTCTTGGTTTACATCTTAATTTGCTGACTGTGTAAAGATTGTTTGCTCAAAGGATTGACAAGTATATAGAAATGGTATTCACTCTGGTTAAATAGATACTTCCTATGGGAAATTTTCAAAAAAGGGATTTAACATAATAAGAATGTTTTGCAAGTTAATTTTGTCAAGTGATGAATTGTGGGCAGTATATTCCGAAACAGATTCTGCTGTGATTGACACCAGAGGGTACAAACCTCTACAAGTGAGTCTTGTTCCAATTTCTCCACTGGAAAGAACCTACAAATGAAAGTTGGAACAATTTTACAAATAAATTGAATATAGAAGAATGGAACTATTTAGACATATAATATTGGTTTTAAAAAAATTGCACTATCTTTAATTCCAAAGGGCACAGATCTGTAAATGCTTTTGACAGAATTCTGGAGATGCTGAATGTTTTTTTTTAAAAAAATCTAAAATTTAGTCATCATGGTAGAAGAAGAAAAGTTGTGTTGTGGTCAGGTCTGTCTTGTAGTCATATATAAGTACATAAGCAACACTCTAACCCTAATTTCTCCTGGCTAGAACTTGATACTGGCATAGCATGGTAATTAAAATGCTGGATTATGCCCAGGTAAATCCAGGATCAAGACTATACACATCCATAAAAGTGTATTGGGAGATTTTGAGCCAGTTGTTGTCTCAGCCAAACCTATCCCAGGTTGTCAGACTAAACTTGCAAAAAGAATGATATGCACTGCTTTGACCTCCTAGAGCAGTGTTTCTCAACCTTGGTAGCTTGAAGATGGGTGGACTTCAACTCCCAGAATCCTCCAGCCAGCGCTACTGGCTGGGGGATTCTGGGAGTTGAAGTCCACCCATCTTCAAGCTTCCAAGGTTGAGAAACATTGTCCTAGAGGAAAACTTTGTTACATTTCTAATAAATGGTCTCAAAGAGGACACTACTTCAATAGAATAGGGTATAGAAAACTTCAGACATACTGGATCTATACAAATCCATTTATCAAGGGCTGGCATGACTAAATCTGCATATGGTTTCCATCATGTGAAGGAATTTAAAATACAGTTCAGATCAACTCTAACATATCCTCCATTTCACTGACGTTAGCTGTCAAGAGTTGAGATGGTCTGTTATTCCACTAATTCTTAATTATTTTGCTGCATTGCAAAGTGATTTATCTCAGCCCTCCTGTGTTTTCCAAATGTGTTGGCATTATGAAACCTATCATTGTATGAAAACCCTGGGAGTTGTAGCCCCCACCATCTGGAAAGTACCACATTTTAGTCCATGTTGACGATCTGTGCCAATAATAATAATAACAACAACAACAACAACAACAACAGTAGTAACAGAGTTGGAAGGGACCTTGGAGGTCATCTAGTCCAACCCCCTTCTCACGCAGGAGACCTATACTAGGGATTCAAACCACCAAACTGCCGACCCTTCTGATCGACAAGCTCAGCATCTTAACCACTGAGCCACCTAGCCAGGCTAGGTGATTCACATGTGTTACTTAGATTCAATTAAATTAAATTAGATGAAATGATTCACATCTGTTACTTAGACATAGAAAAACAGAACTGGAAAGGACCTTATAGGTCAGTGATGGCAAATCTTTTTGGCACCAAGTGCCCAAAGCACATGCGTTGGAGTGCCGGAAACCCAAAGACCAGCTGGTTGGCGCACATGCACACGCCGGAAACCAGAAGAGGAGCTGGCAATGGTGCATGTACCCACAGAGGGAACTCTGCGAGCCACCTCTGACATGTGTTTCATAGGTTCGCCATCATAGTTATAGGTCCATGATGGCAAACCTATGGCATGTGTGCCAGAGGTGGCACATGGAACCATGTCACCTGGCACGCAAGCTCATCTCTGGCGCACATGCGTGGGCCAGCCAGCTGATTTTCAGGCCTTCTGGGCCCACCAGAAGTAGGGAAACAGGCTGTTTCCTGCCTCAGGAGGGCCTGGGGGGATGGGGAAGACCCGTTTTTCTTTCTCATCTGGCTCCAGATCCTCTCTATGCATCTGGGGAAGGCAAAAACAGCCTTCCCCACCCCCTTGGAGGCCTTTTGGAGACCTAAAAGCATCTCTAGGAGTCTCTGGAGGCTGGGGACAGCAAAAAACATCACTTCCTGTCCAACTGAAAGTTGGGAAATGGGCCGTTTCAGGCCTCTGAGGGGGTGGGGAAGGCTATTTTCGCCCTTCCCAGATGCATAGAGAGGATCTGGAGCCAGGTGAGAAAGAAAAACAGGCCTACTGGGTCATCATGTGCCAGGAGAGGGGAGAGGAGGGGTCGCACGCGCATGGGCGGTGCGCATAGAATTATGAGTGTGGGCACACGCACATGTGAGAACCTCCCCTGCCCCCCCTCTTCCTGGCACACAATGGCTAAAAGGTTAGCCATCACTGTTATAGGTCATCTAGTCCAACCCCCTGCTCAAGCAGGAAACCCTATACAATTTCTGACAAGTGGCTGTCCAGTCTCTTCTTGAAAGCCTCCAGTAACGAAGCACCCACAACTTCTGAAGGCAAGCTGTTCCACTGGTTAATTATTCTCACTGTCAGAAAATTTCTCCTTATTTCTACGTTGAATCTTTCCTTGATCAGTTTCCATTTATTGTTCCTTGTCTGGCCTTCAGGTGCTTTGGAAAATAGCTTGTCCCCCTCCTCTCTGGGACAGCCCCTCAAATATTGGAACACTGCTATTGTGTCACTCCTGGTCCTTCTCTTCACAAGACTAGCCATGCCCAATTCTTGTGACTGTACTTCATATGTTTTATCCTCCAGGCCCCTAATCATCTTTGTTGCTCTTCTCTGCACTCTTTCTAGAGTCTCAACATCTTTTTTATGGTGTGATGACAAAAACTGGATGCAGTATTCTAGGTGTGGTCTTACTAAGGGCTTATATTTATTACAACAGAACTATAGATGAAACATAAATGCTACCATCACAACCAGTGACAACAAAAACAGTTTCCATACATTTTAAGTATCCCTAAATCATGCATTATTCAAAGGTTCCTCAGACATTCCTAATGATTAGAGAAGAAAAGTGAGACAAATTAGGAGGGCTTTTCTTGGGCAAACATGTGTAGGTCAAAGCAGGTCAAAGTCTCTTGATAAGATTAAAACATATCTTAGAGAGTCATGGGCATCTACAACAATCTGAGTTTTTATCAAAATGACAGAATATGCATTGTGACATTCCTTATGCACTTATCTATGATGTCATTGCCCAAATATAAAAGGAGTGAACCCATCCGTACAAACACCTATGCAGAGGGAGAGATTTTATACATGCATAAGACACAATGAATTGAAATGTTAGACCAATCAGTTTGAAGAATTCTGATTTCTAGTATAATTGAATTTCCAAGGAACAGTTTTGGGCCAACATCTGCATAAAAATAGATATGTGGGCCTCTTTTATATTTATGGAAGGACCCACCTGCAATAAAACTGAATGCCCAGTTGATTTAAGTAATTGTACCAGTGCAGTTTATCTGCCACCACCCAAGTGTGTATACAAAAGTCTATTGTTAAATATCAGATTTGTTTCATCCTGTGGAAGGAAAAAATACGCTAGCAGATGGAATCCAAAAGAACAATGTACTTTCCACATCAAGAGATGAGAGTTTAATAACCACAAATTATTGCAGGTAATTTGGCACAAATTTAGGCTAACCCACAAAAATGCAGTTTTGAGTAGAAAGAAGAAAGAAGCATCCTATAACATGGGAGCCACTCTTCCCATTAATTAAACTGTGCTTCAATTCAATTATAATGGATAGTCACAAATGCCAGGAGATGGAGAATTGCAGCGGAATTGTACACAGTCATTTTGAGCCGGAAGGTTGTATATATAAACAGATAATGTACTCATATGCAGCAAGAGCAACAATACCTTCTAAGTGCTCTTGCTAACTAAAACAGTCATTAAATGATTATTTTATAGGAATCACAAAGAGGTAATCAAAAATATCATAGCATAAAGCCTACCAATTAAACAATATTTACAAGGCGGTGAAATGCTAGTCCAATGGAATTTAGCATACGTGGGAACAGAGGACACAGATCCTGGCACATAATGCAATGTCTTTTCCTGCTAGCTGATGACCAAGCACTGACAGATATTATTGGTGGGGAAATTCGGTTTTCTCCCTGCTAAAGAAGCACCACACACTGTTCTTTTGAGAAATGGGAAACATACCATGGATATTCCAGGAATGGAAATGATGTTTTATAGATATTATCGGGGCAACTAAATGATCATGCCAAAGAATAGCAAAGTTCAATTAGAACTTGATATTCCTTCTTTCTTCCATTTTTACACAATCACAGCAGGTGGCAGCATATGATTGACCTTATTTGGACTGAGGAGAGAAGGAGGGTCAAACCTAGTTTGGAGATGGGAGACGGTAGGTTGTAGGTTAGCCTGCAGAGTGGAAATACCTCTTGGATGACTTCGGTACTGTTGCCAAGGTAACTGCATGGATGTGTTCATGACATCACCGGACATGAGGTCAACTCAAAATAATTTCTTACTTTATAGATGGTGCTTGGGAGGAGATGGTGCCAGGACCCAGGAAACAAAAAGGAAAGAGCTTCAAACATGCATTGCAATAGCTTCAGAAAAGCTATTTACTACTTTTC
Organism: Ptyas mucosa; assembly: GCA_012654045.1. Lineage (NCBI taxonomy): Eukaryota > Metazoa > Chordata > Lepidosauria > Squamata > Colubridae > Ptyas > Ptyas mucosa. Next base: position 7,876,326 of record WNWU01000018.1, on the reverse strand, counting down.
AGGTAGTAAAATGTTATGAACCTTCAAGGGTATGTTGCAATTCTTAAACATATAAAATTCTTAAAAATATAAAATTCCCTGCTCCATCAGGAAGCGCGAGAGGACCCCTTGGAGGATAGAGCCGAGGATTTTGTTCAATATCTGTATGACAAAATCACTCAGATTCGGGAAGACCTGGACTCCGACCTGGTAGTTTCAGGGGGAATGACTGAGGCAGGTCTTGAGAATGTTATCTGGGATGAGTTTGATCCCATGATCCCTGACGACGTGGACAGGATTCTGGGTGGACTGAATGTGACCACATGTTTATTGGACCCGTGCCCCTCCTGGTTAGTGCTGGCTTCCCGGGAGGTGATGCGAGGCTGGCTCCAGGGGATTATAAATCCTTCATTGGGTGAGGGTGACTTCCCCGCTGCCTTAAAAGAGACGGTGGTGAGGCCTCTCCTCAAGAAGCCTTCCCTGGACCCGGCAGTGTTGGCTAACTATCGTCTGGTCTCCAACCTTCGTTTTGTTGTGAAGGTTGTTGAGAGTGTGGTTGCACGATAGCTCTCCCAGTACCTGGATGAAACGATGTATCTGGATCCATTCCAGTCAGGCTTCAGGCCTGGGCACAGCACGGAAACGGCATTGGTCGCGTTGGTTGATGATCTCTGGAGGGCTCGGGACAGGGGTTGCTCCTCTATCCTGGTCCTATTAGATCTCTCAGCGGCTTTTGATACCATCGACCATGGTATCATGCTGCACCGGTTGGTAGAGTTGGGGGTGGGAGGCACCGTATTGCGGTGGTTCTCCTCCTTTCTCTCTGACCAGTTGCAGTCTGTGTTGGCAGGGGGGCAGAGGTTGACCCCGAGGCCCCTCATATGTGGGGTGCCACAAGGGTCGGTCCTCTTGCCCCTTTTGTTCAACATTTATGTAAAGCTGCTGGGTGGGATCATCCGTGGTTTCGGGGTGAAGTACCACCAGTACGCTGATGACACACAGCTGTACATCTCCACCCCGGACCACCCTAATGATGCCCTTGAAGTGATGTCCCGGTGTCTGGAGGCCATGCGGATCTGGATGGGGAGAAACAGGCTCAGGCTCAACCCATCCAAGACCGAGTGGCTGTGGTTTCCGACGTCCCGATATAGTCAGCTGGTGCCATCGCTGACTATTGGGGGCGAATCATTGGCCCCCCCGGAGGGGGCTTGCAACTTGGGGGTCCTCCTGGATTCACGGCCGTCTTTAGAAGAGCATTTGACGGCCGTGACTGGGAGGATTTTTCATCAGGTTCGCCTGATTCACCAGTTGTGTCCTTTTCTGGATTGGGACTCTCTACACACAGTCACTCATGCCCTCGTCACTTCCCGTCTGGACTATTGTAATGCTCTCTACATGGGGCTCCCCTTGAGGAGCACCCGGAGGCTCCAACTGGCGCAGAGTGCGGCTGTGCTGGTGGTTATGGGACTCCCGTGTGACACCTCTCCTGCGTGAGCTACACTGGCTCCCGGTGGTCTTCTGGGTGCGCTTCAAGGTTTTGGTTACCACCTTTAGAGCGCTCCATGGCTTAGGACCTGGTTATCTACGGGACCGCCTACTACCACAAACAGCCTCCCACCGACCAATGCACTCTCATAGAGAGGGGCTCTTCCGGGTGCCGTCGGCCAAACAGTGTCGGCTGGCGGCCCCCAGGGGGAGGGCCTTCTCTGTGGGGGCACCCACTATCTGGAATGAGCTCCCCCCAGAGATACGGAGGATCCTGGATCTGCGCACTTTCCACCGTGTGCTTAAGACTCTCCTATTTCAGCAAGCCGGCCTGGCCTAACCTCCTCCCCTTTTTAAATTCTTTTAAATTGAAATTTTAATCTTTTTAAATTATTGGGTTTTTAATTGTCCTGGGCTAAACTATTTAATTTTGTTTTATTTATGTTTTAACTTTTGTATCTATGTATTTTATTCTATGCCTGTTCACCGCCCTGAGTTCTTCGGGAGTAGGGCGGTATATAAATCTAAATAAATGAAATGAAAAAAATGAAATGAAAATAGACATTTTCCAAAAATTAAGCATATAACCAATATTGGTTCTTAATAATAAGAAAAATATAAATCCTACATCAGGTAGTACCTTTATGATCAGACCTAACATTTGCAAAGTAAGAAATAATAAGATAGCCATAAGAAATACAAGTAGGTAACATGGAACTGTTTAAATATTTGAGACACCATTCATGAAAAGGTGAATATGATTACCTCCCGTGAAAAATGAGATGGGGAGAAGCACTTATGCTCTGGTCAGCACAGCATATAATCCAGGGTGGGTTCTACTTACCTTTACTACCAGTTTGCAGCGGGGCCATGTGCGCGCTCTTCTGCGCAAGCATTTTGATGACGCCTGGGTCGGTGGGCAGAGCCTCCCACCAGTTTTACTACCGGTTCTATAGAACCGGTGTGAACTGGGGGCAACCCACCACTGATATAATCCCTGAATTTAGAAAATTTGAATGGAATATTACTGGAGAAACAGAAAGAGAAAGTGGTAGAATAGAGAGAGAAGCAATGTTAGAAAGAGAACAAAGCATGATGCAGACACCTGGAGGGTTCTGGATTCATCTTTGAAGTTTACCACAAGATTATAAGGACAGTAGAACATTTGATCTCAAAACCACACACACACACACACACACACACCAAAAAACAAAAAACAGGTAAGATATTAAAGATTACCTAGTCCTCAATGGCAGGGCTGTGGTACTTGAGAGCTGAAGTGTAGATTGTTGACTGGATGTGGTTACAAATTAAACTGTAATATAAGATGGGCTTTTCCTGTAAGGGTTTCCAGCAGAAGTTGTGGTTGGTTAGCAATGATATTCTTTCATACAAACCTGAGAATATATTATGGGCTTTTTCCTCAACACCTTGGTGTGGGATTCAGAGCCATTTAAAACCTGTAATTAATGCCAGGTGCATAGGCTTCACTTATATTTTTAAACTGTGGAAAAAATTGTCAGGCCCTAGAAAAAATGAACACCTTCCATTTGCCATTCATTATAGCTGTCAGGCAGCCATAAATAGAGGACCAACCATCTGCAGGTGTACTATTCTCATTCTGTTTTGCAATCCCCACAGTTCTTGTAACTCTGCTAAACACAATGTTTGTCCAAGGAATGTGGACATGAAGGATACTGATGACTTAAGTAACATTGCCCAGTCAATTACACATTAACAGCAAGCTGCAATTTGGCCACCATGAAATTTGCAGTTAATAGCAATGAAAACAGGTAACCCCTTTTTTTTTTTGGTCAATTGAGAGTATTCATCATGAATCTAGAATGATTTGACAAGTACTAACATTTTCTACAGAACTCTGGAAAATATAGTTTAGTGATGGATGCTTGCCATCTCTTTCAGAAATTTCTCATGAGCTTTACTAATTTGCCAAGGTGCTTTGGAGAAAAAAACCATGGCATTTTAAATGGAATAAAACTGGCATAAGTTAATAATATAGATACTGTACTGGATAATGGGTGATTCCTGATGTAGAAATGTGTAATTTATGTGTATGTTTATTAAACCTTTTTTGGTTTATGCCAGTCGTAGGTTGCTACCGATTCTCCCCAGTTCTTGCAAACCAGTAATGGAAATTTTGAGTAGTTCAGAGAACCGGTAAATACCACATCTGCCTTGCCCCTCCCCCAATCTATTTGCTGCCTCCCGACTCCCAGCTGATCGGCTAGAAGGAAAAAACCAGGGCTCACTTGACAAAGAAGAGGAAAACAACAACAACAAGACACCTTAGCTTTAAATTGAGAAGCCAAAAAGCCTTCCAACTGATCGGCTACAACCGATCTGCTCCTTGTAAACTGCTCGGTGGTGGTAGATTGACAATTGAGACCAAGCTGCCTGAAAGCAGTTTCCGATGCTCTCGGTGGTGAGAGAGCAGCAAAAAACTGTTTAAACTCTTGCTGCAGTGCTTCAAATGGCTACCCTACAGCTGATCAGCAGTAAAAGGCAGTGTGGCGATAGACCAGTGCACTCCAAAAACAAATGGGTAGACCGGTATGGCTCTTCAAGCAGTTAAAAGCCTGGTAGACCAGTACCTCTGCTAAATCCTAAAGAATTGTTTGTTCTTTAGAACCAGTAGTAAAAAATTTTAGAAGCTACCCCTGGTTTATGCCCACCATTGCGCACATAACAATCAATATCCAATAAAAGTTATGTTAAAATACAAGACATATATAATATAAAATTAAAGATGGTAAAATAAAATCAGGCAACAATGAACTACTGCACTGTGCTCTACCCGAGGCTACATTTGAAGAGTATCTGGAAGCTACAACTGGTGCACAATGCAGCTTGTATAGCAGAGATGTTACATATGCAACTCAAGTGGCACATGTAACATCTCTGCTATTCAAGCTGCATTAAGTGCCAGTTTGCTTTCAGGTCAATTCAAGATGTTGGTTATCACATTTAATGCACTTCATGGCATGGGATCAGTTACTGAGGAACCATCTAATTCCATTGTTCCATTCCATCCAGTCAGACAGGGATGGTACATTGCAGATCCTGTTGGTTAAAGAATTTTGACTGGCAGGATCCAGCAAGAAACCCTTCTCTGCATTTCCCCCACTTTGGAACATCTTGAGCCGTGGTGGCGCAATGGTTAGAATGCAGTACTGCAGGCTACTTCTGCTGATCACCGGCTGCCAGCAGTTTGGCAGATCGAATCTCACCAGGTTCAAGGTGGACTCAGCCTTCCATCCTTCCGAGGTTGGTAAAATGAGGACCCAGATTGTTGGGGCCATCATTATGCTGACTCTGTAAACCACTTACAGAGGGCTGTAAAACACTATGAAGCGGTATATAAGTCTAAGTGTTATTGATAGTGCTATCTTACCCAGTTGTGAAATCTGAATCAGTTTACTACTGCTTCGCTGGCTGCACATGCATGCTACCAAATGCCTAGTGCAAATGTGCACTGTGCGCACGCATGTGCAGTGCGCACCACACATCAAATGTGAGTTGCGCACGTGCACACACAGTGCATAACAAAAGGAGGCATACTCTCCAAATGCCTCTCATGACCCAGTTTCTATATAACAGCGCTGGGAGAAGACAAACATTTCAGTATCTGGGGGGTGATCAGTGGTGGCGCATGATCTTTTTTTTACTTTTAAAAGCATTTTTTTTTACAACCTACTCGGACGAATAGGTTGTAAAAAATGCTTTTAAAAAGTAAAAAAGGGGCTCTGACAATCGGGAGGCACAGGTGTGATCGTCAGAGCCTTTTTTCACTTTTAAAAGCAAAAAAGCAAAACCTTCTGCGAATGCGCAGAGGGTACAAAACACATTACTTCCTGGTTAAAACCAGGAAGTAATGACAACCGGGCGGGCCATGATCGCTATTGGTTCTCCAAACCACCCACCACGATCACTACTAGATCAGGTGATCCGGTCCAAACTGGGAGCATTTCACCCCTGATCTTACCCTTAGAGGTGTGGTGAGCCCTCATACTTTTTTTTGGGGGGGGGAGATATCCTACAGGACAGGTGCCACAGTAGAAAAGACTCATTTTGTGGATCTTTTCCATATGTGCCCCTCTCCTTTCTCCTGATTTCTAAACATTGAACCAGTGGAAAAGATTTAGCAGCTTAATAGGACTGCTCAGTATTAATCCAAAATAGTTGTAGAGAGAAGATGGTGCAGAGCTAACAATTGAACTCTTATTTTTTTTAAAAAAAATAATTTGAAAAAGTATTAGCAGTAAACCAGTTATTGTTCACAGCAATGAGTCGACTTTCTTTTATTATGTATGAGTTATTTTAGGGAGGTACTAAAAGGAATGTACATCCTTTTTGCCATGTGGGTAGACTGTGGTATTCTTGCCTTATTTAGTGATGAGGCAACCTAGAGCAATTTGTGAATGTGTTATCTTTCATTGCATAAATAATCTCTCCAGCAGTCTGTAGCACCCAGACTTTCTATGCAGACTTTCTATAAATCTGAGTAAAAGTATCACAAGGGATTTTTTCCCCATTACATTTTTTTAATTAGCAACATTATTCTCATCTCTAAGGAGAAATCTTATCCTTGAGAAATTGTTAGAAAATTTCTCCTCTTTCTTCAGGAATTCTTAGAAGACTTCCTTGTTTCTGTATCCAAAACTGAGGTGAAGAATTTGAAAAGTCTGTTGGTGCTCAGCTTTTATTTGCACGGGGGAATTTTATTCTCCCAGAAAATTAGTTTAATGTGTTGCATGACTGAAAAAGAAATAGAAAATGAAAACCAAAGACTTCTGTTTCCTTTTGCAATTCTTGCTCCCCATTTCCCATGGCAGAAGTACAGCAAGGCTCCAAAGAAAGCAGGAGATTGTGTATGAACACATGGAAAGAAGAGAAATGGTGAACCCAATGTTACACGTAATGCTAAGCTATAATATACCTTGCTTGTTTTTGGCTTTATTTGATATATGGACACACACACCCTGCAATAAGAAAAATATGGTTGCAGACCAGAGTAAAAGGGTTTTAGCAATGCACCAAGCCAAAACCAACAAATCCCATTATGGCTTATTTATGAATTAGAAATAACTGCTCTGTTGCTTTAGGCCAGTGTTTTTCAAACTTGGCAACTTAAGATGTGTCCCTTTTCTGCTATCAATTCAGGAAGAGTTTCTTTTTATGTCTAACTTTTGATGAAAAGTAAGAACAAGTTGAGGGATAGAAATATTAAATAAATAAATAAATTTTAAATGAAGAAGAGGGACTGAAAGACCAAACTAAGTTACCTTAGTAACTTAGTAACTACAATTAACTTCAATTGTAACTACAATTACGAATCTATCACTTTCTTAATTTCAGTATGAATTCAGATAAACACTTTTCCCAATGGAGTTGGTGGATCACATGGTTAGGACTCTGGGCTGATGATTGGCAGGCTTGTTCAAGACCCAGTTCCTCCACAAGATGGGGTGAGCTCTTTTCACACACTCCAGCTCCTGCTGATCCATCAGTTTGAAAATGGGTGATCATAAGTAGATAGATGGGTAGCATTTCAGTGGGCAACTTAACAGGGACATGAGAACTCCTGGGAGTTTCCTGGGCAACAGTGATGTCATTGTTTAATCCTTTCAACCTACTCCCAACTCAACTCTTGTAGTAGTAGCACTTTTCCCACTCTAAATTGGACTTCTTTTCCTTGAATTCACACAGGATTCAGCAACCTTTGTTCCATCTATTCCCCATCCTAATCTCACAAAAGAAAAACAGAATAATTAAAATTTTAAGAGAGATTTCAATAAGCTCTCATGAATTTTTTTTTTGGTGGGGGGGATAGTCTAGAAATTGTTTTCAAGATCTGGTGGGCAGCCCCCCCAAAAATGGTAGCAGAAGCACACCATGCCAAAAAAAGCCATGACAATTGAAGGTATGGGAAGGATAGTCAACAGTTCTGAAAAGCACTGTTTTGGGGGAAGTCTACCTATGTTTTCATTTCTTGGCACAGAACAGAAAATATTACAATCTGGTCATTGGGCTAATGGTACTAATGGGTTCATTGTTAAATTCTTAACAATTGATGATTGATGCTCTTTAGTCCTTACTCTGTCACACACACACTTTCCCCACAGCAATCTACAGGCATTGTGAAGAAAACCTTCTCCAACATCTGATGTGAAGGCAAACTAGGTTGATCCTGCAGCTTCAAACACCTCCCCTGCCCTCTGCATATTGACTCCCTTTGTGTGCAGATAGTGCAGTGAATTTTCAACCTTACTTCAGAGTTGTCAACTTGTTTGCTGGTGCCTTGCATTATTTTCTCTTGGCAGACCAGTGACAAAGCACTGTATGGAACACGCCTTTAAAAGTCAGGAAAAAATGCATTCAAGTAGCCATGAAAATCAGTTAAGCTTGAACCCATTGAATCTTCCAACAGGTCATTGATCAATAGCCTTTAGATATGTAATGAATAGTTGTACTCTGGATTCTGTCAGGTGGTGTTTTCCTTTGGAACTGATAAATTGCACCCTTTTGTGTGAGCCAGCTGAGGTTTGAGGCAAGACAGCCTGTGCTGGTATTTGCTTTGGCTCCAACAATGCCATACGCTTGCAAAAATACAGCTGGCAAAGGGTGTTAAAAATATCTGAAAAGTTATTTTCACACCTTGCCAAGGGCTTTGAAGCCATGCCCTGTCAGATTTGCGTAGAAATAGATCTGTAAGAAGAATGATCAGAAACTTTAGGATCATTTCAGGAAAATCTGAACATATCTATTGCTGAGAAAGAAAGAAGGTGAAGTATTTAAAGCACATTCTCTTGACTTAGGATACCAATGTCCAGATCTAGTGTCAGTAGTTGCCCTATATGAACAAAGATGAGATCCACATAGTCCCAGGAAGAGCTATGGAGATTAATATCGGGAATATTGTTTCTATTACTGTATTCTATAGTATCCCCATACTCTCCAAATGCCTCTCATGACCCAGTTTCTATATAACAGCGCTGGGAGAAGACAAACATTACAGTATCTGCACAATTAATTGAGTTGCAATTCATTTTTTAGAGTTTTTTTCCCCTTTATTTCTTTTTTTAAAAACTCAGCATTGGAAGAAAATGTGCTTGATTGTCTGACTGTGCAATTTCCTCGCTGCAGCTGAGTCTTGGTTCATGAAATCTGGCATATCAATCTCAAGTCCTTTTTTTCCTTTCTGTTTGCTTCTTTTCCTTGCTAGTTTTGCAAACTTAATAATTAATTACTGGTATTTTAAAATAAAAAGGATAAATCCAAGTATGTACAGGTATAAAGCATTTTTTTAAAAAAATCCCAGCCGAAGTACACCAATGGGATTTGGACAGGCTCACTGAGAGATTGTTGGAGGGGAATGGGGAGCAACATAGACTATCTTCCTGATGTTGACTGAATTGGTGGTTTTAACTCAGGTCTAATATTTATGATTTATTGTTTTGCTATGATATTTTTATCTTGTTTTTTTTTCTCTGTCCTATGTTTGAGATGAACAGTTATATACACTGAACATCATAAATGTTCAGTGTATATAAGAGCCGAGGTGGTTGGAGTGCAGTACTGCAGCTACTTCAGCTGACTGCTAGTTCAGCAGATCAGCGGATCAAATCTCACCAGCTCAAGGTTGACTCAGCCTTCCATCCTTCCGAGGTGAGTAAAATGAGGACCCAGATTGTTGGGGGCAACATACTATTCAGTATACTGTCTTTGGTGTAAGCCGCCCAGAGTCCTATGCCGCCGAGAAGAGCGGCATAGAAATAATAATAATAATAATAATAATAATAATAATAATAATAATAATAA
>WNWU01000018.1:7822314-7857452 GCA_012654045.1 Ptyas mucosa | reverse complement strand
ATATATATATATATATATATATATATATATATATATATATATATATAAATGTTTTGCCATTGTCTCCTTCCTAGGGCTGACAGAAAATGACCTCAAAATTACTCAGCTGGCTTCATGTCCAAGGCAGGACTAGAACTCAGTCTTCCAGTTTCTAACCTGATGTCTTCACCACTATACCAAATTGACTTTCTCTCTCTTTTTTTTAACCTTCAGACAAATGAAGTTGTCAGCAACAGAGGACAAGAATGGACCTCTAACTATTTGTCCATCATTAACTTTGAGGAGCCTATTTTTTTCTTCTTGAGTGAAGAAAGAAAAATTACAAGATGTTCAAAGAGGAAATTGTAAGATCTTCTGGAACACATCTGATGTATGATTCAAGGCTGACATAAAACAATTATTTGTACGGGGACGTAATATTGGACTTAAGCTCACAAGGTAAAAAGAAAAAAATGTTTCTCCCTAAAACATTTGCCTATTTCTCAGATATAACTTTGAAGCAAAGTCCCTTTGTTCCTGCACCTCTTTTGGCTTCTTGGGATGATGCTTGCCTTTATCAAAGCTGTTGGGAAGGAGATTCTCTCCACTTCTTTTTCCTTCTTGTTAAACTTCTCCAGATACTGCCTCTATTTTTAAAAGCGAGGGACACAGTTAGCTTATACATTAAAGCTCATGCCTGAGTGAAAGTTTATATTTAGACTCTGATTTGCTCTGACATTTTTTTCTGGTTTTTCAAAAGCACGTAAAGATTGAGCTGTTTCAGAGAGTCTTCCCTTCCTTTGATTTAAGGTTACCATTTTAAAATTTCCTTTGTATTCATGCAATATTATATTTCTGTTTTGCTATGGGATTTTTTTACTATGTGAGCCACCTAGAGTTGTTTTGACTGTGGAATCATAGAAATATGTTTAATAAATGAATGAATAAATCATTTTTAAACTGGCAGGAAAGCTACAGTATTGTAAATGCAAGGTTTGCAATTGGCAATAGTCTAACAAAATGGAACATTCTTCCAAGTACATATGTTGAAGATCAGATTGTCCAACTCTCTAATTCCTATTGGGGAAAAATAGATTCACTAGAGAATTTGTGAATAGTAAAAAAATATATTTCTATTAGCTAGATGAGGTTGGAATCAGGAAACAGGGTAAGAGATTTTCAGGTTTGCACCCAAAAAGTTTGCACATCACTAGGAGTTAAACATCATGCCTGAAAATATAAACTCTATTTTCTTCGTGCATTCCATCAACATTTATGACACTTCTTTTTTCCCTATGATTCAGACCATAGCAGAGGTCACATAACCCTGACAGACTGAATCAACCTAATCCTGTTTTACTATTATTTACAGGAGAAAGAATAAAGGAAAGAAGGATGAAGTTTGAAGCTTCCATTTGGATCTGAAGTCTGCCAGGGATTAAGTCATGCTAATGACTTTTTCCTGGGGTTTTTTTTCAGGTTTTGTGCATCGGACTTTACATCATGTGGCATATTAGGCCATATAGGAATCCTGGGATACTGGCTCTTTAATGGTAATGATGAAATCATATTTTAGAGAGCAGCTGTCTTTCTAATAAAATCCTGGGGAAACTGCCAACTCAGAGAGTGAAATTTTATTTGATACAGCAGGCATGTTTTAAAAATAATGTTACATGCCAAGCTCATCTGGTGAATGGCATCAAGAGCGATGATAGTGATATCTTGATTCGTACTATAATGCAAATTTAATCAAATGACACTTTCTAACTCTCTACGTGATCTAGAATCGATTGAAGAATCTGTTTTGAGATGCAGTTTAGTATTAGCCTTCCCTAACTATTAATAGTGTTAAACAAGGTCTTATATCTGTGTAAGAAACTGTACATAGACGCACTGTAGGATAGGATTCCAATATTGAACTGGGACCATATTGGAATCCTATATGAATGAAGTCATATATTTGCTTCTATGGTCATAGGGACTGGGACCTGGACTGGGACCAGGTTCCAGTCCCCATGACCATGGAAGCAAGTACATGACTTTGGGATGATCATTCTCACTCTCAGCTCACCCTATCTCATGGGTGATCTCATGGATTGATCTCCTTGGAAAAAAAACACAGATACTGTTAATAAATAAAGGGCAATGAGGGGAAAAATCACTCCAGAGATTTTGTCATAGAACATTCAAACTTGAAGACCAATTTGAAATCTTGCTATTTGAAGCTTATTGTTTCTTTGCCCCAATGGAGTGTGGAGGAGCCGGAAAATTACACACCAACTAAAATATATTGTGCCTACTTTGTGACTACAAAAATGGATCTTGCAGCCACAGAGAGAAGCCAAAGAGAAATCAAATTGTTGTTATTTTTCTGCTATCTATGGCAATAAAATAAGGAGAGAGACAGAAGAGTTAAAGGGTGCCTTATTCGGTGGCACCAGCTAACTGGCTGTAGTTGATCTGAAGAGCTAAGCAGGATCAGCCCAAGTGCTAAGCAGGATCAACTGTGATTAGTACTTATGTGACTTCCCCAGTCACGCATCTTAGAGTTGCCAAGTTGAGAAACTGAAAAAGATATACCTCCAAATGAATCCATATCTGTCCTTTTTTTAATTTTTGCTAGGACATATAAACATATATAAAATGGGTTTGTTTGGGGTTTTTTTTTTTGCTTGAGTGGAAAAATGACTGTCACTAAATGCCTAGTTTTTGAGCTGCTGTTCTTTGTTTAATCTGCAAGTGGTTAAACTTGTAGTTTCAAACATCACATTTATGCTTTTGTCCATACAGTGATTAAATTGCAAGTGTTTCAAATATTTCAAATATGAATGAATAAAAATATCATAGGCTAAATAAATACATGGAAGGTCTAATAGCCAAGCTACTTTGTGTCAAATACAATTATCATATTAAAATAGCTGAAGAATTCATTCATCTCCTTTTAAGTTTGAGGGAGGGAAAATTAAGAATTGAGATTGAATTTACCAAGGTAGCATTTTTGTTGTAGGCATGTCAAGTATAATCACTATTGCTTTTTTTATTTGTATCTACCTTTCATATAGTTTGTAATGTTTTTAAATACTTTCACATCTTGCTTATCCATTTCTGGGGGGAAAAATTCTTCCTCTTAAGCACTAGAGTCAGGACATGCAATATTTTATCACTTGAAATATACACTCGACCTTCAAGTGGGCTGTTGGGAAACTACACTCCAAAACATGGGTGGGGTCAGGACAATTTCTTTTTCAATTAATTTAAAATATTTGAAATGGATGAAAATGTTTACAGGAGTAAATACAATCCATGTTCATTCTTTAATTAGATTTTGAATTAGGTCTGGTGGCAAGCTTTAAAAATTTTATAGAGCTTCACCCAGTGCTTTGAAAGGCTACATGTTGCCTTGTATAATTGCTCAATGTGTACCCTTGCACCAGCCATTGTCTGCACATTGTGGTCAAAAATATCAAGATGGTTTTTAGGAGAATGAGGTCAAAACTCCACCTCTTTTGATATGCAATGTGTATGCGGCACATATAAAGATAGGCAGAGGTTTGATGCAGTGGTGGGTTCCTCCCGGTTCGGCCGGTTTATTTTTTATTTATTTATTTTATTTATTTATTTTATTTAGATTTATATACTGCCCTTCTCCCCGAGGGGACTCAGGGCGGTGAACAGCCAAAAGTAAAAAACATAGATACAAATTTTAAAAGCCAAATAAAACCAAATTAAACACTGGCCCCAACTATTAAAAGCCCAATTAAAATATTAAAACCCCAAATATTAAAATATTTAAATTTTAAAATTTTAAAATTATTTTTACCAAAAAAGGGGAGAAATTAGGCCAGGCCTGCCTGATGGAACAGAAAAGTTTTTAGCTCACGGCGGAAGGCGCGAAGGTCCGGGATCATCCGTATCTGCGGGGGGAGTTCGCTCCAGATAGTGGGTGCCCCCACAGAGAAGGCTCTCCCCCTGGGGGCCGCCAGCCGACATTGTTTGGCCGACGGCACCCGGAGGAGCCCCTCTCTATGGGAGCGTACCGGTCGGTGGGAGGCTATTGGTGGTAGTAGGCGGTCCCGCAAGTACCTGGGTCCTAAGCCATGGAGCGCTTTAAAGGTAGTAACCAATATCTTGAAGCGCACCTGGAAGACCACCGGGAGCCAGTGCAGCTCGCGCAGGAGAGGAGTAACATGGGAGCACCACGTCGCTCCCATCACCACCCGCGCGGCCGCACTCTGCACCAGTTGGAGCCTCTGGGTGCTCCTCAAGGGGAGCCCCATGTAGAGAGCATTACAATAGTCTAGGCGAGAGGTGACGAGGGCATGAGTGACCGTGTGTAAAGAGTCCCGATCCAGAAAGGGACGCAACTGTCGAATCAGGCGAACCTGATGAAAAATCCTCCCGGTCATGGCCGTCAGATGCTCTTCTAAAGACAGCCGTGAGTCCAGGAGGATGCCCAAGTTGTGCGACCTCTCTGCGGGGGCCAATGATTCGCCCCCGATAGTCAGCGATGGCACCAGCTGACTATATCGGGACGTCGGAAACCACAGCCACTCAGTCTTGGATGGGTTGAGTCTGAGCCTGTTCCTCCCCATCCAGATCCGCATGGCCTCCAGGCACCGGGACATCACTTCAAGGGCATCGTTGGGGTGGTCTGGGGTGGAGATGTACAGCTGGGTGTCGTCAGCGTACTGATGATATCTCACCCCAAAACCACGGATGATCTTACCCAATGGCTTCACATAAATGTTGAACAGGAGGGGCGAGAGGACCGACCCTTGTGGCACCCCACATATGAGGGGCCTCGGAGTCGATCTCTGCCCCCCTGTCAACACCGACTGTGACCGGTCGGAGAGAAAGGAGGAGAACCACTGCAACACAGTGCCTCCCACCCCCAACTCTTCCAACCGGTGCATCATGATACCATGGTCGATGGTATCAAAAGCCGCTGAGAGATCTAACAGAACCAGGACAGACGAGCACCCCCTGTCCCGAGCCCTCCAGAGATCATCAACCAACGCGACCAATGCCGTTTCCGTGCTGTACCCGGGTCTAAAGCCCGACTGGAACGGATCCAGATACGTCGTTTCATCCAGGTGCTGGGGAAGCTGTTGCGCAACCACACTCTCGACAACCTTTGCCAAAAAGCAAAGGTTAGAGACCGGACGATAATTTACCAACATTGCCGGGTCCAGGGAAGGCTTCTTGAGGAGAGGCCTCACCACCGCCTCTTTCAAGGCGACAGGAAAGTCACCCTCAGCCTTACTGAACCGGTTCTCTTTGTTTGGGAGCTGGGCCCTCCCGTCCCCCCCCCCATTTTCTTACCTTTTATTTGGTCCCACCCCCAATCTATTCGCTGCCTCCCAAATCCCAGCTGATCGGCTAGAAGGAAAAAAACTGTTTAAACTCTTGCTGCGGGACTTCAAAAGGCCGCCTTAAAGCTAATCAGTGTTAAAAGGCAGTGACTAGTGGTAGACTAGTGCGCTCGAAAAACAAATGGGTAGACCGGTGCCTCCAAGAACAAATGGGTAGACCGGTACAGCTCTGCAAGCAGTTAAAAGCCTGGTAGACCAGTACCTCTGCTAAATCCTAAAGAATTGTCACATGACCATTCAACCACGCGCACAAAATAAGCCACACCCACAGAACCAGTAGTAAAAAAAATTAGAACCCGCCCCTGGTTTGATGGCACCATTGTGACCACTGTCACGACATGTTTGAGCATACCTGCAGATACTTGTGTCCTGCACTATTGTCATAATGCTTACAATGACTTGGTGGTGAAATGAAAAAGTACAAAGATTTAGATATCAGCAGAGAAAAATAGGAGCATTCTAGGAAAAAATAAAAAGACTGAAAGTAAAGCACCACATTGTTAATTGTATTATACCGATGCCTAGAAAGCCTTGCAGCCCTCAGCAGACTGAGATAGGATCCTAAAACCTCACCCAAAGGGAAAGGCATCGAGCCAACATCTAGTTAAAGCCATTCTTAAATAGATATGTGAACCTTAAATTACTTTGGTATCGAATGAAACTGGATGGTCAAGTTTCTGTGAAAGACATTTCATCGACAGTGTGAAATTGCTGCCAACTTAGTTTGAAAATCTATAGCTTATAAGTGCTTTGTCAGCTCCAGTTTTACCATATCATTACTTCTAGTAAATAGATGTGAAGAAGAAGAAAAACCCAAAGTTTGAATTAACTCACTAATCTGAAATGTCAACAAACCACTGTTATTTCCTTGTGGACCTTAAACGTACAGACCCACATTATTTGAACATTTATCCTCAACCCAAGGGAAGCAAGAGTTTTTAAAAGTAACTTTGATTTTAATAATTGTGGCTTCTATTCAAAGCTATACCAGCAGAGTGATCCATATACCTAAGAGGTATATATAGAACGGCAACTTTACGCGCATTCCTAAATACATGTGCATATTTTCTGACGACTCTCTATGACCTATTTTATAAACTGGTTATCCGATTTTTTTTTGTCTCGTGCCCCTGTTAACAATGTGGATGCAAAATCATGCCTCAATTGTGGAATACAGGTAGTCCTCGATTTATGACCATAACTGAGCCCAAAGTTTCTGTTATTAAGGCAGAAAGTTCTTAAGTGAATTTTGCCCCATTTTACAACCTTTATTGACACAGTTGTTAAGTGAATCACAACAGTTGTTAAGTTAGTGACACAGTTGTTAAGTGAATCTTGCTTCCCTATTATCTTTGCATGTTAGATCACAAAAGGTGATCCCATGGTCTTGGGACACTGCAACCATCACAGATATGAGTTAGTTGCCAAATGTCTGAGCTCTGATCACGAGGATGCTGCAACAGTGATAAGGATGAAAACTGGTCATAAGTCATTTTTTTCAGTGCCATTGTAACTTTGAATGATCATTAAAAGAATGGTTTTAAGTCAAGCACTACCTGTAAAGCATTCAGATTACCTAGTGTCTAACCTGAGAAAGTGAGACATTAATTCAAACCGGGAACTAACACTAATCTGACAAGATATGAATCATGGCTTGATTCTACCAGTATATATAAGTATGAAATTATGGAAATTTTTAAAAAAGTTGCTCAAATATGAGGTATTCTGCCATTTCTGGCTGGATCTTTCTATCCTTCAATGCCCTCAGATGGTGAGTAGGGAGAAAAGAAGAGAGGAGTGAGGGAAAGGAAGGGGAAGTAGGATGAGGTAGGAGAGGAGGGAAGAGAAAGTAGGAGAGGAGAGGAGGGAGGGAAGGGAAAGAGGAGAAGAAGAAGGGTTGTTGTGAAATGAGGGAAGAAAGGGTAGAAGAGCAACTCTGAATGTAATTAAAATGCCTTATTTTAAGAATTTCTTTAAGGAAAACATGTATATGTAGGATTCATTATGTATAAGAAAATGTACATTTTATATTATGTGTATAAGAAATAAAACTGAAAAGCTTTTTTTAAAAAAATGCCTTCAGACATATGATCCAGATAATAACCATGAATGTAATGAGAACATAAATTAAGCTGTTTTTTCAATCTGAGCCCATTACTAAACATTTCATTTTGTAGGGTTAGATATGTCAAGGGTGCTGACCCATTCTAATGAAGTATTCTCTGCATTAGGATCTGAGGGTGAGTAAACTGACAAAGGTACAAAGCTTTAAAATATTAGTTTCTTCTCATTTCCAATTAAATACTACTTCACAGGCTTCTTCCAATGATGAATGCAGTTCAAAAAAGAAAGAGAGGAAGCTGGAAAGGGAAAAGGAGAAATGTAGGAATAAAAGAAAAAAAAGAGGTGTGTTACACACATACACACCTAACTCCCCCTCTATATAAAGGGATGTTCTAATAAAAGGTTAATTCTCAGCCTATTTATTTTTGCCCATTTTTAAATGGGAAAATGTTTGAAATTATGCAGTTGTCTAGTTGAAAAGCAACTTGATAAAGAGGTTATTGATACAGATAGTTAGGCATAAAATTTATACATGGAAGGAGTGCCTTACAAAGGACACGAAGAGCATTTCTCCTAGACTAGTCACACTATCATCTGCCTGCCTGCCTGCCTGTCTCTATCTCCAGCACATCCTAATCTCTCTTGCCTTGATGATATCTAGATAAGTAATGAAATGTCTACAAGGAAACAGCCAAGCTAAGACAGCCCCAAGAACACAACAGTTGATCTTACACCTCTGAGTTTTCATAGCAGTCTAGTTGTTATCTAGACCACATCTCTGCTGCCACCTGCTGAGTCGATAGGTCTCTGGGTTTTTCTCTCTTTCCATTATAATTAGTGTTCCAAAACCTGCTGCTCCATATATGTTTGCCCAGTACTTGTATTAAAAAAGAGATTGCATTTCATACAGAAATAATTTCAGTTGGCCTACTGCATTGGTGTACAGATGCTGTCTTCATGTGTGCTCTCATTTTATAAAAATGGAAAACGAAAAGCCAAAATGTCAGCAGTAGAAGATAGAATATGAGACATTGAGAAGATACATGTCATCTGCAACTTAGAACAGAGCAAGAGAATAAATCCATTCATTTGACAAAAACAGACTGGCAAAAGCATTCCAGTGGTTCCTATCACAAGGAAATAAGTACCTGATTTTCCCCTTTTCTTGCTGAAGAACTCTATTACAGATAGCACACTAGGCCCATCCCTTTTGTGCAAGTTAGTTTTCATTCCTGCAATAGCCAAGAAGTAACAATTGATTTAGAATAACTTAAAGGACTTTTTTTTTACTCAATTGTGAGTGTCTTGTTTAATAAAAAATACTGAACATTTAAATGTCATTCATCTATAGTGAATGTGGCCAACACATCACAATAAATAATTTTCCAGAAAGAAAACCTTTGTTTTACTACGATCTAAGCTTTCAAGATACAAAATGTAATCCAAAAAAGTAAATCATCTCACAATGTATCTTCTCAAGATTATCTTTAGCATAATGGAGTCTGAGAGGCAGCTTAAAACTGGAAATTTTCTTCCAATTTTTTTCCCACCATGAGCAAATGTTAGCCAAATTGAAGCCATCTATCCCTCCAGATGTGACTGAACTACAGTTCAAGTCATCCTCATCAATAGTTATGCTGGCTGGAACTGCTGGGAGTTGTAATTTAGCTGCACATGGAGAATCTCATGTTCCCTAATTCTATAATAAGGAAATCAAATTGATTCTGCCTTTAATTTGAGTAACATCTGCAAAGTAGAACTTCATCAGTTTTTATTTTGCAGAAGATTCCACAGCAATTTGCTAGGAAGTTTGGAGAGAGTCAAATGATGGTATTTATTCTCCATCTTTCCCAAAAGTGATAGATTCTGCAGATGTAGGAGCCAAAAATGATTTGGCCAGCTCTTACTTGCTAATTCCAATGGACTAGTTTGAATTTCTGCATTTAATTGCATTAGTGTGCTGATGATTTTCCATTGGAATGACTTTATGAAAATGAATTTGAAGAGGTGCCCAAGAGATCTTGATAAATATTCAAGATACATGGGACAGTATGTCAGAGGTGCTAATTCTCACTGTTATTTTTGCTCATTTACATCTAACATGCCACCAAGACAAATCTGTCTATAGCTGCGTGTTAATTCTACCATATCATATGTTTCATTTTTCCCATTTCCTTTTCCCTTTGATGTATTTCTCTTTGAGTCTTCATTTTTAGAAAGCAGCACCTTGCCCTTTAACTTGATTGCTAAGCCAATATACAGTATGTGAAACACTTGAGATGTTCATCACTTTGCTTTTAATAGTGAAATGTCTGGTATATTGAGTTTTACTATGGCATTTCAGGACTGAAATCCAAGTAGTTCTAACTAGACACTGAACCATCTAAGACACATGGGGAAAAATCTTATTAAAATGCTACTATATTATAATGTAGAGTTATTTTGTTGTCCTTAGCATATTTTTGGGCAAGCTTTCAAACAGAAAATGCACATTGTAAAGAAAAAGAAAAGAAAAGAAATAAATACTGAATGACCAATTTCTATTTTAAAAAAAACTGGATTCAGCAGAAAAGTCGGTTGTATTGAGTATTTAGAGACAGAAGATAACAGTTTACAATCCAATCTACTGAAGCCAATTAGTATTTTTCAAAAGTACTTAGATGTTTTCAAACAAGGCAATACTTAATATGTTTGGACTATCTTCTTGATCAGGGTTAAAAAAATATTCATAGAAAATTTTAGAACATCTGTCCCGGAAATTAATTTTTTCCTTCTCAAGTTTTCTTCTCAACCCCAAGCTGAGAGAGGGTTTTTTTTTTTTCCAATCCAGCTTTTCATCTTTTCCTGTATCCTTTTGAAAACTTTTGTCCAGCTTTTTTTAAAAATAATTTAAGTTGTCCTTTTCATGTTCATCTTGCAAGAAACTCCTAGTTCACCTACCATTAAAGCTTGAGTGTCCACTCAGGAAATAAACCTTTGGGAATACAATTCTATACACACTGGATTCTGAGTGGTCACAATAAATTATGATACATTTGGATATCTACAAGGAATTTGTGCCACCAAGGCTTATCAGGGAACTCACATAGTAAATGGTAGGTTATTCTTTATTTTAGAAACCAAAGTGCAGAAATACAAAGATATATGTATACTTCCGAGAGAAAAAGTAGAACATAATTGTAAATATTTCAATATGAATTTGTATGAATCTTCTTATTTATTTATTTATTTATTTATTTATTTATTTATTTAATTTGTATACCGCCCTTCTCCAGCTGGACTCAGGGCGGTGAACAGCCAAAATAAAAACAGAGCATACAAAATTAAAAGACAATTTAAAATAATTAAATAGTTTTGGCCCACAATTTAAAACAACCAAGTTAAAACCAATTTATAATTTAAAACCAGAACAATAGGGTCAAGCCAGGCCGGCTAGATGAAATAAATGTGTTTTCAGGGCTCGTCGGAAAGCCCGGAGGTCAGGTATCATGCGTATCTCTGGGGGTAGGTCATTCCACAGGGCGGGTGCCGCTAGAGAAAAGGCTCTCCCTCTGGGGGTCGCCAGCTGGCATTGTCTGGCGGACGGCACCCTAAGGAGGCCCTCTCTGTGCGAACGTACTGGCCGGTGGGAGGCTATTGGCGGCAGAAGGCGATCTCGTAAGTACCCTGGCCCTAAGCCATGGAGCGCTTTAAAGGTGGTCACCAACACCTTGAAGCGCACCCGGAAGACCACAGGAAGCCAGTGCAGCTCACACAGGAGAGGTGTCACATGGGAGCGTCCCGTTGCTCCCATAATCCCCTGCGTGGCCGCATTCTGGACCAACTGGAGCCTCCGGATGCACCTCAAGGGGAGCCCCATGTAGAGAGCATTACAGTAGTCCAGGCGGGAAGTGACGAGTGCCTGAGTGACTGTGCATAGGGAGTCCCGATCCAGAAAGGGACGCAATTGGCGTATCAGGCGAACCTGATAGAAAGCCCCCCTGGCCACGGCCGTCATGTGCTCTTCTAAAGACAGCTGTGCATCCAGGAGGATGCCCAAATTGCGAGCCCTCTCCGTGGGGGCCAATGATTCACCCCCAATAACCAGCGATGGCACCAGCTGGTTATATCGGGACGCCGGAAGCCACAGCCACTCGGTCTTGGAAGGGTTGAGATTTATTTAATTCTCTTAATGAGATTTATTTTTTTACTAACATCTCCCCACCCTTCAGGTTTCATATTATCTCCTCCATTGGACCTGCTCCCTCAATGGATATTTGGATGGATAGGTTTTTTTACCCCTTTTCCACTTACATTACTTCTCTAAAACTTGATGTTCCTCCAAGAATGGTGATATACCTCCCTCATATAAATTAGGCCATTTTATTTAAAATAGCCTGGAAAGCTGAAAAACAAATTCTCAAGAGAAGGCTGTGACAGAATAACAGTAACAGAGTTGGAAGTGACCTTGGAGTTTTTTTTGTCCAATCCCCCACTCAAACAGAGACCCCTATACCATTTCAGACAAATGGCTGTCCAATTTATTCTTGATTAAAAATCAAGCTGTTTCAGTATTGTTTCTCATGAATGAATGCAAACTTGGATCTGAAAAACAAATGAGAAGTGTCAATGAATTGGAAATAAATTATAATGAGCATAATCTATGTCACTGAACAGTATCATGTATGGTGATCTTAAGCAACTGAATTTTTTAGTTGGTTCATTTTTGTTGTTGCAAAGGAAAAATACCATTATTGTGTTAACAATATGACTTCCTCCCAATGTATTTGAATCTGTTTTCCTGCAAATCAGACTGCATGACAGTTGGATTTAATTTTAATCCTGATTTCATCTCTTGGTGCAGGCAAATGAATTACTTCATTTTGTTTAGCTTCCATAGTTCTTTAACTTGCAGTTCTGCTCCCTGCAAATGAACTTTGACCTCTGACACACACACTTCTTTGGATAGTCTGTTCCAATGTTTCGTACTCCATGCTTCCCTTGGAAATCTGCTTGCTGTTTCCTTACAGGCTGTGTTTGCACAACACTGTTGCCAAGTCATGGTTAACAGGTGACAGTTCAGAAAAATGAGGATGTCTCCCTCCCTCTAAAAACAAAGGCAAAAAGCCCACTCCAAACTAAACACAAATCTACTTGACTTAAATGGATCTGCCTTTGGAACTTCATAAATCAAACTGATTTTTTTCCCCGCTGTCTGTAAAGGCAACATTTCAAACTCTGTTTACAGGAGAACTATATGCCCATATTGCTTCTCTTCTTACAATGAATTTACCTGATGTCTTTGTTTTTCTCCACACTCTTCTTAATTTTGCAGTTTTTCTGAGAGCTAGCTATGGTCTTGTTGAAGAATTCATCCCATGAAACAGCCAAGCTAGTGGTGAAATGTAAAATTCGTTACTACTGGTTCTGTGGGTGTGGCTTGGTGGTGGTGGGGGTAATGTGACTGGGTGGGTGTGGCCAACTTTTTTTTTACTTTTAAAATCATTTTTTCAACAACCTCTTCAGCCAAAGAGGTTGTAAAAAAATGCTTTTAAAAGCCTCTGACAATCCCAGCTGAGTTGCCTGATCCTCAGAGGCTTTTTTTTTCTTTTAAAAACATTTTTTCAACAACCTCTTCGTCTGAAGAGGTTATAGAAAAAATGCTTTTAAAAGCCTCTGACAATCCAAGAGCCTTGGATAATACAGTGGTCTAAAGCACCCTGTTATTAACAACAGCAGGTTATTATTGCAGGTTCAAATCTCACCAAGGCTCAAGGTTGACTCAGCCTTCCATCCTTTCTAAGGTAGGTAAATTGAGGACCCAGTTTGTGGGGGCAATAAGCTGACTTTGTATAAATATACAAAAGTATGAAGGCTATTGCTTAGCGCATTGTAAGCCGCCCTGAGTCTCCGGAGAAGGGCGGCATATAAATCAAATAAAAAAAAAAAAACCCAGCTGAGCTGTGTGATCATCAGTGGCTTTAAAAAAAAAAAACTTTTAAAAGCATTTTTTCGGCCAAAGAGGTTGTAGAACAAATGCTTTTTAAAATAATTTTAAAAAAGCTTCTGATGATTGCGCGGCTCAGCTGGACATGGAAGGGAGGGACAGGGATTTTTGCTACCGGTTCTCCGAACCCCCACCAACATTGCTACCAAATCGGGCGATCTGGTCTGAACCGGCAGCATTTCACCCCTGAGCCAAGCCTTCCTTCTCCCATGGAAAACAGCTCTCTGCTGGCTGTAACCCTGAAAGCTCTCACATGGAACCAGATGAAGAGGGACTAAGTAACCATGTAATGGATTCTCAAAGCTATTTTCTTTAAAAACAAAGGCAACAAAGTGCGGACCATGTCTAGCAGACAAGCAATAAGTGTGTGTGTGTTGTGTTCTTCCACTCGACTCCTTTACTAAATTTGCTGGAGGCAGTTCATGCCTTCAAGGATGGTGCTCAAAACTTGAGCACTTCTTCAAAATCAATAGCTTCAAACATTCTCACAGTTAAAGTCATCCCAAAAGACTAGCCATCTTGTTTCTCCACACCAAAACATTTAAATTTCCAAACAGAACATCTGTTTGGCAGCATCTTCCATCTTTTTGTACAATTTGCAAAACCTAAACATAAAATGCAAATGCACATTTTATCCAGTTTACGCGGGTTAATGCATACACTGCCTTACAAACAGAATTATCTGGGTGGTTTTCAGAAAAAAAGTGAAGTATTTGTAGACCCATTCTAAAATTTAAAAAAAGTACCCTCAAAATGGAGCAAAATAAATTCAGAGAAAGCTATCTATTTCTTTGGTGATAGGAAGCAGGAAAAATGGTCACGTGTTGCAGAGATTCAACATTTTCCAGGATTTTATTTTATTTTATTTTTTATTTTATTTTATTAAATTTATATACCACCCTATTCCCGAAGGACTCAGGGCGGTGAACAGCCAAGAGATAAAACACACATAGCACAAACGTTAAAGGTTATTTAAAAATACATTAAATATTTTGGCCCACAAACAAATTTAAAACACCCCAATTTATAAAACAAATATAAAACAATTTAAAAGGGAGATTAGGCCAGACCAGCCTGCTGGAATAAAAATGTTTTGAGGGCACGGTGGAAAGAGCACAAATCCGGGATCCGCCATATCTCCGGGGGGAGCTAGTTCCAGATGGTAGGTGCCCCCACAGAGAAGGCTCTCCCCCTGGGGGCCACCAGTCGACATTGTTTGACCGACGGCATCCTGAGAAGACCCTCTCTATGGGAGCATACTGGTCGGTGAGAGGCTACTGGTGGCAGAAGTTAGTCTCGTAGATATCCCGGTCCTAAGCCATGGACCACTCTAAAGGTGGTGACCAAAACCTTGAAGCACACCTGGAAGACCACCAGGAGCCAGATGAGGGAATGCACTTGGCTCTTGAATGGTGTGCTGGGAGCTACAGTCTAAAAATAGGAGACAAAAGTCTAATTAGTATAGTTTTATTTATGGTTAATTGTAATTAAATATCATCCACATAATTAATCTCCAATTACATATTTAACATTTTTCTTATCATTAAATATTCTATTAGGGGAATTCTTTTTTGAAGTTTCTAAGACTTCAAGACTTTCAGCAGGGTATTCCAGATGTGCACCTCTTATTCAATACAATTAACATTCATTGGCTTGCTCTGAATTCCTCTCCACCACAAGTCAGACTGAATCAATACAAAGCAGAATGAGTCAGTGGATTCTTGAGATTTTCCAGCTGTGCTCAATGAGATCAGCTGATAATAACACCAAGAGACCTGCTATCAGGAAAATTAAATTATTGCCTCAGGTAGCAAAAGATAGCAAATGGAAATGACAACAAGGTGTTGACAAAACTGTGGAGTAGTTTGTGTTCTATGTGATCGTAGCTGTTCTCTTTAATCTATTGCTTTCTACCATCAGTGTTGACATCAGATCCATCCACTAGCTCTGTCATTTTTTTACATATCTAACAGATGGTGGTGCCATCTTATTCCTCACCACAGATGACAGCTTTGCTCAATTGCCTCATCTTCAGGCTCCTTGTATGGCTACCTACTTCATGTTCCTTTGGGTTGGAGAAATGCCCATGTTGTTTGTAACGTAGGTTTTTAGTCACAGTGATGTTGCTGTTCTTACTCAATTCTCAGTCCTTACTCAGTCCTACAATTACACACATATTCTGATTTGCCTTTGTCCTCTTCATGTTCTCCAGAAATGTTACAGCATCATTAAGCATGTGCTGTTTGAGTAATAATCCATCTGGAAGCAACACTATTTGGATTACTCTAATTCCATTCTATGCAAGACCAAAGAATATGTGTGTTTTATTTTATTCTAGCAATTTATACATGTAGGTTTTTAAATGATCTTTAAATAGCCAGAACTGTTGTGATTGAACATATATTTCTACAATATAGATCTAATGTAGGATCTTTATATACAAATAATTACATTATTTAGAATCAGTACAATAGACACATTCTCTGTTATTGCAGAGTGCAAGACAAGGATTCATAGATCAGGGAAATATGGCTGGAATACAATATATGTGGGTCAGTGTAGAGCAGCGGTGTCAAACTTGCGGCGTCACATTGTCATCACATGATGTATCGTGATATTTTCCCCAGTATTGAGCTCACTTACCTTCGCTACCGGTTTGGAACTGGGAGCATGCACATGAGCGTGTGCGCTTCTGCGCATGTGCAGAGTGTCCATGATGACATCCGGGTAAGTGGGTGGAGCCTCCCACCTCCACCACTACTGGTTCGCCCAAACTGGGGTGAACTGGTAGAAACCCACCACTGATTTTTCCCCTTTGCTTAAAGGTGTGGGCGTGGCAAGCACGTGATGCACCTGGCCCACAGGCCGTGAGTTTGACACCCCTGCTGTAGAGAGATGGAGAAAATCTGAATGTTATGGAATTTCTTCCTAAATACACAAATGTATTCAGTTTTTCCTAGTGAAGGACAAGCAGACTCCATTCATTGCTGTTTCTATATGGAATTCTATATGGAATGTTACTCTATGGAATTCACTATGGCAAAACAGTCTATTTTAATCAGAGAAAACAAGGACTGTGATGACTTTCCTCTACAGCTATAGTGATCTATAGCTATCTCTTCTTAACCCGAGTTATAATTGTCTGTGTTTATAAGCCACTTGGATGAATTTTTCAAGATCCTAACCAGCGAGATAGATTAATATACAGAACAAAGAGATACAAAAATAGATAACAGAGAAGATGGGAATGCTATAAGAGAGGAAAAAGAAATTGATTGTTCAGTACAAAGAGTCCTCTCTTAACTCTTCATTTAGTGACTGCTCAAAGTTACAATAGCACAGAACAAGTCGTATTTGCATATGGTCCTGGAAACTATGGGCACTACAGCATCCCCATGGTCAGACGATCAAAATTTTTCCCCTTGGTAGTTTAACAACATTTATGACCATAGTGCAGTGATGGCCAACCTTTCCTGGATTGAGTGCCCAAAGCATGCTCGCTCGCGGATGCGCATGTGCCCTAATCCCCAAAATGCAATGCACACATGGCCCCGCGCAAGCGCCCCACCCCCCCACACATGTGCATGCCCGCTGCACGCCCCCCACCCCCATGCATGTGTGGCAGAGACCTGAAAACCACCTGGCCAGCGGGAGGCATGTGCGCATGCATGGTGGAGCTGAACTGGGATGACATGCATGCCACCTCTGGCATGTGTGCCATAGGTTCGCCATCACGGATATAGGGTGAGCTTCACCTTCCACCATACCCACCTATTTCTTCCCCCATCTCCCCCTGTCACCACTGCCATCGGGTGCTCAGATGCCTCTACCACCCTAAGTTGACCTTCACCATCTTCTTTCTCCCACTGCTGATGAGGTGGGCCCAGCCTAACCTGCAAAGCAGCTACTGGCCACCCAAGGGCTTCCTGAGGCCATGGGTAGCCTTCTCATAAGGCTTTGGGAAGGCCTTATGAGGCTTTGAGGGGAAAAAAAACCCTGCAGGTTGGAAATTCTTCCACAGCCAGTGACTGCTTCACACAGGGCAGGCTGGATACCTTGTAAATAGTGGAAAAAAGATGATGATGAAGGTCAACAGAGACTGGCATGGGCAGCAAAGTGCAGGTGGCAAGGGTGCAGATGGAATAAAGGGTGATGGGGACAGATAGGCAGGTCAAAGAAACTGAAGCAGAGGCCAGTGTGGCAGGACAGGATTATTACCTAATAACTGCATCATTTAGTGATGGAAATTCTGGCTCCAATTAAAACTATTAAGCAAGGGATAGCTATAACTGCTTGCATATTCCTTCAAACAGATTCAACAACATTCACTAGCTATTTTGACTATTCACTTGTTTCTTGAAGTTTAAATATTAATATTGCCAAATCCAAAAGATCTTCTATCATTTTATGGCTGGATTTGCGCATTCTATCTCCCTTTGTTTTAGCTTAGGACTGTGATGGCGAATCTATGGCATGGGTGCCACAGGTGGCACATGGAGCCATATCTGAGGGCACACAAGCATTGCCCTAGCTCAGCTCCAGCACACATGTGCCCGCCTGCCTGCTGATTTTTGGGCCTTCTGGGCCCACTGGAAGTTGGGAAATGGGCTGTTTCCGGCCACTGGAAGGCCTCCGGGGGGTGTTGAGGAAGGCCATTTTTGCCCTCCCCAGGCTCCTAGAAAGCCTCTGGAGCCTGGGGAGAGTGAAAAATGGACCCACTGTGCCATCGCGTGCCAAAAGCGGGTGGGAGGGGCACAGGGGGAGCATGTGCACGTGCGCGGGAGGGCAGGGCACGGGTGGGTATTGAATTATGGGTGTGGGCACGCACGCGCACGATCCCTCCGCTCTCCCCCTGCTTTTGGCATGCGACAGCAAAAAGGTTAGCCATCACTGGCTTAGGGGGTTTCATGAACCTAGACATAATGGTTTGTGAAGCATGGTTTATAGCATGGGTGTCAAACTCGTGGTATCATATTGCTGTCCCATGATGTTTCACGATGTTTTTCCCATTCGTGGAGCTGGGATGGGCATGGCCTATGTGTGACGCATACCGCCCACACGGGCCACCCGTTTGACACCCTTGGTTTATAGCTTAATATTTTGCATGAGCATAGCCAAATGTAATTTATTCAGTAAACTGTGGCTTAGCATAATGTGTGAATTAGTATGGAGTGAATGAGCAGCAGATATACAGCGTATTGAAACCGTCAACAAAAAAGTAAATTGATTTTGCTGCTCAAGTACTACATTTATTTGCATTACCTTTACAAACTGGCCAACTTTCCAACAAAGGCTCTTAGTACTTGGGATAGTACATCTGAAGATTAACAATCAGGCAATTACAGCACCTACCTATGCAAACATTCCCAGGATTCTTCTGGAGAAGTGAATACATTTCCTTTGGTTAAGCTAGTCGGAATCTCTAAGCGTGGATAAGCTAGATATAGTTTACTGCTGCTGTTTTACCACATAACAGAGGTAAATGTGTAAATATACGAAAGATACTGAGTTTGACTTGAAGTTCCAGCAACTCAAGAGGGACATCTGATATGGTAGCGATTGCCCTATGGCCTGATATGCTAGTCCAAGCATGTCAACCATCTATTTCATATACCACCAAAAGTCAACATGCTTTTTATAAAGCTTAGTCATCCACCACAATGCAAAGCCTAACTGTAAACTTGCATCACATTATTACATGCTTTAGACATGCAGGGTATTATTTTCTTTATTGCATGATTCCCTAAAGTTAAACTGTACTATAAAATCGAAACGGATTGTCCACCACTTTCACATTAAGTTCCTAGAGCTTGAATCTCAGTGGTGGTTCTCCTATTCTGTTCACATATTGGGACACAAAGTCTTGTGCCAGATAATAGCTATGTTTGGAACTCTGTTCTGCTCAGAGCCACAATTTGGTGGCAAAATTGGCTGAAAAGACCTCCAGTCAACATTTAAGAATGGCAAAATAGATCAGGGATGATGTAATTCGCAGTGAAGAAATGTCAGTTGGGGAAGAATTCTGGTGATCCTTCTTATACACACCTGCTCAGTTCCACCTGTAACCTTCTCTCTCAATTGCTTTTCTCAATGATAATCAAAGAAATAAGAGAGAAGTAGTTAAAACAGTATGGTTGTTTTGTTTTGTTTTTTAAAAATGAAACAACAAATCTTCCCCATTCAATGTAACTCTTCTACCCTGCAAAAAAAAATATTTTTATTTTCTTGAAACTGTTTGATGATCTACAAGTTTCCAGTTGTATGTAAGTCACAGTGAATATATTTACCGTATTTTTTCAGAGTATAAGACACACCGGAGTATAAGATGCACCTTAGTTTTTGGGGAGGAAAATAAGAAAAAAGCTGATTGGCAGGTGGATCGGCCTCCCAGAATACCTCCTGTCAGCTGTCCCCAGAGGTGAATTTTAGCAACAGGTTCCTTGGTTGTGAGCTCTGTGCCTTGCTTTTTTTTTGCTTTTTTTTCTGCCTCTGAAAGCCTCTGAAACAGAGCTTCAGAAAAAAAGCCTCTGAAGCTCTGTTTGGGGACTTCTTT
The DNA here is from genome assembly GCA_012654045.1 of Ptyas mucosa. Lineage (NCBI taxonomy): Eukaryota > Metazoa > Chordata > Lepidosauria > Squamata > Colubridae > Ptyas > Ptyas mucosa. Next base: position 7,837,498 of record WNWU01000018.1, on the reverse strand, counting down.
TCTGAAGCTTCATTTCTGATGCTTTTTTCAGCCTCTGAAACCTCCGTTTGAGAAGCTGAGTGGAGCTACATTCAGAGCATTTTTATTTATTTATTTTATTTATGTAATTTATATGCCGCCCTTCTCCCGAAGGACTCAGGGCGGCTTACAAAATGGAACAAAAATTACATAAACATTAAAAATCCAATTAAAATTAATTAAAATTATTTAAAATCACCCCTGAAGATCAGCCCATTTGATGAAAGAGCCACTTCTTCAATTCACGGTGGGAGGAGGTCAGGGGCTGTCCTAAGGCCATTGGGCAGCCCATTCCAGAGGGTGAGCACTCCCACAGAGAATGCTCTCCCCCTAGGGGCCGCCAGCCGACATTGTCTGGCTGACGGCACCCTGAGGAGGCCTGCTCTGTGGGAGTGCACAGGATGATGGGAGGATGGCAAGAGATGATCCTGCAAGTACCCCGGGCCTAAGCCATATATAAGTATAAGACACACCCAGATTTTCACCCTCTTTTTTGGGGGGAAAAGGGGTGTCTCATACTCTGAAAAATACAGTACTTCTTGTGAAAACTGTCTTGTGAAAACTGAACAGGACAGTTACAATTCTCAACCAATTCTATTTTGAATATTATAGATCAGGTGTTTTTTTTTCTTTTGCATAACTATAATACCCTGATTCAAAGTCAAAAATAATGCTTCTGCTTTTACATCTTCATCTCTTGTAGGGAATCAAGCTAGATGGTAGGTACAACAGGTTTACAGAAAAGCTAGATTTGTTCAGTGGACACTACAGGTAAAGCATACAAATACTTTTTTAAAATGGTTTTAAAAATGGAGAGTGAAAATAGTGAAAAGGGGTGCGGGGTGGAAAGATAAATGGCCTGTCCAGAATATTTCATTAGACAGCAGAAACCATGAAGGAGCTGGGGATATCCTTAAGCATTCCTCTTGGTAAGAGCACTGAAACTTATATCCAAAGTTCTGATATATGCAAGCAATCTGGAACAGGGCTGGAATAAGAAAATTTGCACTGCAGCTCAACTTGAATGGTTAAGGGCTTGACAATGTCCCCCGCCCTTCAAAAGTTTTATAACTGTAACAGTCGTGACATTCTTCTGAAAAGTATTCTTTTTAAAATGCCCCCTTTGTCACAAAAGTTGCCTGTAAGTTTCACACATCATGAATAGTATTTACAGATGCAATTAGGATTAAATAAATGTCTGGAAACCTCTTTTGGGCTTTAGCAATTAGTGGAAAGCCTGGTGTGCTCTTGTATTTACAACTTACGAAAAGAATTGCCTGCCCTCTGCACTGCCAGCATACCAGCAGAAGCAAATACTGTCAGGAAGGAGAGCAGGTCTGAGCCCAGCTTTTCACTTTTCTTTCCCCCCTCCTCCATCTGTTAATTAAAGAGAAAGTAAGTGGGATTAGGCTGGGGGAGGTGGGCTGGAGCAGTACTCTGAATAGGATAGCATTTCACATTGATTATTAAACCCATGCCTTTGTGAAACAAATCCCCACATTCAAAGACAACTTTGATATTTAAAGCTGCCTTGCTAACTTCAGAATCTGGGCCTGAGTTTATAGAGACCTATAAATAGCCATTTGACCAGCAACAGAAGAACATTCAGTCTTTTCATTTCCTATTCCCAACTTTTATGATGTGTGAAACTCACCATGAATACGAGAGACAAAAGATGCAAGCCTAGTGGCCCTTAACAGGAGACCAGGAGGAATAATCCCTGTGAGTCTTCTCTCATCCTCTTTTACATAACTCAATAGAAGGGTCAAATGTTTCATTTGTCTGTGAAGCATTTAGACAACAGTAAATATACATCAGAGAAGACAAACTTGATTCTGTTGAGGTGGCAATATGATCTTGCCATCAGTGTTGTAGGAAACATTGATTCACAGCTGATGCCGGGACACTTGTTTATTTGAACTATTTGGTACATAGTGCTTTAGGAAATTTTGATCCCATATGACTTAAACAATTAAAATATCAATAACTGACTAACTTATTGATGAAAACATAAAGCACACTTAAATATTTCTTGGAAGTGTGGAATAAGACAAAACGCAAAACAGATTCCAAGACATGCAGCAGGACATCAGCAGTAGTGGGATTCAAATTTTTTTTACTACCGGTTCTGTTGGCATGGCTTGGTGGGCATGACATGTATTAGTGGGTGTGGCTTGGTGGGTGTAACAGGGGAAGGATACTGTAAATTCTCCATTCCCTCCCCACTCCAGGGGAAGGTTACTGCAAAATCCCCATTTCCTTCTGATTAGCTGGGATTCGGGAGGCAGAGAATAGATTGGGGCAGGGCCAGCCAGAGGTGGTATTTACCTGTTCTCCGAACTACTCAAAATTTCCACTACCGGTTCTCCAGAACTGGTCAGAACCTGCTGAATACCACCTCTGGACATCAGCAAGATATAATTATTCATGTATGCTCAGGTAAACACTTATTACAATCACATTAAACTCCATCATTTCTTTTTCTTTTCTTTTTATAGCCCTGGGCTTTTGAGGGGATTTCCATCCAAGAATTAATCAGATTTAACCTTTATCAGTGTTTTTTCCAAGGCGAGCTAAATGCTGTCATTCCAATAAGGCAAGTAGACACATATTATTCCAACATTAAGCTATCTGCACTTGGAAGATTTTAAAGTTGAGTTCTTTGAAATATTTTTTCTAAGGCTCAGCTGCAGGTTATTTGCTAAGAAAGCCTCTACTTATAATTAATTCAATTCTTATTAAAGTGTCAACCTTTAATACTTTACATGGCCTCCTGGCCATAAACTACCTGTCCTTTCTGCTGCCAACATTGCCCAGGATTGACTAATGGCACAAATTTCTATTGGAGGTAGAGATGGCCACACGTGAGAAGTTGTTTCAAGAACAGCTAATTCTGAAAGACTAAATTCAACTGGTTAGCTTCGGAGTCACAAACATAGGCATGTGATTGAAACTACAATGATGTCAATTGTAGTTGACATCCATGACTCATTAAAAATATTGCAAAATGATGCATATATCATTTTGCATCTTCATTATGGATTTAATGAAGTGTCTAACTTCTTGAACACTTTGGCCTTTAAATTTTGTAGAACTTTTCCAATACAGGGCAAAATAGCACACTGAATTAGGTCTTCAAAATTTCAGACAACCACTGGATGGCAGCAAAGAGTTAGTTTTCTATATTTTCTTGCTGCCATCTAGTGGCCTGCCAGTTCTTTGCAGATAATATATGTTATACAAGGAGGATGGCAAGATTATTCCAGGTTCTAAAGACGCACAAATTGAAGGTACAAATTGATACCAGGATATATATTCTGAAAATATTTCCAAAGCCTACAGAAAGATAGTTATGAAACTGAACTAGGCTAAAGAAATGTCAACATTTTAGAAAGTGGACTCTACTAAATATGGAACAAGATTCTGCAAAACACATCACTTTAAATACGATTTAAGAAACATTGGAAGTGCTCTCATATTGTTTTTGCTCAGATGCTTTTGCTTCCCTGGGAAATATGGGTTTTTTTCTGGTTATAATTAAGAAACTATATGAAGCTATTGGGAATTTTAATTGCAACAAGCTTGGATCACTGAATTTGGTCTTTGGGTGACTGGTATGAAAAGAATAAACCCTTTTGTAACCACAGTATCTGCATATATGAGTCTCCAGTAGTCAAGTCTTTTGCATTTGTGATATATGGTACTCTGTTTTGATTTTGATTTTAATTTGCATGCATGTTAGTATTCTAAGTTGTCCTCCCTTCATTATCTGAAAACTTTTTTTAACTTCCAAACCTTCATTTGGGTGCCTATATCATTCCTTTGTCTATTACTAAAAGAGAATTTATTTTGCAGAATTTAAAGTTGAACTTCAACAGACTGGGAAACTGTCCAATGGAGGTTTAGATCAGCTTTAGATCAGAGTTGGAGAACTATGGCCCTTTTATGATTTGTGGATTTCAACTCCCATGCTGGTTCAGGAATTCTGGGAGTTGAAATTTACAAATCATAAAAGGACCATAGTTTCCTCACCCTTGCTTTAGATGATGGAGAAATGATAGAATAGCTATATTTCTGAACTGTAGTCAGTGGTGGGTTTCAAAATTTTTTACTACCGGTTCTGTGAGTGTGGCTTGGTGGGCGTGGCATGGGTTGGTGGGCGTGGCTTGGTGGGCATGGCAGGGGAAAGATACTGCAAAATCCCCATTCTGTCCCCAATCCAGGAGAAGGTTACTGCAAAATCCCCACTTCCTCCCGATCAGCTGGGATTTGGGGGGCAGAGAATAGATGGGGGTGGGGCCAGTCAGAATTTTTACTACCGGTTCTCTGAACTACTCAAAATTTCCACTACCAGTTCTCCAGAACTGGTCAGAACCTGCTGAAACCCACCTCTGACTGTAGTCATATATGTGAGCAAGCAAATTATGGCCCAGAGACTAGAAAATAAACAAATGAGTTCAAATGACCAGAAAGTTTGAGTCTAAGTAAACATTAGGAAGAAGTTGCTATTAGCACAAGGTTACCAGAGTAAACTGTCTGAATAATGTGATCTGAATGGTAAGTTTAGAAAACACTGTGCTTGTCCTCTTTGGAAGCTCATTAGGCTAAAATGGCCCCTTTGCACTTTTGAAGGGTTCTATGTTGCATATGAAAAGCATGTTCAATACACATGAGCCTTTTCAGTTACCATATCTTTGCCAAGAGCACTATACCAGTGTCCATCATGGCCTGCTTCCAAGAAAGAAATAAAGTGGGCCTATTTCCATTAAAACATCTTAACAGCAGTCTGAAGAAGTGCCACAAGTGTAAGCAGTTGGCCTTTTTTTTTGGTAAAGTATTTGCCTTTTCTTAATCATCACCATGTGAAAAATTCTAGGACATTACCCTTCCCCTGAAAGTTGAGAAATTCTGTTCTTCCTCTTGCTGACCCAGCCACCCAACTGGTCTTCCAGGGGTGCCTCCCAATTCAGCCCTGATCTACTTTCAGTGACTTCCTAAGTGGAAAAAGAAATGGCTTAGAGAAACATATTTGCTTTTACTCCTCTGCTAATGGTTTATCCTTTATAATGTAGTTGTGTTAATAAGTAGACAAATTTGCAGTGATATCATTTCTTTGTTGCAAGGAGCCTGCTCTGTGTTATCAGTTTTTCTTTCAAAAGCAGTCCTGCTTTTGAAATTGATGGCTGTGGATAATTCTCAATCTCAGGATAATGGCGCCACCTTCTTGTCAAGGATGGAAGTAGCAATTTCTAAAACAGATTGAGATTTTTTCCTATCTTGTCATTTCGCACAAAGTTTTAGATGGAGAAGCAAATTAAGAGAAAGTTTAAGCTGCAAAAGGAAACTAAAGATGTCAGTCCCACTTGCTAATATTTTCTGACTTGTTGGCATTTCAATGTTTCCTGGGTTGGGATTTAAAGAATTGTCTATTTTTTTAATACAATAATAGTATTCTACTGTATTCCTGTACAAAAAAGTTTCTTTCCTTCATGCTAAAGAGGAATATCAAACATACACACTTAATTTGCAATGTGTACTTTATTCAAATTATGACACATGACAGATGATACTATAAAAGGAAAAAAAAACATTTTCCCTTCCCAATTTTTCTTGATTAAATGTAGATCTCATAAGAAGTCCCATTGGCTTGGCTTAGTGAACTGATTCTCCATTCCATTTGAATTATCCCCTAAAAGAATGAATTAAATTATTAAATTAAATTTAAATATCATTAAAAAGGATGTCAAAACCCAGCAATTTTGTAGTTAGGAAAACCCAGGCAAACTGTGTTTCAAAATAAAACAAGTTTTTCAATTGTTTCATTTATTTTGTTATTTAAGACTCTTGTAGGAATATGGAATCAGAGCAGATGACTAATGCCATGAAATGTACCTTAAGTAAAATGAATGCATGGAAAACAATGACCAAAATATGCAAAATAGCCACAAAAACCACTTAAATTAGTATACATGCTGAGGCTAATGGGACAAGTAGGCAAGTGGATATGAATAGTTACTCTGTCTGCTCCCCAGAATACACTGTGCAGCTAGAAATAAGAGATACTCATGAAGCACATAGAAAGGCTAATGTTTACTCAAGGCACTTCTACGAGTATGTAACTGAAACTATTTCTTTTCTCAACAATAGCTTTCAAGTCCTGTGACTCTTACCCAACCTGGTGCTGTGAAAATGCTTTGGATAACATGAGCTTGATTAAGCATGATCAATGTTAATGGGTTATAGAAAATATTTGAAGGGCATCAGGATGGGAAAATTTTGGATTGACTGAATGTTTTGGAACAGGAGGTGAAACCAGGATATGGATCCATCATAAACACAGGAAAAGTGGTAGATGCTTCAGGATGAGGGAAGGGGAGGAAAACTCAATTGGAGGAAGAAGTATTGCACTCAGCATCATTTAAGGAGTGTTTGATGACTGGTTAGTATCTAGTTTCTTGTTTTCTTATTCTGCAGCAAATGCCAGGGATTGTTCCATATGATGATCTATCATATGGAGCTCTACTGGACATTTACCATTCAAACCTGTGCATTGATATAGGAAGCATCCTTATGTTGTTTTAGGGTATACATCATAGTCCCATGTTTTAATTCATCATATTCTTATGATGCAGAAAGCAGATTTCTATTTAAGAGCTGTGATACCTGTTAAAAGGACTTTTTCATATAGTAACAGAACCATAGAAAAATTGATGTCACAAACAAATCCCACATTACACAGATACCACTTAAGCAAAGTATTTCTTAAACAGGCTAGTTTTAGGGACCAACCCATAGTATGCACTGAATTTAGATTGGTACATTATGCCAGGTTCCTGTTGAAAATCAAGTCCCTACTGCTAATCATATCCTGAAAGGTACAGTTACTGCAGATAGTGCTTTCAGAAGATGGATTTTCTCTAAGAAATTAAGGCAGAATCCCAGTCTGCTTTTGAATATATTCCAGATCCTGGGTACATTCCAGTTAGTTGCAGCTGTTTTCTTTCCAAAATGAAACTGGGAAGTTTTATGCATTCATTTTAGACAGTAGCTTGGCCACCATAATGGTCCTACCCACTCACTTTCTGAATTTTATTATTGTTGGAATTTGCAGCTGCCTATGTGGTGCAATCCTTTGTGAAAATGTACCAGATTTTTGTAAGATTATTTACTAAGCACATTTTTCCCCTGTGGCTTTCCGTGGATTATAGAGCATCAACTAAGAATAAGTGACCATGTGGGATCATCTTGAGAAATGAACTGTTGAACTGATCTGCAGAGAAATTAATTCACTGCAGAATGAATTCCCCTAAAGAAGGGATAGTCCCCTATTGTCCAGTCATTTGAGCATTTGACAAGCCTCTTGGCTGCCTATAACCTGAGGCCATATTTTCTGAAGAATTCGTTTTTGGAATTCATGTATTCGTTAAAAAAGAATAGATAAAGTCTTTTATAGTATGGCTTTGTACTGTCGCTCCAGAAAGATAAGGATATTCCATGAATATAAGATCTCTCACCTAAAAACAAAACTGCTGAGGGACTTATCTCTGGGCTGGGGGCAGCATGTCTTTATACACAGGAGAGCAACAGGGAGAGAAAGGATGTCCCAGTGGTGAAATCAAATTTTTTTTACTACCGGTTCTGTGGGTGTGGCGTGACTTGGTGGGTGTGGCTTGGTGGGTGTGGCAAGGGAAGATCTCCATTCCCACCCCACTCTGGGGCCAGCCAGAGGTGGTATTTGCTGGTTCTCTCTCTCAACTACTCAAAATTTCCGCTACTGGTTCTCCAGAACCTGTCAGAACCTGCTGAATTTCACCCCTGGTATGTCCCCACCCACTTGCACCCTAAGAATGGCCTTGGCCTGATGTCCTTTAGCAGCGCTGACTTATATATACATTATACAGTATTGCTATTACAATAAAGATGACAACATTCCTCAGCTAATATTGCAGCTTGAGATAAAATATTCTACAACACAGTGCAAAATGTACTGCAAAACGGATTTATCAAACAAACAAACAAACAAACAAACAAAATTTTTTACACAAAATATGTGAACAGAAAAAAAAACCGTGTTACAAACAAGAAATTGCCATAGACAACCTAAGATCTCTTCCTTGAGAAGCAGGACTCAAACCAGTAGAGGAGAACAATGTTTGTTTTGTTTTTTCCTCTCACTCACATACACACTGGGGTGAAATCCGGCAGGTTCTGACAGGTTCTGGAGAACCGGTAGCAGAAATTGTGAGCAGTTCAGAGAACCAGCAAATACCACCTCTGGCTGGCCCCAGAATGGGGTGGGAATGGAGATTTTGCAATATCCTTCCCCCAGGAGTGGGGTGGGAATGGGGATTTTGCAGTATCCTTCCCCTGCCACGCCCACCAAACCACACCCACAGAACCGGTAGTAAAAAAAATTGGATTTCACCACTGATACACATTCATTTTATTTAAACACAAGAGAAATAGAAATCCAGTCAATTAGGTCCATGATTAAGAAAAGATGGTTTTAAAATTCTACGGAATTTAATATTTTATAAATTGTAAGGGGAAAAACACACAAAACGCCCCCAACAAAATGACCAACTATCCCAAGATAAATACCCCATTCTGTGTTATCAAGCATAGTTTGTTCCCATGGTACTGAAGATCTAAGGAAACAGTAGGAAAATTCTACCATTTGTGTTTAATTTAAGAGCCATGGTGGTGCAGTGGTTACAATGCAGCATTGCGAGGCCAACTCATTGCTCACTCTGGGAGTTCAATTCTGAAGGGCTCCAGGTTGACTCAGCCCTCCATCCTTCCAAGGTTCGTAAAATGAGGATCCAGACTGTTGGGGGCAATATGTAGACTTTGTAAACCACTTAGAGAGGGCTGTGAAGTACTATGAAATGGTATATAATTCTAGGTGCTATTGCTATTGCTACAACATGTTCTCTTTCTTACTTCTTCACAGTTCTGTGTATAACATCACTGCATACTCTAACAAGATCATAATTAAATAATAGACAAGTGCATCCTGTTTACTAAGTAGCTTCAGTTAATGTTGAAGTTGATTTTCATTTTTTGTTTCAGAACTTATTCAAAATGCTAAAAGTGAACCAAGATGCCAATCTGAACTAATTGCAAATCCAGTCCTTAACTTTCTTACTTTGTTGGGAACATTCCTTTCTTGGATTGTGTCTTGTAAAATAATTTGCTCTATATCCCTTCAGACTTTACATTCCTTATCCACCCTGCTCCCACATCTAGTCTTAGTCTTTGCTGAGAAAAAACATGTAGGAGATCAGCCTTGGAAAGGCATTATCAAGCCGCATGATTTGGTTTTAAAAATGGAATAAGTTGTTAGCAATAGCAATAGTACTTAGATTTATATACCACTTCATAGTGCTTTTACAGCCCTCTCTAAGCAGTTTACAGAGTCAGCATATTGCCCCCAACAATCTGGGTCCTCATTTTACCCACCTTGGAAGAATGGAAGGCTGAGTCAACCTTGAGCCTGGTGAGATTTGAACTGCCAAACTGCAGCTAGCAGTCAGCTGAAGTAGCCTGCAGTACTGCACTCTAACCACTACGCCACCTTGGCTCTTGGTTAGAGAGGAGAATGGCTGGATTTGAGAGGAAAAAGGAGGAAAAAAATGCTTACTGTCCAATTTACTGTTGCAGTTAGCTAATTTTATTTTATGATAGTTTGAATTTATTGCATTGACATATTCCTTTCTAAGAAATATCCAGTGAACATCATGAATTATGGAATTTTGTGGAGATATTTCCAGAAGAGTTTGACTCAAGATACTCCTTTTGATTTGATTGCTGCGTATCAAGATATTTTTCACTCCTAGTGACCACAGGGAATATTTCTATAAAAACCTACAGAATCAGTAAACACCTATTAGTTAATAGCAGTCAATGTGAATGGTGAATTTAAAATTTAAAAAATGGCTAAAGCATTTAATTTGGTATTCAGCATGTTACTATTTGTATACAGGTATCTGGTTCACTCTCTAAGTCATAATGATTTGTAATTTTTTCCTAAGGATTTCCTTATGGTGAGCAGAGTTCCAAAGTAGTTTATTTCTCTGGTAACAGAACACATAAAAGAATAAAGAGAGCCAGGGTGGTGTGGTTTTTAAGGCATAGAAACTGGGAGACGGTGAGTTCCAGTTCCACCTTAGATACAAAGCCAGCTAGATGATACTGAGCCAGCATCATATATATGATATATATGCACATGTAATATATACATATATATTACCAGTTACTCAGCCCTAGGAAGAAGGCAGTGGCAATCCACTTCTTAAAAACTTTGCCAAGCAAACTCTAGGGACTTGTCTAGGCAATCTCTAAGAATTGGGGGGGAGGGGGGGCAGGGGGGAGAGAAGAACAAAAGGTTTCATAAAGATTAGGTAACTCACAAAAGGAAGTTTCATTTGCAACCCTTTTACGTTAGATATAATGTGTAATGGAGGGTAAGTTGAGTTCAGATGGTTAGAATCAATGAAAAGAGAGAGGATTACAATATATTAACTTCTATACAGATTTTTATATTTAAAGGAGAAGCAGGGAGATGAATGGAACTGAAATCACTCATGACTAACCGATTCCAGTTTCAATGAGCTTCATCAGTTTGTTTTAAGCATGACTGAGTTTGGTTCTAATTCAGTATTGAGAAGGAACCTCTGCTGAAATCACAAAGCATGAATGCAGTGTAAATAATTTTACAAACACTTCTTAGTCAACTCATGAGATAAACATGTTGAGATTTCTCAGGAATTTGTTTTTATGGAACAAATGTGGGTTAATGGCAGAGCATTTGTTTAATACAAACTAAGTCAGATGTTCCAGTTCTCATTTGTATCATCAAATTAATATTTTTTTAAAGTAGCAGAATGAGAAGAAATTTTAAATGAGATTCTTGAGTACAGAAAGCTGATCCAGTTGGGTCATAGGCCAATTTTATATAAATCCTTCTATTTCTGTCTGACTTTGAATGTTGCTATTGTATTAAACTTCAGACTCAGCATTAATGGAAGATACCAGATTTGGAAAAGCTGGTCCACAGGGTTGGGGAGCTTCAAGGAGCTTGAAAAAAAGAAAAGAAAAAGAAAAAAGGGGTGGGGGAGGAAAAAGAAATTACAATATCATTAGAAAAAAAGAAACAAATTCAAGGTGTATGAAAAATAGTCAAATTAGGACTGAGTTTACTCAGTAACGAGAATACCAACTGCCTGTTGATGAATTTGGGAAATTAAAAAGGAAGATAAGGTGTGGGATACAGAACAAGTATATTATATAATGCAATGCTTTGTTGCAAGTCCTACTTAAATTTCTTTTAAAACCACTTCTGGAGAAATGCCATGATTGTTCTATAATACATATGGGCATCCTAGAACCGTGATGGCGAACCTATGGCACGGGTGCCACAGGTGGCACGCGGAGCCATATCTGTGGGCACGCGAGTGTTGCCCTAGCTCAGCTGCAGCGCGCATGTGTGCCCCGGCCAGCTGATTTTCGGGCCTTCTGGGCCCAGCAGAGGGCCTCTGGGGATGTGTGGAAGGCCATTTTCACCCTCCCCAGACTCCAAGAAAGCCTCTGGAGCCTGGGGAGGGTGAAAAACAGGCCTACCAGGCCCACCGGTAACCTTTTTGCCGTCACGTGCCAAAAGCGAGGGGAGTGTGGGGCGCGCATGTGTATGTGTGTGGGGTGGCACGGGGCATTGAATTATGGGTGTGGGCACATGCACGTGTGACCCCCACCATGCTCCCCACGCTTTTGGCACACGATGGCAAAAAGGTTAGCCATCACTGTCCTAGAACATACCTGAAAATAAAAAGTGTATTCTGATCCATTATTATGATCCACTCTAGAATTATTGCTTTTTCTTGCAGATAATAAATGTATTTTAACAATGAATGATGTATGGATTATAAAACAGTAGACAGGAAACTGCCTTATCACAAGTCACACTCTTAGCATTGTTAATATCACCAGAGCTTCAGCCAGAAATCTCTTGCTCATCACTTGATACCTGATCCTTTCAAAGCAATGCCAAAAATCAAATCAGGGACTTTGAGCCATGGGCTGCTCTCTAAGCTAATATATCTATATTATATACCAGAGGTGAGGCAACATGCAGATTTCCAGATATGTTATATGATAACTCTCTTCAATCCACTAATTTGCTTAATGTCAAGCAATTTGTTAATAGCAAAGGGAGTCAAAGTCCAAAATGCTTGGAGGACATCAGGTTTGGTGACACTGTCAGGCACAAAAGATCAGGTCCACACACATATGTCCAATTATATTGATTTATTGCTACTCATGTTCATACCCAGGAATATTCTCAACTAACAGAGTTAGATAAGGATCAATGGAATTCAAGGGAGGTTGGACTTAATTTGCTTGTGGCTACCTAGGGATTCTAGGCTGATCCCTCTTTTAACTTCACTCCCCCTCCCAGCTCTGCCAGTCCTTCTCCTATAGTTACTTCGCTAACACCAGTCTTCAAAAGCTTAAACCAAAGCTTAAACCAAAGTTTTGACAGCCATCCTTTTTTATACTAAATAAACCAATGATGTAATATGGAAGAGTCTTTTTGTAGCCCTGACCTGTGGTTTACTCCCACAAAAGACTACTTTCTTATCTTGTAAGGAAGATATATATATATCTTAAAGAAGTTGAACCTGACTTGTCTCAACATCAAAGTAAGACTCATGTAGGTAATTTCAGCCAGAAGCTCATTGGGGATTAACTCCATTGTCATTTCCTATGGCATTTTGCCCTGGAGGATGTAAAATATTAGTGAAGTAAAGAATATTTCAAAGAATATCACAAACAGCTCTACAGATTTACAGAGAGTTTACAATGAGCATGTACAAAGTGGCTTCCTTTACTATCTGTAGCTAGCTCTCCCACATCTGGGATTAAGGATAAGAGCTTTCTTGGCAATAGATGAGATTGTGTCTCAACACGTCTAAATTTTTTAAATGAAAAGCTTGTATTTGGTCCATTTCCACAATTATTTCAACCCCCGCAAAATGATAAAGTTTATCTTTTATATGTGAATATAGAACTACTTTTGGAAATGGATTTCTAGTAATAAACAATGAAGGGTGCAGCTGGACTAATAATAGAGCTATGAAGATGTTTTTAAGATTTTTGAGCCTTGGTGGCACAGCGAACTAAACTGCTGTTAAAGTAGCACTTAGCTGCCAGCTGCCTGCAATTACTGTGAGTTCAATTTTCACCAGGCTCAGGTGAAAGGTTGACTCAGCCTTCCATCCTTCCGAGGTAGGTAAAATGAGGACCCGGTTTGTGGGGGCAATAAACTGGACTTTGTATAAAATATAACACCGCTCAGCCCTAATAAGCAGGTATATACAGAAGTATGAAGGCTATTGCTTAATGCATTGTAAGCTGCCCTGAGTCTCCGGAGAAGGGCGGCATATAAATCAAACTAATAAAATAAAATAATAAATAAATTGTCTGAATGGAACTTTTTCCAATATGATTTCTTTAATTAAAAAAAGAAAAGCATATGAGGTACTTTTTTTAAAAAAATCTCAGTATCCTAACTAGTTCCATGAAGCTTAACATCTGGTTCTCATTCTGATAACAGGAAAATGGTCCAGTTTCTATGACAAAGAAGATTCTGGTGTTATGTACCATGTGTCCTTTTGGCAGCGTTTTAATCTTGATTTCTCTTTTCCCTGAGAAATAAATATCTGAGTGATTATTTTGTGACTATGCTATCAAGTAAATCTATCTATAAATAAACTCCAGAAAGGACAGTTCATGAATGCTTACTCTGTCAGCATACAGAGAAGGAGTCCATCAGAAATAGATGGGAAAGTTCTGAAAAACATGAGGCAAAGAAGACAAGTATTTTTACCCCAAAATCAGAACTGTAGGGAAAACTGGAACAAATGCAACACTTAGATTTAGCACTCTTTATAAAAGTAAATGATTTGAATTTATAAAACTATTTAAAATTAAAGTATTTGTATAAAATAAACTACTTCAGATAAAGTTCTGGTTGAATTTAACATTTTTAAAATTCTTTTCATATGCTTTTCTTGTATGCTCAATTTTCATAGAATTACAATTTTTCTCTATTTAGAAAAAAGCAACATAGGTTAATGTTGAAAACAGAAGCAATATCAGCATTGTAGTGAAACAAAGAAAAATGTATTTTCTGGATTTTGTTACCTAATGACAAATAGAGAAAATATTAATTTTTAGAGAAAAAAGTGAAAGAGTGGAAAAGCAGAATATGGAATACATATTTTGCCACATGAACATTGCTTACTATCATCTTCTGAATCTGAAGTGTTATCACTAATAATGCTCTCTACTTCTTCCAATTCATTTCCCACATCATTGTATTGTTTTGAAGAATTTCTGAAAAGTATTGTGGATAAACGTCACTAATCATAAAGTATGTATTCATCAACAGCCAAAATAGCGAGGTTGCTCCTGGACACTGCTTTCAGTAGCCTAATATGCTCTCTATCAATCTAGTTTCCTTTGTTTTGTTTTTCTAGGTAATATTTAAAGTGGCCTCTGCAACCATTTAAGTATTAGACAGGCCTTCCATAAAATACAGATCATCCATTCTTCTAGAAAGGATGGTTAATGGAATGAAATAAACGAGATGTGGATGAAGAAAAATGCACACAAAGAATGATTGCTACAAAACATGAGGGGAAAAAAAAGATATTGTATAACGTGCATGGAGACAAAAGGATTGTTGCAAAAAATGTGGTCAAAAGTGTAAGGAAAGTTAAAATAGAGAAAGATAATTTTGATGTTCTTGGACTTTCTGGTTTCCTCCATATACTGCAGGCTTCTTTCTTCTATTCAGAATCAGAATCAGAATCAGAATAGAGCTGGAAGGGACCTTGGAGGTCTTCTCGTCCAGCCCCCTGCTCAAGCAGGAGATCCTATATAATTTCAGACAAGTGACTGTCCAGTCTCTTCTTAAAAACCTCCAGTGATGAAGCACCCACAATGTCTGAAGGAAAGCTGCTCCACTTAATTGTCCTCATCGTTAGGAAGTTTATCCTTATTCACTGATCAAAACTTGATAACGACACTGAAAAGCTATTCTAGAGCAGTTTATTTTATTTTATTTTATTTTATTTTATTTTATTTTATTTTATTTTATTTT
>WNWU01000018.1:7783443-7822304 GCA_012654045.1 Ptyas mucosa | reverse complement strand
TTATTTTATTTTATTTTATTTTATTTTATTTTATTTTATTTTATTTTTTTATTTATTTATTCATTCATTCATTCATTCATTCATTCATTTATTTATTTAATTTATATGCCCAGAATCATTTGCTCAGAATCATTACAACATAGCATCCTGGAAGTTAGTATAGAATAGATGAATGGAATTGGTAATGCTTTCACATTATTGTTAATTAAATTCATAGTTGATTGTATTTATTTGATTCCTTTAAGGTTGTAAGAACAGCTTTATTCACCATTTTATGCTGTTGTCAGTTCAAACAACTGACCTTAGAAGAGCAAAGGCTGACACCAAGGGTGGCCTGGAGTATTTGCTTATTTTTTTAAATCCCTCAAATTTCCTAAGTCATCTAAAAATAGGAAGATTGGGCCAGATTGGTTTCTTCTTCTTCTTTTAATAGAAGAAACATGTTTTATGTATCTGGGGATGAAGTGGAACAGCCAAGGGTGTGACCTAGTGTTCTAATTTCTGTTCATGATTTTTATGTATTGATTTTGTGATAAATGATGAACTTCTTTGGAAAACAACCATGGGTTTGTACTGCATTATATTTTCTGTAGGTTCCACTGATGTTCAGTTATTCATATTAATAACTTACTGCAACTTTATGAAACTTGGAGTATTACTGAATCACACTGAAGGACATCCATAGGTTATACATTCTCTAAACCCAGGCACCACATAATTCCCTTCATTTTTTCATCCTTTCAAATTAGAAAGAGCTCCCAACATTGCTTAAAATCTAAAACTTCAAAACAAAATAAAGCACACAAGTAAAATTAAGAACCCTCCCCCATCATTTTAAAAATAAGCAGGAAGAAAATTATCCTTAATTTAATACTATTGACCTGCCTGCGTTTTTACCACTTTGTTTAAAACTAAATTGGGTGGTGGAAAGTCCAAACCTTTTGGGAAGTGAATTCCTCAATTGAAAGGCAGCTGCAGAGAAAGCTTTGTCTTATGTCTGTCCAACTATCCCCTCTAATGCTGGTGAAACACATAGAAGAACCTCTGAAGCAGATCTGAAACTAAGGACAGGTTCACCCAGAAGACAGCAATTTTTTAAAATCACCTCATCTAGCCCACTGGATTAATAATAAAACTCCATTCTCTCCATTCCCTCAGCAAAGAACTACTTTCCATCTCACATTTGGCACCTTGAAGCAACGTATCCTCAGCATTTTGCCTGCCTGATAGTCTCTTCTCCAGAGAGAAAAAGTATGAGGCATATTATACTAGTTTATAGAAAGCCCCTATTTGAAGGCATTCCCAAACTTGGATTGCTGTTCAGCATCAAATACTTCGTCACTGAGAAAAGGGAGGCTTAGTCAAAGTACTTCCAAGGGCTAAAATTTCAAATTGCACTTTCCAATTTCAACATTTTCCCTCAATATGTTGAATATTGGATGAAATTTATACATGGTTTGGTTCTTCTCCCGTGATTTTAGCTTTACACATAGGCTGAATAGGCATTGGCCTATAGGTCAAAGCATAAAGGGAACCAGCAGCACTTTTCCTTATTCTAAAAAAAAAATACAGATCTTTGCATGAGTAGGAGTTGGTGCCATCAGGCAATGCTGCCCATGACCCAGCACAGCCTGTGATATCACCTGGCCCTGGAAAGAATTCTGGGATGATTCTAGCCTTAGATCAAATCCTACATTTCTGCTTATTAGTTTTAAGTAAATGCTGTAAGGAAAAGGGTGATATAAGGTGCAGCTAAAAGCTATACCAAAATGTAATCAAAGTGCTCATGGTTATAGAGCTGCTAGATGAGAACCACATTTAGATTGGCATCTTCTTCTTCCTCTCCCTCCCTCCCTCCTTCTCTCTCTGCCTTCGGTTTAGTATTAAACATCCTGTATATAGAAATCAGTATAAATCCAGACTATTTTATTATCTTCATTAGGAGGGAAGTATTTACAAATTTATTTAGAAAAATCCAATAAAAAACCTGTAACCATTTCCTTTTGAAACATTTTCTAACATAAATAATTTATATACAAAACTTATTCAAGTTCCCAAATTTCCTAATAACTCTTTCCTTCTTTTCATAACATTCTCTTTTATACCATTCTTGGTCAAAGACATTTGATATGATTCTAGCTTTAGCTAACTATGCTGTCTTCCCCAGCATGGCTGGCTGGGGAATTCTGGAAGTTGAATTTCACACATCTTAAAGTTGCTGAGGTTGAAAAACAATGGGTATGATATTCTTTATACCTTGAATCATAGTAGACAGACAGATACATATATCCTTTAACATGAACACAAAAATTCAATTTAGAAACAGTTGGAGGAGAAAGAGGGGGGGGAAAAAGGGGGGAGAAAGAAAACTAAACAATGATTTAATTAGGTGGAGAAATATGGAAACAAATGGGAAGATATAAATTGTGGAAAGGAAACTAGGTACCTGTTTATGTTAAATGTAAATAAAATATTTAGATTAAGAGAATATATATATATATATGATATACTAGAAATATATGTATAAAAGATAGATTAAGATAAGAAAGAGAAAATGTATAAATGTCAGCGCTCCAAGTTACATTCGCTCCAGCGCTGACATGAAATGTAGAAGTAGCAGTTTGACTTTTCACCCACTTATTCCCCCAGCAGATAACATCCCCTAGGAGATGAGGTGGGAGGGGGGAAATTCCTGTGAATTGAAGTAGCCAAGAAGACAAGAGTGACTTGGAAGATGGCCAATGAAACGTTGAGAATTGAGGAACGGAAAGGGAAGGGTTTGGGGGCAGAGGGTCCGTTTCGGCTGCAAACGAGTCCGGGGCCAGATCGTTATGCTCAATAAATGAAAGATTTCATCAAAGACTTTGTGTTTGGAAATGTAATTTATTTGAGATAACATCGAAACCTGACAATAAATATAGATTACTGATGCGAAGATGTTGAAAAGAAGATGTAAATTTCGGTTTTTGTTTGTTTTTCTTTTGTTTGTATGTTTGTTTTTTTTAAATGTTCAATAAAAATTATTTTTAAAAAATTCAAGTTAGAAACAGCACTTCATTTCTCAAATCTATCTCTTTTTCTCTCCCACACACAATCAACCTTCCCCACCATGCAGATGCAAACAAGTACAGTACGCATTTAAAAGAGGCAAGTTGTCACATCTCTTTTAAAATGGAACCACATGGCATCAATTGCATCTATTTACCGAAGAGAGGCTTAATATTGTTCTAAGTAAAAGATGAACATGTTGATTCCCTCTGTCATACTGCCACCAAGAGGGTAAAATACATACAAAGTATTGGTTTTGATTGACTTTAAGGAAGAAAATGTAATAGTTTCCATCCAACTGTTGTTTACATAATGCTGTTGTTAAATCATTAGGAAAAATAATAAGTATGTTGAGTTCAGTGTTTTTAGAACAGTGCTTTGCTAATCTACATTACTACTGGAAGATGTCAAAGGAAGACAAGGGAAGAAGATGCCTGGGAAAAAAGTTTTTTTTTTAAATATGAACTTAATCTGAACCAGTTTTCTTTACTGTTTCTTCTACCACTGTGTCTTTTCACATAAGATCTTATCACCATTACATCTTCTCCTGATCCATAGGCATTTCTTGCTTAGTTGAATCTTAAGCAGTAGAAGAGTTCATGCAGGATGGTTGATCCTGCTAGGGGGTCATCAGCTGAACCTACTTTGCACCCTAACCAGTGGTTGCCATGAGGAGGTATCCAGGCCATGTAAATTGACCCTTAAGAAAGTCATGGTCACACCCACCTGAATTGAGTCTGAACTAGTTTATTGTTTCTTCTATCATTACATTTTATCACAAAAATAGGCAAAGCAAGAAAAAAGCTCAGCTGTGGGCTAAAGTAAGCATAGTAAAGAAGCTATTTGTATTTTTATTAGATTTTAGTAAGTGGTTTTGTAGTATAAGAAAGGCCCACCAGTGGCTTTCCAGCTGCTGTTAGATTATAACATCATTCTCAACATCAACTATAAGATAATGGGATTTAAAATCTAATGCCATATGGAGAGTAATAGGGTTTCTGTCTGATCTGGTTCTTATTTTTTGGGGCCAAGGTGGTTCCTTTCAAGCAAATCCTGTAACATATGTGTGTAAACTCTATGTGTTATTGTGATGCATATGTGAGCAAGAAATGTGTGTGAAATAAAGAGAGAGAGCATAGAGGTTTTGATGCCCATTTTATAGTAACCTCTTCCACTGCTGGCACGAAGCATTTAATTGCACAAAAAATACAGATTGCTTCTAGATGTGATTCAAGAGCTGGCTATGACATTTAAAACCCTACAAGCAGGGGTGGAATTCTGCCAGTTCAGACTGGTTCAGGCGTACCGGTAGCTCCAACGATCAGCTGAGAGTGAACCAGTTCGCTCCAACGATCAGCTGGGGCCGCCTGCCCGCCCCTGCGCTATACCTACCTTTATTTCATTTGAAGCCCAGCTGCTCAACGTGGCAGCACGGATCGCCACGCCTCAGCTGTTTTATTCACCGAAGCTGCAGTAGAAGTGCTGTTTTCAAATGTACTGCGTGCATACAACACCGGTTGTATCCTACCACTGGCCACAAGGCATACAGCTTGATTATTTGAGGTGTCTGCCTGGTTCATTCAAGCTTGGTCAATTCAAACTGGTTGGTGTACTCTAGAATTCATTGTTCAGGATCCAGGAAGTGTGCCTTCACAGTCAGAGTATTTGCTCCCTGAAATGGGTTGTTTGCAAGTGCCAGATAGCTCCGACTCTATTGACCTCCCAGAGGTCCATAAAGACCTGACTCTTCTACCAGCCTTGAGGGCTAAGGTGGCTGGAATCCCTTGCTGGATATTGTGGGATATTTGGCTTGTAGCTCAGTTCTTTTTCTTCTCTCCCAGTTTAGTTTTTGTTGTATGTCTGTTTTTATTTTATATAATTTATTTGTTTGTTTGTATTGTGAGGCACCCAGAATCACTTTGGAGTCAGGCAGGATCAAATCAAATCAATCACTCATAAGATAACAAAGTATATGGACATATAGCTATAACAATGACCAGAAAAGGAGTGGGGGAACGTGCAGACACAGATACTGTTAATTGTGAATATTTCACAGACCACGGTAATACCTGCCTCTGAAAAAAAGGTAATCTGATAAATAGGCCTCTGCTTTAGAAAGGGCAGTGATATTTTCCCAAGTTCATCTTTACATTTCACTGTGATTTAATTTTTTTTTTTAAAAAGTGCAACATGTTTCTAGGTCTTGAACAATTAACCTTAGATATCATAACCACCCTACTAAATTTCACTCGTGGTGACCTGAATGCTGAAAATCCTCCAGTGCCCTTTTGCAGATTTCTATAATGGAGATTTACATTTTCTTGAAAGTGAGGATGGTGATTCTTTTAAAAATATTGAATCATTGGAAGATGATCTATACCAGGCAGATATCTATCAACTTCTGGTTTAAAGGTCATGGAATGTAGATTTCTCAGTATCATATGAATTTTTTCCCCATTAAAACTATTTGGAAAGGATGGGGTAATCAAGATGCAGTTTGTCGAACTTGGAGATTTCTCTATGCAAAAAGATGTCTAGTTTTTTTTTTAAATTACTGCATTTTGATTACTTGTTTTTTATGACAGATAATAAATTGTTATATATCCAAGACAACGTATATCTATTTATTTGTTTCTTTCAAAATATATTTGGGTTCCTTGATAACAAAATGTGTTCAAAAAAGCTAAGAGTAAACAAAGAATTAACTGAAAACCCTTAAAAATATGAACTCAAATATTAGTATCAACAGTAGAAAAGGAAAAGGAAATTCAAATCAACATGCAATACCATATTATCCAACCTCAGAATAATCGCATGTAGTAAAATGACCAATATACAAACATTTTAAAATGTTCATACTTTAGTAAAAGAAAGTGAGTTACAGACACAAAATAGTGACATTTTTAAAGAGGCAGCAAGCATATATATATGTATATATATTGCTATATGTCAAACCATATCGATATAGTTGCCAAATAGCTCTTAGTAGTGCTGTCTACAGGTCTTCTTCTTGTTTTTAATAGACTAAAAAATATGACCACATACGTTCCTTAACATATGGAACTTTTGAGTAAGAGTGCCAGGAGTCTGCAGCAGGACGGAGGAGAAAGCGAGACAGGAAGGGAAATTGGGCAGATGGAGAGGTTTAACATCCATGAATGAAGAGTGAAGACAAGAGGATCTTATGCAGACCCTCTTCCATCCTGAGGCATCTGCACTGAATGGCAGCATTATCTATTAAATAAATTTCCCCAATGCAGGATTTTTAAACAAAAATGCATCTGATCTCAATGCTTGTTATAAAAGCAATGCAGCACTACAATTTTGAATACAACTTTTAAAATCATGCAGTCTTTTCCAGATCGATTTTTCTTGTAAAAAAAAAAACTTTAGGTAGGGAAAAGTGGGCTCCAGTGGAATCAAGAGAGCTTATTTTCACAGACCTTTCAAATTCAAATTCCACGGTGGATTTCTTTTAATTTCAAACTGCAGGGCCACTCCAGTAGGCTTTTATATAGTCATCTTTCAGACTGAGTGGACACTTGACTATTTTCAGATGAGGCTAGGTATATGAAAAAGTTTGAAAAGGTTATCCCCAGCCAAATAAAATTGCAGTTGAAATGCCAATTTAATCTTGAATCTCTAATGCTAGTGCTAGATTTAGGAACCAATAATATCCATGGCAGAAGGTCAAAATATGAAAGGTGGTAGATGAAACGTCACAATCAAAGCACCCCCGTCAACTGTACATGCAGCAATATCACCCACATGTACAAAAAGGGTGGATTACAATGCAACACATAGCAATTTGTAATTTGCCCATAGGATCCTATGCTAGGAACATGCTAGATATGTAAGCCACATATAAAGTAAAGGTAAAATAAAGTTTTCTTCCAGTTGAGTTTAGCTTTTTATAATTTTATGAGTGAGAATATGTGCTTCTCTCAGCAACAATATGGAAATGGCTTGTCATTGCCTTTCAGGTCCCACTCTCTTAATTTATTAATTTATTCTGCATCCATTGTCATTCCTGGTGGTCTTCCATTCAAATATTAGCCAGTTTTTGAGGTTGGCTAAGTAGTGCCACCTTACTGGGAAATAAGGTCCAATTAATTAGTCATTTTCTCTTTTTGGGGATTACTTTCCTGTTGAATACCAGGGATCTTATTCTACCTAAGGGAGTAGAGATCATAAACCCATATAACATAGCTCTGCATGACTACTTCTTTTTGTAGTCTATCCAGATAATTTCATTTAAATTCAGAGGCTAATCACTGAAAAAGATGATGTAACCTTTAGCTGTGAGAAGTCAAATAAATATAAGTTCTAAGATTCTGATAGAATTAATTTACCTGTTAACATTAAACTCTCTACAACTTAGACACAGAATAAATGCACTCCGAGTTCAAGCCCTGCCATTCTTTGAAGCCATCATCATCCCCCTTGTTGTCCTTCCCACAGAGGTAAAAATAATTAATCCATAGATTCTTGGCCCCCAAAAGTAGGAAAACGTAGGTATTTATACACTTTGTCAACAAGGGCGTACTGCCAAAAACAGACATTATAGCTATGCTTTCACAACTAATTCGCAATGGTCGTCAGTTAGTTAAAAACAATAATGCTGAAGCCTTACTTGGAAGTGAAGGAGCAATTTGAAGGCATTCCAGAAAAGATTATGGGGCTCCATGATAGTGCCTTCTTTACCTTTTAAAAAAGTTGTAGTGAGTATGTGTAGGATCTACCCTGTTTCCCCGAAAATAAGACCCAACCGGAAAAGTCCTAGAATGATTTTTTAGGATGCTCGTAATATAAGCCCTACCCCCAAAAGAAGCCCCAGTTAAGATTGTCAGCCAGATGGATGCATTTAGTACTATATTTCCCCCAAAATAAGACCTAACCAGAAAATAACTCCTAATGCATCTTTTGAGCAAAAATTAATATAAGACCCAGTCTTATTTTTGGGAAAACATGGTATTAGATATAGTACTGTTTCAGAGGTGGGCATCTAGAATTGAAAGATATTTAGTTTCTGCCCCCCCTTTTTTTCCTCTGTCCTAGGCCCTGGCCTTTGCCACTTTGAAATAGTCCCAAAACTTGCTGTACTGCAAAAGTCTCTCAGGAAAACTTCCTTTCCATACACATATCCACCATCTGAAGCATGAATATGTGTGTGAAGGTGACAGGAAATATTCTGGAGTTGATGTGCTTCCCTCCCTCACACGTTTTTCCAGTTTATCTATGACATCTCTGATATATTAGTTGGTTTCCTACTTTATTTATACATTTCAGTATATTTACTATTTGATAGTAGTGGGGGAAATGACTGCCGTAGACTACACAATCCGAACTGGCTTCCTGAACAGCAGATGGAAAGTTTCTTTTACAGGCCGTTCCTTGCATTAGCAAAGATTGCATAACTTTTGATAGTTTGCTGAGTGAGGTGCGGGTTTATTTATGTTTTTGTGTTTGGATTAGACAAAAGTTCAGGCAGAGTTCCTTGCTGCAACAATTAGTCAACATGCTGTCACCAAGGCGAGGGAAAAGGGAAAGCAGAGGGTTGCCTTGTGAGCTTGTACGTGAAATGCATTTTGAAGGAGATTTGTTTTTGTAGTTAGTTAGCAAAAGGCATGATGAATGCTGAGTTGGCCTGCTCAACAATGCACCCAAGACTGCTGAGCGGTTAGATGCCTGACCACCTGGACTGTTTCTATCATCAGCAAATAATTCAAGCATTTCTTCACAGCTAAGACAGTATGTCCAAGAAGATCATACTGGGAGGCCCCTTCAGTGAGATTGAAATGTTAAGAAAGTGAATTTGAATTTTTTCTGGTGCTAATGGGGAAGGGGTAAGGAGGTAGAACATGAGATAATAGAAAACTTTCAAGTATGGCTTCTGATTCAGGAATGTTTAAATAACATATCTATGATATAGTTTAATTTCCTTAGCCTGATGTCTCTAGAACTGTTGAGTCTACATCGCCAGATTTCCCAGGTAATACAGCCAATCTTTATGCTAGGTAGCAATTCTGAGAACATTTGCCCAATTAAATTTTGGAAACAAGTTAACTTTTTCTTTAAATTAATTTTTATTAAAGAAGTTTTTTTGCAAAGTAAAATCAATACAAAATTTAAAGAAAAAGGATAGTACAAGAAAAGTGATAAGTAGAAAGGAGCTGAAAGAAAAAAAGAAAAAGAAAAAATATAACAAAGTGTCTTTTGATCTTTATAATCTTTACAGTAGTTATAAATGCATGAATATATTATCCTCTCTAAGGTTATATCATAGTTCCCTAATTATCAAGTATCTAAATCTCAAGTCAATTTATTTTTATTTTTATTTTTTTATTTTTAGATTTCTATACCGCCCTTCTCCCTGGGGACTCAGGGCGGTGTACAGCCAAGTAAGAAACACATAATATAAACAATTAAAAACCAATTAAAAAGAATATCTAAATTTGGCCCAGAAATTTAAAAACACCCCACTTTAAAATCATTTAAAAGGCTTCGCTTAGGCCAGCCCGGCTTGTTGGAAGAAAAATGTTTTAAGGGCCCGGCGGAAGGCACAGAGGTCATGGATTTTTCTTATCTCAGGGGGAAGCTGATTCCAGAGGGTAGGAGCTCCCACAGAGAAGGCCCTCCCCCTGGGGGTCACCAGCCTACATTGCTTGGCTGATGGCACCCCGAGGAGACCCTCTCTGTGGGAGCGCACGGGTCGATGGGCGGTTGTCAGTGGCAGAAGGCGGTCTCGTAGATAACTGGGCCCTATGCCATGGAGCGCTTTAAAGGTGGTAACCAGCACCTTGAAGCGCACCCGGAAGACCACTGGGAGCCAGTGCAGCTCGCGCAGGAGCGGTGTTATGTTTCTGTTTTAAGCAAAAAAAAAAATCTGTAAAGGCTTTCCAGTCACTAACTATTGTCTTTTTCTTAATCAAGCCAGTCAATTTTGCCATCTCTGTGAATTTTGTCATTTTTACCAACAATTCCTCCATTGTAGGCATGTCAGTGTCTTTCCATAATTTGTACAAGAAAACATAAAAATTTACAGATTGGATACTGGTACATGGTATATATTAACACCCTTACAAATATTCCAAGCTGCTGGACAGATCATTTATAATTTTGAAAATAAATCTTTTTAAAAAGTCTGACATATTTATGCCAGTGTGGAATTCTTCAGTGTTTCCTGGAAAGGCCATGTGATCACAAAATACTATGGAAGGTTGGATTGGCATCTTGCAAATCTATTGATAAATTCTTTTCAGTAATAGAACTAAAACAAACATACTTTAAGAAAGCAACAGAACTAGAAGATCAGGCTTTTACATGGTCAGCGACCAAAATTCAGATCTCAATTTGTGTGTTTTGGGGAGGGGGAGACATTCAGAAGTCAACTCCTTAATAGCAGTCATAGGATTTGGGCATGTTCATTTGCAAATTTATATGCTATTGTATAATTATGCAGTCATTTCAAAACCATAATAACATAATTAGGACCTGAGGGAAAAAAGACTTTAATTAAAAATTAATTTACAACTGAGTATAGAGGAATACAAACACAGAAAACTAAAGCAGCCACTCCTATTTTGTTTTTTGTCATCAGCTCAGATGGAAACCAAAATTGTTGAATGCAACAGAGTTGAAAGAGGCCTTGGAGGTCTTCTAATCCAATCCCTTGCTCAATCCCTTGCTCTATACTATTTCAGACAAATGGTTGTCCAATCTCTTCTTAAAAACTTTCAGTATTGGAGCACAACTTCTGGAGACAAGTTGTTTCACTGGTTAATTGTTCTAACTGTCAGGAAATTTCTCCTTAGTTCTAGGTTGCTTCTCTCCTTGATTAGTTTCCACCCAATGCTTCTTATCCTGCCTTCAGGTGCTTTGGAAAATAGCTTGAACCCCCTCTTCTTTGTGGCAGCCCCTGAGATATTGGAACACTGCTATCATGTCACCCTAGACCTTATTTTCATTAAACTAGACATACCCAGTTCCTGCAACGTTCTTTATATGTTTTAGCCTCCAGTCCCTTAATCATTTTTCTTCTCTGCACTCTTTCTAGAGTCTCAACATCTTTTTTACATCAGGATGACCAAAACTGGATGCAGTATTCCAAGTCTTATCTTATCAAGGCATTATAAGATATTAACACTTCATTATAATGCATTAACACTTCACATGATCTTGATTCTATCCCTATCAATAAAATGCCAGAACTATCTCACCTGGAAATTGCCTGGCCATGATTGAAGGTATTAAATGGGTAACCTATGGAGTGCAGACTGCATATAGCTACTTACCTCTTTTGGTAGCTTCTACTGCAATCCCCCCTCCCTGCAACATACCATTTAATGTAGAAAATCAGCCATGTGGTTTTTAAACATTTTGAATAGAAAAACAACAAATAGGTGCAAACGCCACCAGCACTCCCAGAATTTCCTAAAAAAGAATGTAAAGCTTCTTTCTAATGATGTGACCATATCATTTTTACATTCTCTAAAGGCCCTGGAAGCCAAACTAAATTCATGTAATCGAGGTATGGCTTGCCAGAAGATTGTCTGCTCCTGTAAGATTCATCACTTTCCAGTCTAATAGGAAAAATAAAGTTCAGAAAAAGAGACATGATTGTTGAGGTGGCCATTATTTCCTGAACTGTACAGTTATCACCCCTGTGGCACACATCAACAATAAATCTATGACTAAACCTTATGTCTCCTGAGCACTCAACACAACATACCAAGACATTCCAGACAGACATGCAATAGACTGAAAGCCTAGATAAAGAGATGGCATCTCTGTAGACTCTAATCCTCTCATCTATTCTGATGATGAATGGACTATACAGAATGGAGTAAATGCAACAGTTGGACCCAGTATATTTATAATCACAATTATAGACTTCAAGTTTTCACTCCTAAAATAACATTCACAATAAGATCCTTAATAAATGTGGGATTTAATAGAATTAGTAGATCACATGGAGAGCTGTCAAAGACAACATACCGTATTTATTCTGCAAGAAGTCAGAAAAAAAGGGGTCAAGCATAATAGGCTTTAATAGCTCTTTTTTTCCTGTACTTGTAAATATTCCAGTAAAAGCCCCATTATCTCTTCCTACCTAAGCATGACAAACAACTCTCTGCTAAGACTATTATTGTCTATCCAGCCTAGGACTGTCTATTTTACCAGCAATGGTACTCCAACATCTCAACTAACAAGCTTCTCCAATCTTGCAACTTGAGATAGGGATAAATGAACTTTGGATTTACTTACAGGCAATGCATGTAAAGTGCTTACCTTTAAGCCATCGCTCCTCCCCAAACAAAGCTAATAGTAATTTATTCCTGTGATTTTAGAGATACTCTGGACCTTTACACCAATGATTTTTACATTCCATTTATACGTTTCCAGAAGATGCACTCCCAAAGGGTGTTTAAAGGAGATCTTTATTTGTTCTTTATATAATTATAAATAATTATCTAAAATAGTTTCTGTGAACTATAAACCAAAAATATGAAAGTAGTATTGTGAGAAAATATTCAGCCTAAATATATTTATTTGGATGTTGGTTCTATCAGAATTACTGATTTGCACTTTCAAGACAGTTTATTTAGACTAAGGATATAAAAGTCTTAACATTTATTCACATCACTGGATATTCAACATATATGCTGATGATGGTTTGTAAGATTCAGATGTTAATTCTGTGACTTTTGTTTTGGCTGGATACACAATTGTGACCGTAATTTAACATGAGTTTATGTTAAGAAAATATTTAACATTGGATTCCCATTGGATTCATTAAATAGGACAATTTGAATCTGTATAAATCCTGGGGGGGTTTACTGCTTGATTAGAAACATCTTCCTATTCCATATGCTGTTGGGAAATACATTTCTCCAAGGGTTAATTAACAGCCTTTACATGTTCTGTATTTAGCTAAGGATACAAAGCCAAAAATATAAATAATGTCTCAAACGGAAACAGAAGGTGCAGATGGTTTTTAACTTTGGGTCTTAGTTCATTGAAATGAGCCAGAAATATATGTTGCAGGCAACTGAAAATATGCCTTTAGAGCTAGCCTGAAAATAAAAGGGGAATGTACATTTAAAAAAGTAAAATAAAATAATTGATTCTCTTTGTGATTGTCAGTGCTTTTTTCCATTGTACGTATTGCAGTTATATAGAGGTACTGAGATTGCTGAAAAAAAATTTATAGCTTTCTGATATTTATTTATGTATTTATACAATTGCAAAGAGCTCTATTTCCATAGTGACCCTGGAAGGCTTACAAATAAGAAAAGAAATTATATCAACAAAAAGAAAACAATTGACCAGAAGATAGAATCAAAACTCCAAACAGGAAAGAAAGAAAGAAAGAAAGAAAGAAAGAAAGAAAGAAAGAAAGAAAGAAAGAAAGAAAGAAAGAAAGAAAACACACCAAAGTGGCTCAACCATTATATATATACTAAAAAAGACCAAGTTTTTAACTGTTTGTAGAAAGTAAAAACAATTGGAGCAAAACAGATCTCTTTTGAAAGGTAACCTTGCACTTGTCTCTCATTCTTTTTTGCTCTGTTGTCCCATTCCTTGTGCCATTGCCATCGTGGAGTGGGACACACCCAACAATTGTAGTATAAGCTCTAAAATAGGCTAAATATTATTTCTAAAACAAAACCCCCAATGAAAGAATAGCCAAAATGAAGTTTATTATGGATGGTGAATCTCTGCTCATCTCACATTTTTGCTCCATCCCAACTCTTCAACTCCTTGCTCCAAACTCAAATTCCACTCTTAAAGTAGAAGACCTTCTCATACCTGCAAAGGTCACCTCAGAAATCCTTGGCCAGGTGGGACAATCATAATGTTAGGCAATGTGGTGCCCTCCAGATGATTTGACTAGGGATTCTGAGAGTTTTAATCTAAAGCATATGTAGGATGCCAGATTATGTAATCCTAAATTAGATGGATTTATCTTGAAGTACCCTCTAACTATCATTTTTAGTCTGCCCCACTAGACTCTATTCCCCTCCTGAATAGTTTATTTTGCAATCCTACTGGGCACTGAAGGTGTTTCCTAGTTGGGTAATGAAACATATGCAAGTAAACAATCAAGAGAGCAGCAAGAACTCCGCAAATCTCACTTTTCTCTGCAATTTCAAAGTGACTTATGTATCTTCGCAGGACTGTCTAATGCAAACTTGAAATAAGCTCACAGATGAAAGAGGCCTGCTAAAAGTTCATTCCTCTGCAACAGCCATTTTTATTTCTATGCTAGTCATGGTGGTAGCTCAAGTGCCTGTTGTGGCCTGTGAGCTGCCAGTGAAGCTGGTGGCAGACTTGGACGATGAGGAGGTTGGGGATGAACCTGGGCCAGTGCTGGAATCTGGGAAAGGCTCTGATGGATACTTTGCATCGGATGCAGAGATAGAGCCAGGGCCGTCCAACATTTCCCAGCCCCCGGAGAAGCAGCTGCCTTTGGAGGCTGAGATAAATGGAGAGGAAGAACAGCTGGGGCCTGTTCCAGATGCATGTATGCTCAGAGTTGTTAGGAGAGGAGAACAACTGAGGACAAGGAGTTGACTCGGGAAGCAAGGCACATGTGGATGCTGAATGGCTCCTCCCTGGCTGGGGAATAAGTAGAAAGAAAGGGGAGTGGTGGTCGTAGGAGAAAACAGTTCGGATTTCTGAAGATTTGCCTCATCATGTTTCATGCCTCAGAGACTGCTTGCCAGAATTTAATTTGAGCTTTGCGGCTGGGAGCTCACGGCCTGGCAATTATCTCAAGGAACTGATAAAGTCTGTTACTGCAGTTAACTCTTTGAAGGACTATTGCCTGGACTTTTCAGTGTGTGAATGCTATTAATTCACAGGATATAAATAAAGAAGAGTTTTTCATGATAAGGAGTCTGTTTCTTGTTTCTACTAAGGCTGGGTCAGAACAGTGCCTGAGAAAATGCACCTGCACACGTTCTGTAAGAACACTCCATCTGTCTTTCACTTGTCAATATGAAACATCTTCTTGCCTATGTTTATTAAAGGACTGCTTAACTATAGGGCTGATTGAAGTTAAAAGGAATGCCAACTACCTAAACTACTTATTATCATAATGTTAACTTCAGCAAAGATAATATTAATAATAAATCTGATTATAAATCAACAATTTCCTTGGTTGATGATGATGATTTGACATGATTTCATTTCCTATCCATGTGAAAAATGTACACATTTGTTTTTGATTATCCTACTCAACTTACTTCCCGAATTGTTGGTGGGCATTCAGATATAATCATGTTATGTCTGGCAGGGTTCTTCCGAAACAAATTCATAGCATTTATTTAACATAATAACAAAGTTATTTCCACAAAGAAGCACCCCATAATGTTAGGGTTTGCTGATGTTCACCACTAAATCTTATTCAATAACTGAACACTACAAATAATATATTGCTGAAATGCTGCTGTAGAGGAAAAAATGGAATTGCAAAATTACTAAGCAGGGTTAGTTTTAGGCGAAGGAATGGAAAAACTGCTGATTTTCAATATTTTATTCTGTAGAAGCATGTAATTTAACCATGACACAGATTAATAATTGCTCTCTTTTCACTTCAACTTGACCCAAGACATTTAAAATACAGTATAATGTTGAGTATTAAGTTTCCGCACAGAGAGAAAGACATACCCTTTGGCAGAATGACTGAACCCCTAAGATGAAAGGCTAAAGTCCTCAGATCTCCCTTTCCTTAAGCCTCCTACCCTAGATTTGAGAGGCTGCCACAAAAAGGAGGGAATCAATTTATTCTGCAAAGCACCAGAGGGCAGGACAAGAAACAATGGATGGAAACTAATCAAGGAGAGAAGCAACCTGGAATTAAGGAGAAACTTCCCATTAGAGAGGACAGTTAACCAGTGGAACATCTTGCCTTCAGACGTTGTGGGTGCTTCATTACTGAAAGTTTTTAAGGACAGTCACTTGTCTGAAATGGTATAGGAACTCCTGCTTGAGCAGGGGGCTGGACTAGTGTCCCTTCCAGCTCTATTCTGATTCTATATGTTCCTTCTCCTTTGGGTTCCTGCTGCTACTATGTCTTTTCCAGAGGATATCTTACCTAATGGCTTGTATCTGTCCTCCATCTATCCCCAGTATGTATGGGACTCTGGTCTCATATCCATACCATCCTTCTGGAAAGGTTGTCAGAATGGATGTGAGGACCCTTCAATAAAGCAGTTCCACTTCTACTTGGATAGGGGGATTAATTTTCTGCTTCATGGCAATTTGGTCATGGAGTCACTCAGGGCCCCATTTCATTTCCTAAATCAGTGTTTCTCAACCTTGACAACGTTTATATAGGTAGACATCAAATCCCAGAATTCCCCAACCTGTGTGAAGTTCAACTTCCAGAATTCCCTAGCTAGCATGACACTGCTGGGACTGGTCATTCAGATTGTGGGCTGAGAAGCTACAAATATACTATGTAGAATACGTTCACAACATAGACCAGATTAAAAGACAAACGCCATATAGCTTAAAACTACTTTTATTAGAATATCTATATTAACAGAAGCTTGCAAGTCTGAATATACATTTATTCCTCCCTTCCTTTATCTTCTTGAGAAATAGGGAGTGCATCTCTGCGGTATTTTGTAAGATCCTCTCTTCATATAGGGCTAACTCAAGTTTATCTGCTTGTCGCTTTATTAATGGATTTTCCCTTTCACCATAAAGGTCATGATCTACACTTCTATAGATATGAGGGTAACACCCAGATCTACCTCTCCTTTTCCTGTCACGCAGCTGCAATGGTTGCTATTCTGAACCAATGTCCTGGTTGCTTTTCTAGCTATTGAAAGAGTTAAAATAAATATACAATTTCACTTCCTGGTCATTTGATGCATAAGCATGTAGTAGAGAATTCAGTCCAAACCCTGAGAGAGAAAATAATCTCATAGAAAATAAGCAAAATCAAACTATTAAAGGACAAAATAATCATGTAAAGCCCCTTTTAACTTTAAAATTAAAGTTTATTGAAAATTTATTTCTAGTGGTGCAGAATATAAAGTACAGAGCATTTCAAATAAAAAATAATTTTTTAAAAAAAAAATCACAGCAGAAATTCTAAGGAAAATTGCAATCCAAATTCTAAAGATAAAATCATGAATAATGGTTGAAAGTATACACTATTCCCTACAGGGAAGGGAATAGTGTGCACAGAGAAATAAAGGACAATTAAATTTAGCACAATTGAAAGCATATTTAAAATTCTAATGTAAATTCTAGGTACATCTGATTATCTGTTTCTACCAAAGTACCAATTTTTGGAATCAATGGTTCCTCTGTTTAATTTTTCTAGATTTCATGAAACTTTGGGAGGAGATTCCACTTTAATTAGAGGCTCCGGATGAGAATTTTAAGCTCCATTTTTATCCTGCCTCGATTCACACACTTCTGCTATTAATTTTTAAGAGCCCCAAACTTTTAAACAATATATTACTTGTAGATGTGGATTCCATTTGAAGCAAGGGATATAGCTGAATTTTATGGTTTTGTAGTTTTATTGTTGTTTTGAGCTGCTCAGAATTCTGCTCCAGGATGAGCACAACTTTTAAATGTATGAATTAATTAATTCTAACACCTGGCAAGGGATCATAACATATGCAGAGATTCTGACCAGTTCTGGAGAACCAGTAGCGGAAATTTTAAGTAGTTCGGAGAACTCTGTCCTGGTCCTATTAGACCTCTCAGCGGCTTTTGATACCATTGACCATGGTATCATGCTGCACCAGTTGGAAGAGTGGGGGGTGGGGGGCACCGTGTTGCAGTGGTTCTCCTCCTTTCTCTCCGACTGGTCACAGTTGGTGTTGGCAGGGGGACAGAGGCCGACCCCGAGGTGCCTTGTATGTGGGGTGCCACAGGGGTCGGTCCTCTCGCCCCTTCTGTTCAACATTTATGTGAAGCCACTGGGTGAGCTCATCTGTGGTTTTGGGGTGAAGTACCATCAGTACACTGATGACACTCAGCTGTACATCTCCACCCCGGACTACCCCAATGATGCCCTTGAAGTGATGTCCCGATGCCTGAAGGTCGTGCGGATCTGGATGGGGAGAAACAGACTCAGGCTCAACCCATCCAAGACCGAGTGGCTGTGGTTTCCAGTGTCCTGATATAATCAGTTGGTGCCATCACTGACTATTGGGGGGCAAGTCATTGGCCCCCACGGAGAGGGTTCGCAACTTGGGTGTCCTCCTGGATTCATGGCTGTCTTTAGAAGAGCATTTGACGGCTGTGGCCGGGAGGACGTTCTATCAGGTTCACCTGATCCACCAGTTGCGTCCCTTTCTGGATTGGGACTCCTTAAGCATGGTCACTCATGCCCTCGTCACTTCCCACCTGGACTACTGTAATGCTCTCTACATGGGGCTCTCCTTGAGGAGCACCCGGAGGCTCCAACTAGTCCAGAATGCAGCCACGTGGGTGGTTATGGGAGCGACGTGGTGCTCCCATGTAACACCTCTCCTGCGCGAGCTGTAATGGCTCCTGATGGTCTTCTGGGTGCGCTTCAAGGTCTTGGTTATCACTTTTAGAGCGCTCCATGGCTTAGGTCCTGGGTACTTACAAGACTGCCTTCTGCCACCAGTAGCCTCTCACCGGCCAGTACGCTCACATAGAGAGGGGCTCCTCAGGGTGCCATCGGTCAAACAGTGTCGACTGGCGGCCCCCAGGGGGAGAGCTTTCCCTGTAGGGCACCTGCCATTTGGAACGAGCTCCCCCTGGAGATATGGAGGATCCCGGATTTACACACTTTCTGACGTGCCCTCAAGACCTTTTTATTTCAACAGGCTGGATTGGCCTAACTTCCTTTTAATTGTTAATTTAAAATTTGTTTTAAAACAATGGGGGTGTTTTAATCTGTATGGGCCAAATTATTTAATGTGCTTTTACATTGTTTTTTAAATTTTGTATGTGTGTTTTATCTTTTGGCTGTTCACCGCCTGTGTCCTTCGGGAGTAGGGCGGTATATAAATCCAAAATAAAGTAAAGTAAAAAAGTAAAAACTGGTTAATACCACCTCTGACTGGCCCCACCCCATCTATTCTCTGCCTCCCGCGTCCCAGCTGATTGGGAGGAAATGGGGATTTTGGAGTAACCTTTCCCTGATTGGGGAGGGAATTGAGATTCCCCTGCCGTGCCCACCAAGCCATGCCCACCAAGCCATGCCATGCCATGCCCACCAAGCCACACCCACAGAACCAGTAGTAAAATTTTTTGAAACCCACCACTGACTACAGTTCAGAAATATCATTTCTCCATCATCTAAAGCAAGGGTGAGGAAACTATGATCCTTTTATGACTTGTGGACTTCAACTCCCAGAATTCCCTGAACATATGCGTGCACATGCAAACACACATATACACACCACACAATTTTTATATTTCTAAATCTTTTTGGATACATTATGCAAAGACTCAGCTCTCTGGAAAGGTCTCTAATGCTGAGAAAAGTAGAAGAAAAGAAGAAGGCAACCAGCAACTAGGTGGATGAACTCAAATACAATGACAATGAGTGCACCATTGGAAGACCTGAAATACCAGGTTGGGGATAGATTGTCATGGAGAAGATATGGTCACTAAGGATAGAAAATGATTTGCTAACACATAATAATATCTTTTCTATTCCAGCTTCTTTATATTTACTATAATAAATCCAGTATTTTTTTTAAAAAAAACATAGAAGCAAATACAGTTGACCATCTGAAAGCTTATTCAACCCAACTTCCTAGCTTGCAATATTTTTGCAGATGAAAATCTATGAACAATGGAGGGCTGTTATTGGCAATGGCAGAGCATTTAATTATGGCTCAGTATCCTCCACTTTGCTGCTGTAATTTCAAATAACTTTCTCATTGTTTTATGTCATTTTCTTTTTACTTAATTGTGCCTTGTTTGGGGAGTTTGTTCAATGCTTTGGTCTAGGCTAGAGGTTCTTTGGCTTTGGCTAGAAGAGAGATTGGCAAACTTTGGGATTTCATTGAAACTCTTGAAATGTTTGTAATAATTTCATGGCTATAAACTCCCTTTAAAGTTACTTGAGATTTTGATGTTCTCACATGAATAAAAAACATAATCTTCCATAGCCATTTAAAGAAATGTATCTGTATGTCCATCTATATAAAATGGCTTTATAGTTGCCCATGGAACACAGGCAAATTATAAACTGTTAAGATTTTGATTGATGTTGATCAGCATTGAATCATATCTTTTGAGATGCTATTTAAATGGATTGGCATACATGGTACAAGAACGGAATTACAAGTCAAATATTTTCTCTAATACAGCATATCTTCTATTGCAACTCTCTTCCCATGTGTTAAATTTCATCTTTGTCCTTACTTAGGAATTAAAAGCCAAATGTAATTCAACCATAAGGAAGTATTTTGCACGTAAGAATAAAAATTGGGAGATTATGCATTTGAACATTGTTGGGAAAAAAAAGAATAAATAACATCTGCAGAATGACAAAAATATCACTTAAGCAAATTTCAGTCTGGAACTTTGGGATGAAGAACAAAAGAAAATCAGATTTTGCAGCTGAATTCTTCATTCTAATGAATAATAATTATAAACTAGGGAGAGGTGATGCTCAGAACAAACCATTATTATGTTTCTTGGCTCATCAGTGGAAAAATAAACAGAAGACAGCTCTTCAATTCATGTCCCGGTTATGTGCTCATCCTAACAATACAGGTCTGCCAAGAACATTTTCTACTTTACAATTCTCTTGTGTGTAACCACAGTTTGGTTCTTCCACCCTCACATCACAGGGAAATGGAAAACAATAGCACCCCGAAGACACCCTGCCATGTAATTCAGCACCACTATAAATGCATGAATGCTAACAGGATGGTGGGAAAATACAACAGCTTCATCAGAAAGGGAGATGGATGACCACACATATAAGAGAACCTTCACAAGGGTAAATAAAGATAGAAAAATGTGGCCCATCATATTGCTTGTGAATCTAAGATGAGACTATCTTAAACACATCTTTATATTCTTTATATGAAGAGGTCTTGTCTCTTTGATACTGTGCATAACCCTGGCTCTGTGACAAAGGACAATAGCATATTACAGTTTAAAGGCTCTTCCCACCCCCTCCCCATTAAACAACTCCTGCTTTAGAATTTTGTGTGTTTGTGAATGCAGCCTATTGTGCTGCATCCAATAAATCAGAGTGAAACAAATAATGAATTAGAATCATGTGGGAATCTGCCAAGAGAAGCCCATTCCGTGAACCTCTTTCTGTTTTTTGCTCACTTGAAAGCTAAGGCTCATGATGATGACCTCCAAGGTCCCTTCCAACTCTGTTATTGTTACTTATAATGTTAAAACTGTAAGTCATGTACAAGAAAGCTTTCACACATCCATACCATACTTAACGGTATGGATGTGTGAAGGTTGTGCAAAGGCTGAGGGCCCGAAGGGTTTTATCAGAAGACCTGCATGACAAATATAAGCATTTTGAATGCCTGAATGGGTTTTTTTGTGCCAACTGAATTACATAGAAGTTTAATTAAGTTATATGAAATTATGTTATATTAATAGGTCTGTATTTAGATCCTTGGAAGTAAATTGCCTTGAACTTGGTGAAAATTTTGAATTAGCTCTGCAGAGGATTTTGTTCTTAGTGTTGATGCTATTTTCTTATGACTGTGAGATCCTTCCCAGAAATAATTGTTATTTAATATGGATCTAAATTCCTTCTGCACTGGGGATATTTAACTCAGTCTTGGCTCTAGAAAATGTGAACATTTAGGACAGACGTGGGAGTTTTTGTTTTCGTGTCAAGGGCAGCATTCCCTTGGTCAATATACCACAGTCAGTTGGAGCCATGGGCAGGCCTGGGTACAACAGTGGGCAGCACCGATCCCTTTTTCTCCCTTTCATTCTGCCCACCCTCCTTTATTTTCTTCTTTTTTCTGTCTGCTCATTTTCCTTGCCAGAATTGTAAATAAGTCAGTTTAAGAGGGTTTTGGAAAATATAGTGAGAAGTTTGAAATTTGTTTCGGAAGTTGAGCTGGGCCACTTGAGCTTTTCTAATGTATGCATGCTCCCTAAACAGAAGCAAAATTTGATGTGTGAACTCAATTCCATTCCTGCCACTTGTATCTGTATTAGCTTCTGAACACACAAATAATTTCAGAATGATTTACAGTTTAGGGTTGTTTATTGATCACTGAAACAAGATTGTAGTGAAAATTTTTGCATCCTTTTTGCCTTTCTCTTAGGAATACAGGCACCAGAACATAATTAAAATGTTTTCATAACTATAACAAGATGGTACTGAGAGCAGGATTGTAGTACCCTTTTAGTATGTGTTCAGGATTTATGTAAAAGAAAATTTACGTAACTAAAATTTCCTCACAATATTTAATCATCTAGCATATGAAATTTATGTAAAAGCTAATAATTTGGAACCAACAATAACAAGACAGTCATACAAACAAATTCTTTCATTTCCTGCAGGGTTTCCTTTGTTTTCTTTGTGCTGTTCTAAGCAAGCAAGCACCATTCTTTTGATCAGATTTAAGATGAAGGATTAAGAAGGTCTAAAATGGCAGGACTTGAGGGAGGGGCAGATGATAAAGTACATTTGATCTGAATCTGGAGACTAGGAGCAAATCTTACCCCCAGGGAAAGAAAAACAAGTCAGGCTATAAAATTTCTATCTAAATGAGCTACGTACAATAAATCTCACTTGGGGATAGCTGCTTCCTATTTAGAAGAGAGCATCTTGTGCATTGCTTCAAACAGAGAAATGTACTTGGTGATCTTATTTTGTCGAAACTAAGGAGAAAGAGGAGAATAATTGATGTCATGATGAGTTAGTTGCTAAAAAGAAAACATGTGTTTGTATCATTAAATGAGAACTTAATCCTAATTGGTTTATGGAAGTAGGAATGCTAATGGAAGCTCTATAGAATCAAAATTGATCCCAGAAACAGTGAGACCCCAATATTCCAAAACAATTTTCATACCGCATTCCCCATAGTGGTATTTTGTTATAAAAGGAGAGATAAGGAAGAGTGATAAAAAAAGTGGTGATAAAATGAGTAAATTAGAACAGAACAGAATAACTGCGTTGGAAGGGACCTTGGAGATCTTCCAGCCCAACTTCCTGCCTAGGCAGGAAACCCTAAATCACTTCAGACAAATGGTTATCCAATATCTTCTTAAAAACTTCAAGTGTTGGAGCATTCACAACTTCTGGAGGCAAGTTGTTCCACTGATTAATTGTTTTAACTGTCAGGAAATTTCTCCTTAGTTCTAGGTTGCTTCTCTCCTTGATTAGTTTCCACCCATTGTTTCTTGTCCTGCCCTCAGGTGCTTTGTAGAATAGCTTGACTCCCTCTTCTTTGTAGCAGCCCCTGCGATATTGGAACACTGTTATCATGTCTCCCCTAGTCCCTCTTTTCATTAAACTAGACATACCCAGTTCCTGTAAGCATTCTTCATATGTTTTAGCCTCCAGTCCCCTAATCATCTTTATTGCTTTTCTCTGCACTCTTTCTAGAATCTCCACATTTTTTTAAATCATGGTGACCAAAACTGGATGCAGTATTCCAAGTGTGGCCTCACAAAGTGAGACCAATCAATCCTCCATTTAGTGTTTAGTGGAGTCAGGATTCTAAATATGCAAGTAGATGAAGAATATTTTAAAGATTAAATAAAATTATTTCAGTACAGAGACAATCCACCCCATTCACTGACAAATTTGTAACAGTGAAAAGCTGTATAGGTTAGGCCAGATAAAGTCATTCTCAAATTCAAGATTTGACTCCTTAAATCTATGCAATTTTCCTAGCAATGTTATTGATATAATTTGTCAATATCTTGTTCTGGAATATTTTTTATTTCCTAGGTTAGCTTTAGAAAACTGTAGCATTTCTAGACAGTTTCCGACTCAAGTACTTAACAAAAGTACTTTTATTATTTAGCATATGATGAGAACATGACAGAAGACAAGTATACATATACACAGTTCATGTAATTATAAGTTAAACTTCTATTGGGGTATGGCAGTGGCCTCATAACTAGATGTCCAATTCAGCTATCCAGGCAAACATCTCTGGCATTGCTTCAAACAGAGCAAGAGTGCTCTGTTTAATTTTTGAGAAACAGACTCATAGGCAGTCGTGGGATTCAAATAATTTCACAACCGGTTCTCTGCCCTAATGACCAGCTGGGTAGGTGTGGCTCGGTGTCATGTGACTGTGTGGGTGTGGCCAACTCAATGTTACTCACGTTGATGGGTGCTTCACCTTAGCTGTTACAATGTAATAAGGATTACAGGCAGTTTCTGTAAGCAGGACAATAAAGATTAGTCTAGAAACATCACCAGAATGTTTCCTTCCTGCCTTCCTTACAGGATTAACCCTGTAAAGTGGAAAAAAACAAAATAAGATTTCTTCCAACAACTGGTTCTCCAAACTGCTTAGAAAGTTAACAACCGGTTCTCCCAAATAGGTGTGAACTGGCTGAATCACACCACTGATCATCAGACTGGAAGGGACCCTGGAAGTCTTCTAGTCCAACCCCAAGGCAGAAATTCTTATAATATGGCAGATAAATGGTTGTCCAATCTTTCCCACAACTATGGGAGTTTTGATTAATGCCTTTTCAAGTCCTCATCTACGTCATTTATGAAGATATTGAAAAGCACTGGGCTAAGACAGAACCTTGAAATACCCCAGTGCATGCTTCCCTCCATATAGATGTGGTCCATGAGGACCATACACTGAGTATGGAGTAACCGAAAATCTATCTGGTGGTGGTCCTGTCTATCCCATATTGTTCTCTCTAACCAAGAAACAGACTTTAGTCTACTTTATCAAATGCCTTACTGAAATCTAAGTATATGATATCCACAGCATTTCATTGATCCACTAATTTAGTCACTTTATCAAAGAAGGCAATAATATTTGTTTGGCATGACCTGCTTTCAATCAACCAATTCTGACTTCTAATAATCACTTTGTTGATTTCCAGGTGCTCAGAAACCTAATGTTTGATGATATTTTCCATGGTTTCCTATGTATTGGCGTCTTGCTCATTGGTGTGTGGTTTCCTAGATCCCCCTTTTTCTCTCTTTTGAAGATTGGAACCACATCAGCTCTTTTTCATTCTTCTGACAATTCCCCCATGCTCCAGGACCTTTGAAGCTTAGATCAGAAAGCAAGACCATCTAGGTATTGCCATCTGCTGAAGCCAGACTCAACTCAGTTGGTGATGCATGCCAATACCATGCCAAATCTCTACCTGTTCTGGAAATATTTCCCTACTGTCTATGTGTATAGTATGTAGATGCATAAAATTCATCCACATGAAGGAGGATTTGGCCCAGTGAAGGAAGATAGCAGGATTCCTTTATGGAAATTTATGATATGTAGAGTAACTTGGTCTCTGAGAAACTCTGAAAAAATCCCAATCAAAGATGAATAAAACCATAACAATCATATTAAAACCAAATTGATTAAAACAATAAGACATTGGAAAAAAAGTCTATATGGAATCCAGAATCCCAAAATTATTTTTTTTATGTGTAAAAGGCTAAACATTTTCATGATTGTCAACTGTCATGAGATTTTGGTATTCCCTTTTGAAATCATGTGGAATGTTCGACAAGAATGACAAAATATTGAGATTTGACAATATGCTAAGACCCGTAATTCTCTCATGTCATATTCAAGAACTGTTCAGATTTCCTAGTTAGGAACCATTAGTCTAGAGCAGGGTGTCAAACTAGTGCCCCTTGGGCTGGATATGTCACATACAAGCCACTCCCACTCTAGCTCCGTGAAGGGAAAAAATGTTGCGATATGTCACGTGACAGCGAGTTTGACACCCGTGGTCTAGAGCATTTTTTACTTGCTCCCCTAGTCCTAGCATAATCACCTAAATAAACTCATTAAGATTCTTACACTGATCCTTTAAACTAGAGTCATCTTAGGATCCTAAGTATCCAAAGTCCAGATACTGCAAGTTATTGAATTATTGTTATTTCACTGGACAGTCCTTCTGAATCAGCACAGCCAAATTTATCACATTATCTCATTGCTGTCAAAACTACTCCTATAACAGAAATACTGTTTTGAATCTCTGACTCCATCTTTCAAATCTCCCTCTGCCTCCATCTTTACCTCCACTGCCACTTTCCACCTTACTTTTCCTCTCTATTGCAACTGAGTGAATAAAATCCCTAAATCAATCCACTCTGAAAAGTAAGTCATAAATGCTTGAAATACCATAATGTGTTTCTTGGTATTGCATGCATATATAAAACCTGAAATTGCATATGTGGGTGATAACATTGACTTCTTAAGAGTAACCAGCACTTATATAATTGAAGTTGCCATGCATGAGAATTGCTTTAACTATAGCCCACTGAGATAAATTGGCCTTTTTTAAAATTAGAATTAGTGGATTGGCATTTTTGACACAATGCAACATTAAACTTTAATGTTGAGTATGAGTAACTGATACAAGGTACATAAAGATAATTGTTACCTCCTGTAGCTTTATTTGTGCTAAATAAGGCAAAAGTAATTGCTTCCTACAGTAACTCATTTTTGCCTTCTCTCCCTCAATTACCGGTACTGTAATTATACAATATGCTAAGAATCAACGGACAAAGAAAATTATAATCTCCCATGGTAGAATCATAGTATGGTACTATCTGGTTGTTATGTTGTAGAGATATAACAGTGAACAGTTAGGTTCACTTACCAAGATCAAAGATTCTAAACCTCATCTGGTAGGAAAAACTATGACTTGATTTTAAAGATATCAACTGAAAGGATATCAACCTTTCTCCCCGCACCCAAAAGAGCTTTATTTCCCAAAGCATTTTAAGGCTATTCTATTTACCTATCCAAGGGTAAAGTCCTGTATTATTGGATGTATCGGTTGACAAGCATTCAGATATCTATCCATGCATGACTTATTTGGATTTTGAATCACCAGCCACCATTTGAATTAGCATTCTTTTTTTTAGCAGAAGCAATACATGAGATGGAGGATATTTAAAACTTTTGAACTTTGAAATACCACAATGAGAATTCTGTTTAATAAAGATTAAAAACTTTGGGCAGCAACAAGTGGACTTCCCTTCTCTGAAATCTTGGCATTTCTATAGTACATTATATTCTACAATATAGTCTATAGAATTAAATAGATTCTATTAAAAGAACAAAGACCACTAATTTAAACCAGTGCCTCTCAAACTTGGCAGCTTTAGGTTTTGTGGACTTCAACTCCCAGAATTCCCTAGCCAGCCATGGAGACACTGATCTAGAGGCTGAGACTTTTCCTGGTTCTCAGGAATAGAGAAACATGTACCTTCTTACAGGCTAAGAGCTTAAAGTAGCAAATCTAGCAGAAAGAGTACACAGGGCCGTTGAACTTTATGACTTTACTTGTTTCCTCTTTATGTTATGTTAAAAATTAAAGTTTGGCTGGAAACTTTAGAAGAGCCCTGGCGGCTACATTTTAAAGAAGCCAAGAGCCATCCTAATCTGACTATTAATTAAATGAGACATAATACGTTAGCGTATAAACAAAAAATTACCTCCAATGAACCTGCACTGGTACAAGTTTAACATTTTAGCAGGTGATATGGGAGATTAACCAGGATATGCAAAATGTTAGACAAAAAGAAGAG
The DNA here is from genome assembly GCA_012654045.1 of Ptyas mucosa. Taxonomy (NCBI): domain Eukaryota; kingdom Metazoa; phylum Chordata; class Lepidosauria; order Squamata; family Colubridae; genus Ptyas; species Ptyas mucosa. The sequence goes on along the minus strand of WNWU01000018.1, from coordinate 7,794,547 downwards.
AACATGATTATGAAATTTAGATCACAGGTGGTATTCAGTACCCACCAAATATTTTGAATTAGAACTCTGTTTCACCCAACATAGCATGACGATTCTGTGTTATTCTAAAAGTCATGGAAACAGAATATGTGGCCTGGAAGAGATCAAGAAGATAATTTAATCCAATATTTTTCAAACTTGGCAACTTTTAGCTGTGTGGACTTCAGTTCTGGGAATTCCCTAACCAGCTGATAGTCCAACCCTTTGCTAAATAGAGGAATCCATGAGAAAGAAATCCAGCCTCAAATAAACACTTTTATAACTGATGGTTTTTTTTTCTGATGTCCAACTGAAACCTACTTCTTGATAAGTTAAACTCATTGTTTCTTCAACGATCGTGGTTAATTTTGTCATGCCTTTTATATGTCAGTCCTTCAACAGTCCAAAACCTCTAGAGAGGACTTAGCTGTGGTATTCTACTGAATTCCTGAAGTTGTATTGCATCTGCTGGAGAAAAAATACACCTGGTAACTTCATAGAGAGGTGATATGACATGTGTATATTCATATATTCAATTATTACACGATGATAAATTCCAAAATTAACTTCAGCTCTTTATTCACAGAAATCTTTCAACCCTTGCCAAAACTACTACTATAAAGAAACATTATTTTCTCAGGACTGACTGAAAGTTATTCAAACTCAGGCCAAGGAAGGTGAAAAACTAACGATCTGATTAGTATATGAGAATAGTTATATTTCTGGCTTCAGAACAGAATGACTCCATCTTTATATCCTAAAACATTTATTCAGTCTTCCTAAATCTCTTTTTAATACATTATTTAGTGTGAATATTATTGTTTTTAAACTATCTGAGAAAATACATTCCTGACAAGGCTTTCATATTACAAGGAAAGAATTTTGAAAACACTTGTTCTTTCTAGCTGTTAATTGAGGTTTATTAGTAGCTAGTAGCTATTTGAGAATTGTACTTTCTCTTAAAACTGTTTATATTAAATATATTATTCTCTTTTGAAACTGACTGCATAAGTCAGCACAGGAAGACTGCAATTTTGGAAAACAATAAGACATATTTTAAATGTACTAAGTATCACATATAATGTAATGCACAAGGGTATAACATTATATATTATACAAAATATGATTTCATATGCATTAGAGAATGAGATGATAGATTTGCTAATACATTTCAGATTTGCTCAAATAAGAAAGAAGAGAGAGAGAGAGAGGGAGAGAGAGAGGGAGAGAGGGAGGGAGGAAGGGAGGGAGAGGGAGGGAAATGCCCAAAGCAGTTTTCAAACATAAAATCAAGGAGCTAATGTTATCCTGGGCTTCTTTCTTTCTCGATAATATAAGGAAACTAAAATTTGTTGTCTGAATAACTTCCATTGTTTTGAAATTGCCTACCATTTGTGGTTTACCACTAATTGATGCATTTCAGAATGGTTTTAACACCCTAGAGCAATTTCCATATTTACCCCAAAGAAAAATGACCTGCCATTTAAGTTAAATCCCCTCCTCCCAAAAAGAAAGAGTGGGGAGGAAAAATTTATAAAAAAATTGAAACCCAGTTATAAATCAAACTATAAACCCAACCATGCCAAGTTTGCCCAGCTTGACAATGTAGGATTGCTGGCTCCAACTGCAACTTCTAGAAATTCCTTTTCTTTCAGAAATTACATGCAATGGACACACTTGTATATCCGTATCCATATATGAAGTTGGGTATATATACTTGCAAACTCCAAATATAGCAAATCCAGGTAAAAACCATATTTAAATTGATAACTACTGATTAAAATAAAAGATACACCATTTATAATATTAATTTTTATGTGCACATATCAATTATTTTGTTTCTCACAGAAAGATCCTTTGTATTTCACACATAATAATAATAATAATAATAATAATAATAACAACAACAACAACAATAATAATAATAATAATAATAATAATAATAATAATAATAATAATTTTATTTCTATACCGCCCTTCTCCCGAAGGACTCAGGGTGGTGTACAGCCTATTTAAAAGCACAAGACAAAACATCAATTAAAATAGAGCCTTGGATAGTACAGTGGTCTAAAGCCCTGTTATTAACATCAGCTGCCTGCAATTATTGCAGGTTCGAATCTCACCAAGGCTCAAGGTTGACTCAGCCTTCCATCCTTTCTAAGGTAGGTAAATTGAGGACCCAGTTGTGGGGGCAATAAGCTGACTTTGTATAAATATACAAAAGTATGAAGGCTATTGCTTAGCGCATTGTAAGCCGCCCTGAGTCTCCGGAGAAGGGTGGCATATAAATCAAATTTTAAAAAAAATTATTAAAATTATTAAATAATTTCGGCTCAGTTTAAGACCCCAAAAAATTTAAAACTCCCGATTTAAAATTATTACATTGATAACGCGGCCTGGTGGAACAACAGGGTCATAAGGGCACAGAAAAATACCCAGAGGTCGGAGATCTTACGCATTTCCGGGGGCAGTTCATTCCACAGGGCTGGGGCTCCCACAGAGAAAGCTCTCCCCCGGGGTGTCACCAGATGGCATAATTTGGCCGATAGCACCCTGAGGAGACCCTCTCTGTGTGAATGAACTGGCTGGTGGGAGGCTTTTGGTGGCAGAAGTCGGTCTCAAAGGTACCCGGGTCCTATGCCATGGAGCTCTTTAAAGGTGGTAACCAACACCTTGAATCGCACCCGGAAGACCACTGGGAGCCAGTGCAGCTCGCACAGGAGGGGTGTCACCAACAATGGGTTGCACCCATAACCACCCGCGCGGCCGCATTCTGGACCAGTTGGAGCCTCTGAGTGCTCTTCAAGGGGAGCCCCATGTAAGGAGCATTACAGTAGTCCAGCCGGGAGGTGATATAATAACATTCTCGCACAGAAACATACAACTACTCACAATTTCCTCAACCCTGGATGAGGAGAAATTCAAGAGGTAAGGAGAAGATCAGAGGCAGGTTGGTTGCACCTGGGCAGGGGAACAAATTGGATCAAAACTGAATGGAACTAGAACAATGAAAAGAAATAACTGGGCAGAGAAGGAAAGAGAGAGAAAGTAGCCCAACTGAAACAGCACACACACAAAAAGGCTAATTCCAACAGGCAAACAGTCCTTTTCAGTAGTTAGTTGCATCTCTCATCATTCCTTTGTTTTCAACTCCCCCCTCCCTCCAGTGAATGTAAGCGAATTCCACTTATCAAAATCAGGTAAATGATGGAAATGAAGACACTGCAAGTTGATATTTGGAATATATGTTCTATTTCTGTGTGTTTTTCCTTGATCTCTTGTACTCTGCTGTGCTTACATATAGCTGTATTTTTTAATGTTACTTGTTTTATATTAGCAATAGTCTATTTTTTGGGCCATAATGAGCAAGGATCAGTGGTGGGTTTCAAAATTTTTTACTACCGGTTCTGTGGGTGTAGCTTGGTGGGCGTGGCAGGGGAAGGATACTGTAAAATCTCCATTTCCTCCCAATCAGCTGGGACTCGGGAGGCAGAGAATAGATGGGGGCGGGGCCAGTCAGAACTTTTACTACCGGTTCTCCAAACTACTCAAAATTTCTGCTACCAGTTCTCCAGAACTGGTCAGAACCTGCCGAAACCCACCTCTGGCCGAGATGGTTCAGTGATTAGAATGCATATTGCAGGCTGACTCTGCCCACAACCAGGAATTAAATCCTGACTGATTCAAGGTTGACTCAGCCTTCCATCCTTCTGAGGTCGATAAAATTAATTGTGTGGGCAATATGCCAGCATTTTAAAGCGTTCAAGAGTGCTGTAAAGCACTGTGGGCAGTATATAAGTGCTATTACTATATATATTGCAGGAGCAGTATATAAGTGCTATTGCTATATTGAGAAAGGAAGGATTACAGGATTACATTTATGCATCACAAATTCTGTGATCCAGAAAAACCTTTTCAACTATGTTATACCAGCTGTATCCCCAAGACATTGTGCTTGAATGATACACATCACAGAGCACTGATGTTATATTTGACCCTGTTCTTAAAACTGGTAGTATGGTTGATTTTTCCCTGTTCCCAGTTTGGGATAAAGCTCTAAACAAGCAACAGAATAATCTCAGCAAGTGATGTTTATGGAGATTCTCAGTCATCCAGATCATGACTGATGAAGCTTGAGAAGTGAAATGTCTTCAAGCGAAACGTCTTCAAGAAAGTCCAGTTGCCTTTTGAGAAAGCCCTTTGGGACTCAGCAAGTGATACTCTTAGCAGTCTAACTCTCATTGCTTTGGGGATGGGGAAATCTTTGGGAGAAGTTGCTCAGACGCAAATGTACTTTTGTTGCCCACCATTCCCATAGTTCTTGGCTTTGTGGATATGGAACAGTAGAAAGCTGAAAAATATCATGGCCAACAGTGTATGCCCACTCTATAGAAGACATTTTAAAATGTGTTTAGTGCAGCACTTTCTCAAAGGGTAAAACCATTGTTTAGTAAAAGAAGGGATGCTTGAATAGTCAGTCCTTCACTACTTGGGGGGGAAATCATTTTTATGGTTGTTCTTTTCTTTGTTTCTTTCTTAGCTACATAATTAGATATTCTAAGAATCTGTTAACACATTAAAAGCTTCTCCTTAACATTTAATCATAAAAAACCCCATATGTGCATTAGCTGAATTAAGTGGGAAGGCAAATGTCGCATGACAAAGCTGTCAGAAATAGTTTCACATAAAAGCATGGAACAAGAACCATTCACATCTGAGCCATAAAGTTAAAGAATATTTACTTTTATTTGAATCTTGAGAGTATCAAGGGCATATTGTTATCATAGTCTAGAAGCAAAGGAAGTTTAGAGGTACCTTAGTCTGTTTATTATTTTTAGAAAGGTTATGCCCCACCTTTCATCATCATTATAATAGCACATAGTAATATCTGTACATACATTTAAATGCATTAATATGCACTCAAGCCCCCACCATCCAGAAATCTCAGTCTTCTTTATGATGAAGCAGATTAGAAATAGTTGAATTTTCTTCTCTTCTGCAATCTGAAGGGAATCGTGAGTTAGAACAGAGTTACTGTTGATAAGAAGAAAAGCAAGCCGGTCACCTGGGGTTGCTTTTTCTTGAGGCAGAGGATAGATGGAGCAATTTTTTAAATTTTTTTTTTTAAATTTGATTTATATGCCACCCTTCTCTGGAGACTCAGGGCAGCTTACAGTGCGTTAAGCAATAGCCTTCATAGTTTTGTATATTTATGCAAAGTCAGCTTATTGCCCCCACAAACTGGGTCCTCATTTAACCTACCTTAGAAAGGATGGAAGGCTGAGTCAACCTTGAGCCTGGTGAGATTCGAACTTACAGTAATTGCAGACAGCTGGTTTAAATCTCAAGTATTCTTGAGATAAGAGGCATAGACTCCCAATGACTGTATATTTGCCCTATTTAATAGTAGAGACTTGAGAATGTTTTGCTTCCATTCCATTTTGCATCACTGGGCCGTGATGGCGCAGTAGTTAGAATGTAGTACTGCAGGATACTTCAGCTGCTTACTTGACTGCCTGCAATTTGGCAGTTCGAATCTGATTAGGCTCAAGGCTGACTCATCCTTCCATCCTTCCGAGGTGGGTAAAATGACCACCCAGATTGTTGGGGGCAATATGCTGACTCTGTAAAACTATTTAGAGAGGGCTGTAAAGCACTGTGTAGCAGTATATAAATCTAAGTGCTATTGCTATTCTGTAATCTCAGAGCAACTCAAAAATATTTTCTCAAAGTTTGGGGAATAATCACACATTTATTCACTGAAGTACAGACCAAATCACTTCACTCTTGACTCTCAATGTACCTTACAAATTTAGCTTACAAAATTATGCAAGCAAATCCTTTTGATTAAATTCAGAATAATTCTTTTAGTCAAATTTCAAAGGCCAAGCACTCCCATTTATATAGTCCATTGACTGAGTTTCTTTCAGTACACTTCAATTACCATGACTAGATGAAACTCGAGTTTTCTCATGTAATAACCATTCAGTGTTAAATCCTATTTATTTCCTATTTGAAAACTGGAATGTGTGGAGAATGATTTAATTATGCCCAAGAACCAAAATGTTGTTTTCTTTGTTTCCTTTTATGGGAGGAACCTCTATCACAGGTTGATAGAGTAAGAGCAGAAGGTTAGTAATACCTATCTTTTATGCTAAGGATCCCAGTCTGGCCAATTTGCTTTTAAATAGCCATTACTTCTAATTATTCAAATGGTGTGGTTAATTTGAACCTGAGACAAAGGTATAAACAGTATTTAAAGCATTTAAAGTTGTTTTTGTTGGAAATAATTATAATTAGGTGGAAAGCCTGCTCTTGTACAAACACCTGAACTTATTCAAGAGGCAGATTTCATATTCTTATGAATTTTTCAGATTTATCTTCTTATTTCTGCTCCCAACATTCTACCAAATTCTTGTATCTGTTTATATTAAAATCTCTAATAAAAAGATACTACTCCTGAAATGCCATCTAATTCTGCTAAGAAAAGAGGTTAAACTATTACAATAAGTAGAAAAATAAAGCAATTGAAATTCCCAAGTGCCTGTCTGGATTTTAATCTTGCTTGGAATCAGAAGCATCTGAATATTTTAAGTTAAAGTGCTCAATTATTAACCCAAATCTTCTACTCGTTACATATATTCCTAACATATGTCATCCACATGTGACACTGACATTTTTAAAAAACTGAATGGGTGATGTAGGTTTGGGGGAAGCATCATTGTACATTGGAAGGCAGCCATTTCTTTACAAGCTCTTCTCATGTGACTTTTGTCTTTATCTGATTTTGTTTTAACTTGGGACAAAAGAATGAGCAGAAATCTTAAAATCTACTTGATTGCCACCAGAACATTGTTTTATGAAAAGTGGCTGAAGCATGCACTGCTAAACCACATGAAAAACAGAAAGGAGAAGTTAATGAGCTCTTGTATTAGCTGCTTAGATAAAATCACAATCCATCCTTCCACAATTTGGCACTGGGGTAAAAGCTTAATGAACCAGATCTGTATGTGGAAGAAGTGGTGGAATTTTTCAAGCCACTTCTTTGCTTGCAACATTTCTAATAAGGAAAACATTTCAGCGCTTCATGAATCAGTAGTTACATGCAGAGGTCATTGTCCAAGAAAGCCATGTAGGACTCAAAGTAGAAAGGCCAGTAAAATTGTTGGCTTAGAGTGGGATGGCTGTGTTAAAGGCAAATTCCATTCAGGGATCATTAGGATTGTGATTGAAAACTGGCAATATTGCAACATGCTTTTTTTTTCATTTCCATATTGTGACTTTTTTTTTCTTTTTTCATGCTGAATTAATTTTGATGGGGCCTTTGATGGGTTGCCCTTTTATTGTTTCTAGTGCCCCAGTGATTGCTTTGTTCCAGAAAAGTATGGCATAATAAAATGACAGGCACATAGAAAATATAAATAAAGTGAATTATCTTTAAAAAATGTTAAATCATATCATTTCCTAATGGATAATAAAAAATAACTTTTTTATAACTATCTACTATTCATTGTGTTGATTACATGTTGTCCTCAACATCTGACTACAATTGCGCCCAAAATTTATGTTAAGTGAGAAATTTGTTAAGTGAGTTTTGCCCCGTTTTATAACTTTTCTTGCCACAATTGTTAAGTGAATCACTGCAGTTGTTAAATTACGTGAATTAAGTTGTTATGTGAATCTGGTTTCCCCACTGACTTTGCTTGTCAGAAGGTCTTGGAAAGGGATCACATGACCCCAGGACATTGCAACTAAGGGGAATTGGGAAGACGACCAAAGGGGTTGAGGGAGGAAATCCACCAAGGTCAGAGAAGAGCCCGGTAATGGTTTGGGGGGTGCAGGACGAGGGATTGGGGAAGGGATGGAGGGCTATACCAATGAGGGCTGTACCATCAGCACGGTAGATGGGAGGGACAGATATGGTGGGAGCAGGAGGCCATATTATGTGTCGGAGGTGTGCACTTGCTGTTTGAGAGCAATTGCCCGCCCCGGTCCCCAAGGCTCCGCTCGGATACTAGGTGGTACAGATACTCAGGATCTGGGCCTTTGGTTGATGCTGTGCAATGCCAGGTCCATGGTAAATAAGGCCCCCCTCATCTACGATCTTATACAGGAGGGGGGAGCGGACCTGGCGGGTATTATGGAGACCTGATTGGGCCCGGAGGGAGGAGTCCCCCTGGTTGAGATGTGCCCACCAGGCTTCAGAGCATTCCATCAGCCGAGGGCCCAGGGGAGGGGTAGGAGGTGGCGGTTATTATTAACGAAGATCTAGGTCTGAGGGAGACCACTGTGCCACAGATTGTCCGATGTGAGACCCTCTTTGTGAGATGGGGTCATGGGGTTCAGATGGGCTTGTTGCTTAAGTACATGGCTCCCTGCCGTGTGGCAACAGCCCTGCCCGAGCTACTCAACGTGATAGCCACGGTGGCAGTGGATACACCCAGGCTCATGGTCATGGGTGATTTCAACCCGCCATCCATTGGTGAAATGTCTGAGATGGCTCGAGAGTTCATGGCTTCCATGACGGCCATGGACCTGACCCAGTTAGTTCATGGCCCCACCCACAGGGGAGGTCACACTCTGGACTTGATTTTTGTCTCTGGCCAGTGGTTGAGTGGTCTTGTTATAGGGGATATAGACATGGAACCCTTGTCATGGTCAGATCACTCACTCCTTCGCCTGGATTTTCGAACCACTGCATCCTGCCGCAGGGAGGCGGAACCAACAAGATGGGTCCGCCCCAGGCGCCTGATGGATCCTGATAGGTTCCAGCTGGAGCTTGGGCCATTTCCTGAGGATCTGGCACACAACTCGGCCGAAGACCTGGTGGCTGCCTGGGATCGGGGGGCTGATGGAGCCTTGGATCGAGTCGTGCCTTTGCGGCCTCTGACTCGGTGCCGATCCCGTGCAGCCCCTTGGTTTACCAAGGAGCTGAGGGAGATGAAGCACTGGAAAAGATGCCTGGAGAGCAGTTGGAGGGGCAGTCTCACTGATTCTGACCGAACCCTGGTAAGGTCGCATATTAAGACCTACCTAGTGGCGATAAAAGCGGCAAAGTTTAATTACTTTTCTGCTTCTATTGCATCATCAGAGAATCATCCGGCCACCCTGTTCAGAGTGACCTGCTCCCTGCTCCACCCGGGAGTGCGGGAGGATCCCTTGGAAGGCAGGGCCGAGGATTTCGGACAATACCTGTATGACAAAGTCGCTCAGATCCGGGGGGATTTGGACTCTGACTGGGTAGATCTGGGCAGGGTGACGAGGAACAGTCTTGAGAACGTTACCTGGGAAGAATTTGACTCTGTGACTCCTGATGATGTGGACAGGATTTTGGGGAGACTTAGTGCGGCCACGTTTACTGGACCTGTGTCCCTCCTGGTTAGTAGTGGCTTTACGGGAGGTTACACAAGGCTGGCTCCAGGGTATTATCAACGCTTCATTGAGTGAGGGTTACTTCCCTGCTGCCTTGAAAGAGGCGGTGGTGAGGCCTCTCCTCAAGAAGCCTTCCCTGGACCCGGCAGTATTAGCCAACTATCGTCCTGTCTCCAACCTTCGCTTTATGGCGAAGGTTGTTGAGAGTGTGGTTGCGCGACAGTTTCCACAATTCCTGGAGGAAACATCTTATCTAGATCTGTTCCAGTCGGGTTTCAGGTCTGGGCACAGCACGGAAACGGCATTGGTCGTGTTGGTAGATGATCTCTGGAGGGCTCGGGACAGGGATTGTTCCTCTGTTCTAGTCCTGTTAGATCTCTCAAGGCTTTTGATATCATTGACCATGGTATCATGCTGCACCGGTTGGAGGAATTGGGGATGGGGGGCACCGTGTTACGGTGGTTCTCCTCCTTTCTCTCTGACTGGTCGCAGTTCATGTTGGCAGGGGGGCAGAGGTCAACCTCGAGGCCGCTCATTTGTGGAGTGCCGCAGAGGTCGGTCCTCTCGCCCCTTTTGTTCAACATTTATGTGAAGCCGCTGGGTGAGATCATCCGTGGCTTGGGGTGAGATACCACCAGTACGCTGATGACACCCAGCTGTACATCTCCATCCCAGGCCACCCCAATGATGCCCTTGAAGTGATGTCCCAGTGCCTGGAGGCTGTGCGGATCTGGATGGGGAGGAACAGGCTCAGCCTCAACCCTTCCAAGACTGAGTGGCTGTGGTTCCCGGCATCCCGATATAGTCAGTTGACTCCATCACTCACTATTGGGGGCGAGTCTTTGGCCCCTGTGGAGAGGGCCCGCAATCTGGGAGTCCTCCTGGAAATGCAGGTGTCCTTGGAGGAACATCTGACGGCTGTAACCAGGGGGACCTTTTGTCAGGTTTGTCTGATTCGCCAGTTGCGGCCCTTTCTTGATCAGGATTCCCTGTGCACAGTCACTCACACCCTCGTCACCTCTCGCCTAGACTACTGTAACACTCTCTACATGGGGCTCCCCTTGAGGAGCACCTGGAGGCTCCAACTGGTCCAGAATGCAGCCGTGCGGGTAGTGACGGGAGCAGCATGGTGCTCCCACATAACACCGCTCCTGCGCAACCTGCACTGGCTCCCAGTGGTCTTCCGGGTGCACTTCAACATTTTGGTTATCACCTTTAAAGCACTCCATGGCATAGGGCCTAGCTATCTTCGAGACCACCTGCTGCTACTGATGACCTCCCATCGACCCGTGCGCTCCCACAGAGAGGGCCTCCTCGCGTGCCATCAGCCAAACAATGTAGGCTGGTGACCCCCAGGGGGAGAGCCTTCTCTGTGGGGGCACCTACCCTCTGGAATCAGCTGCCCCCAGAGATAAGGAGAATCCAAGACCTCGGTGCCTTCCCCCGTGCCCTTAAAACCTTTTCCTGGTCCTTTTCCAGCAAACCGGGCTGGCTTAAAAAGATTTTTAAATGTTTTTAATTGGTTTGTCACTTTTTAAAGTATGGGCCAAATTTATATATATTTTTAATTGTTTTTAATGTTCGTATTCTATGTCTTTTAATTCTGGCTGTACACCTCCCTGAGTCCCCAGGGAGAAGGGCGGCATATAAGTTCGAAATAAATTAAAAAATTAAATTAAATTAAATTAAATTAAATTAAATTAAATTAAATTAA
>WNWU01000018.1:7759016-7783433 GCA_012654045.1 Ptyas mucosa | reverse complement strand
TTAAATTAAATTAAATTAAATTAAATTAAATTAAATTAAATTAAATTGTTATAAATGGGAGTTAATTGTCAAACATCTGAATATAATCATGTGGCCATGGGGTTGCTGCAACAGTTATAAGTGTGAAAAATAGTCATAACTCACTGTTTCCAGTGCCGTTGTAACTTTGAACGGTCACTAAATGAACTGTTGTAAGTCAAGGATTACCTGTATATAACACATGAAAATTAAATCCAAGGTGTTATTTGATTCAGTTTTTAGTTTGTTAAAAAATAAATCCCTAGACATTGTAGGTTAGTCTTGAAACAAAGGGTACAGTTTAAGTACTTAAATCCATTTTACTTTTCATTAGAGCTTTTATCTAAAAAAATATGTAAATTTTCACTTTCTTTTGGAATCCATAATTTAAAAAGATTTGTCATTGGTAGTGTACCAGAGGTGGGTTTCAGCAGGTTCTGACCAGTAGAAAGGTAGCGGAAATTTTGAGTAGTTCAGAGAACCGGTAGTAAAAATTCTGACTGGCCCCGCCCCCATCTATTCTCTGCCTCCCAATTTCCAGCTGATCGGGAGGAAATGGGGATTTTGCAGTAACCTTCCCCTGGAGTGGGATGGGAATGGAGATTTTACAGTATCCTTCCCCTACCACGCCCACCAAGCCATGCCCACCAAGCTATGCCACACTCAGCAAGCCACACCCACAGAACCGGTAGTAAAAAAATTTGAAACCCACTACTGTAGTGTACCATGGAGCGTTGTTCAAAATATTACCTTTACACAGATCTTACCAAGTGGAAAGGATTTGGCTGATGTTATGCATTTATGTAAACTTTTGTAAAATGAAAAATAATTGTAATTATTATAAATGAAAATGTAATTATCATTAATTATTTTAATTAAAACAATTGATTAAAGGTTGGAATGGAAAGAGTGAAGAAGAGTTCAATGTAGGTTCCTATTTTCTTCTAACCAGGTTTTTCGTACTATATTCTCCCTTTTTTTAAAATTAAGGATATGTGTGCCTGGTGGAATATATGTCTTCTAGCAATTTGCTTATAAGAGTTAACATCCAATTAAAACTTTATGAATAGAAGCTTCCTTCTGTAGTATTTGGCACACTGGAACCAAATAATTTCATAAATAGTTTTTTTTAATGCTCATAATTCTTCAAAGGCTTTTCTGTATGTACTATATAGTAGATAATGGTAAAAATGCCAAAACATACTATTTATATTTTATATGTGAACATGTACAGTATATATTGATTTACATTTATACTTTATTGATCCTATCTATCCCTAGAATGATATTCCTTAAGAGACTGGCTTATTTAAGGAAGACAGCTAAATACTTAAATAAATAAATAAAAAGTTATTTCAAAATAGGAGGCGTGGGACCCTTAATGGAGCTGTTATAATTATATATGTATTATATTACATTTGTAATTCACGATACACCAAATTTTTCTACTCCAGTTGTCATCTTGCTTATTTTTCCAGCATGTTTGTTTGTAATCCAATTCTTAGCAATGTGATAATTTCCTAATGTCTTGGAAATTCCCTCTTTTTTTTTGCTGCAAATTGATTCAAAAATAATTTCCTTGGGGGAAAAAATGTACCAAGCTTAGGAATCAACAGAGTGTTCTTTAAAAAAACATGTTGACCTGCAACGGTCTTTTCTTCTTATTAAAGAAAATCAAATTAACTTTTTGAACTTTGTATTTTCAAGAAGGAAAAGGTTCATTAAAATAAAATTAATATTTTGTCTGGAATCATTCTGGAAGATGCACTGATACTTTTAAATGCCAAGTTAGCTCTTACGTCTCAGTTTGATTCCCAATGGTGTTGACAGAAAAGGCAATCCTTTTAGGAGAATATGGACTGGGGGAACTTCTAACAGAAGGGTTGCAAATAAAATTGTGTTGCTGTATCATAATGACATCTTGAGGAAATGCTGAGGAAGAAATAGGAATCACAGCTTCAACGTAGCCATATCCACTTTTCATCTTTCTGGTGATCAAATATTACATGGAATGGGGTCTTTCAAAACATATTTTTGTTCAAATTTAGCAAATTTGCACTTCCCAATTCCTGACATTTTTCCTATTCATATTTTAGTAGGTTAAAGCTCTGAGCAAAAGTGCTTGCAAAAAGAGAATATGCTGGGAATATTCAATGAAGTTTTGAAGTGGTGGTTAGTTTCTGTCTTTTAACCAAAAAATATGCTGCAGACTAGCACTTAGTAGAATAGTTATGAAGAAGGCCTTGGAAAAGATAGTTAGTTGCCATAATGTGTTTACACCTACAAACATCAGAATGCTGCAGGCCGGTGGTGGGTTGCCCCCGGTTCGCACAGGTTCTATAGAACCGGTAGTAAAACCGATGGGAGGCTCCGCCCACTGACCCTGACGTCATCAAAATGTTTCTGCACATGCACACACTAGCAAAGCTAGTGTGCACGCAGGGCCCTATTGCAAACCGGTAGTAAAGGTAAGTAGAACCCATCCCTGGTGCAGGCAACAATTTCTTTGTCTGTCATCCTACTTGGTCTACTTCTCAGGAAGGTCAAAAGTACTTTTATTGAAATTGGCTATAGTAACAGTATCTTGCAAGTCTGATTGTGCTGTATCTGCTCTTATAATTCAATGAAGAGGCATTTCGTTAAGCTGTTCTGAATGTTATCTTGTTCTGGATTTAAAAAAGCTTCAGCCCCTTTTGATTAAGAAATAGATCCTTATATCTCCATCAAGCTCATCCTTATTACTCTCTATCCTCTGACAGTCTATGGCAATGGAAGTTGGACTTTGAAAAAGCATGATAGAAAGAATATTGAAGGTGCTGAATATTGGTGTTGGAGAAATTGCACCCCCATGGTGTTCCAGTTTTACTGACCTGGTCCTTCTCTTCAGTAGACTAGCCATGCCCAGTTCCTGTAACCGTTCTTTATATGTTTTAATCTCCAGTTCCCTAATCATCCTGGTTGCTCTTCTCTGCAATTTTTCTAGAGTCTCAACATCTTTTTTATAGTGTGGTGACCAAAACTGGATGCAGTACTCTAGGTGTGGTCTTATTAAGGCTTTATAGAGTGGTATTAGTACCTCACTTGATCTTAATTGTATCCCTCTGTTAATGCAATTTAGGATTGCATTGGCTTTTTTGGCTGCCGCTGCACACTGCTGGCTCATATTTAGTTGGTTGTTCACTAAGACTCCAAGATCCCTCTCACAAATTACTGCTATTAACCCTGGTTTCACCCAGTCTATATGTGTACATTTGCTTTTTCTTTCCTAAGTATAAAATTTTACTTTTCTCTACATTGAATTTCATTTTGTTAGATAGGGCCCAGTGTTCAAGTCTGTCAAGATCCATCTGGATCTTGAGCCTATCTTCTAGGGTCTTAGCTATTCCTGCCAGCTTAGTATCATCTGCAAATTTGGTAAGTTCCCCTTCTATTCTCGCATCTAAGTCATTTATGAAGATATTGAAGAGTACTGGGCCTAAGACAGAACCTTATGGTACTCCACTGCTTACTTCCCTCCATATAGACTTAGACCCATTAAGGACTACTCGTTGAGTATGGTTTGTCAGCCAGTTACGAATTCATTTGGTGGTGATGCTATCTATCCCACTTTTTTCTAGCTTACTAAGAAGTAGATTGTGGTCTACTTTGTTGAATGCCTTGCTGAGTATATTATGTTAAGTATATTATGTTCACAGTATTTTGCTGGTCTACTAATTTGCTTAGTCACTGGGTTGAAGAATGAAATAAGATTGGTTTGGCATGATCTGTTTTTTAACAAACCTGTGCTGACTATTTCTTTATTATTCTTGATAAACCACTTAGTTTAACCAAATAAAGTCTCTAAATCTTGCTACCTATCATTACATATGTCTCTGACCATGCCTTCATCTACTGCATCAGTGTAACCAAATGCTGAATATTAACTTGTGTGTTGTATGGGACTTATTTAATTTAGTCTTGCCTGTTTTATCCAGAGCAACTAATGCAGAATTGGGTTGAAATTGCACCCTACCTGCTTAAGTGGACTAGTGCAAACTATTATATCTATAGGGAGCAGATGAACAATGGTTTTTATACACCAGTTTATTAATTTATCCAGCTCTGTCAATCCAGATGACAAACTGTAATGTCACCTCAAGAAATATCCAATAACTGATCATTAAAGACAAAAATCATCCAATTTTTATTATGTTCTAAGCTGACTCCCTGGCCATGTAGCCTTATATAGAAGGATTTAAATAATTAGTCAAATTAGAATTATATTAATAATTTTATATTTAAATGATGAAACTTTAGCAGTAATCTGCTGTCCAATGAACAATATCTACAAAAGCTTTGCTGACCCTATATGAATAATTAACTATAAGTGTTTCTTTTTTGCAATTTGTTTTCCCTTAGTAGAAAAATTGGCTGCTTTTTCATTTTATAGACCAAACTCAAGAGTTAAGAATCCAGCCAAATATCATGGGCTATGACTATAATGTTAGGGGCAGGGGTGAAATGCTACTGATTCACACGGTTCGGGCAAACTGGTAGTAATAAAGGCTATTGGTTCAGGCGAACCAGTAGTAAAAAGATGCTACCGGTATTTCCGATGATCAGCTGTGCTGTGCAATTTATATTTGCTAGAAAGCAGGAAATCCTGCTTTCTAGCGAATCTAAATCGTGCGGCACAGCTGTTTCCCCCCTCGCTGTTCTGCTTACCTTCTTAAGCCTCCTTTTTCAATGCTGTGCAGTAGTGTCTGCAGTGTGCATGTGCAAGAAGCACTTGTTTGGCATGCACTGCACATGTGTGCACTGCACATGTGCATGCACACAGTACATGTTTAGTGTGCACTGCACATGCGTGTGCAGTGAACCAGTGGCAGACCTCAGAGGATTTCACCACTGGTTAGACACTATTTGAATTATGCCAGCCAACCATCGTGCATTTCAGTTCACCGATTATTCATTAAGCTTCAGTCTTCGGTGTGTGTATAAGGGGAGGGGGGGGGGAATCTTGGAAGCCAACACAGGGGTGCCAAATAGAAGTCATGTCTAAAAGAATTTGTGCTCTGACATTTCATCTGAACACTCAACTTGCAAGCAGTTATCAATGCTTCTGGCTTCAAGACCTGAAAAGGTGTTTGCTTTTGCTAGTGAGGTCTTTTCACAGTTGTTTTCCTTCTGTCATTTTCATCATTCTCACTTAAAGACCAATCTTTTCTATGTGGGTGTGCTTCATATGCTAACATTCCGATAAACTGTTTCTCTCATTGCATTCAGAATTTATTTCTCAAGTAAAAGTTACTAGTGGTCAAAGAATAATTATCAAAGACAAAGATACTAGTTACAAACTCTTATCTTTTTTTCTCTCTTTACCCTCATTTCCTTGGAAATTTTCATGTATGAAAAAGCATTTGGGACTTATTCCATAATGTATAAAACAGATGAGTAGTCACATTCACTCCATGGCCTTGCTCCAAGGAAAGTGTTTTGAAGGCTGTGATTGTGGTGTGAAATATGATATCATACCATAAAAAAAGAAAAAAGAAAAAGAAGAAAATCCAGACACCAGAAAGGAAAGACAAAACAACCACACATTCTCTTACAATCATTTATACAGATCTTGGGTTGAAGGAGGGAATTCTTTTTATAGTGGTTGCCATCAACTCAGCTTTACTTCCAAGTCAATAAAAGTACGATTGAAGCTGACTTTGCAATGAGACTCCACAAAGTCGAAAGGGGGTGTGTGTGTGTGGGGGGGAAGGAAGTGGTTTCAAATCTTGCAAAGAGTTCATTTTATGCATAACTCAGCGCATATGAGATTGTGGTTTATCTGTGCTATGTAATTATTAGGAAGGTCTTTGAAGATTTTTTTAAAAAGTATGTATGTGTGTCTTCATGTATGCAATTATATATTAGTATGTGTTGGTTTGGCATTAAAAGAATGACACAGAGGACTGTGCAGGAGTCTGTTCTCATGGTATTTTGGAGCTCGCAGGGAGAAGAGACATTTGTAAACATCTAAAGAACATCTGATCTTACAGCTTTTCCAGCCCAGTTTCCAAGCCAAATTGGTCTGGTAAAAGATACTAACTTTGGGATGATAGTTATGGTTGTATAATATCCAGATATATTTGCCAAAGCTTAACAATTTTGACATTTGTTTGAAGAGTTAATAAGAGCTCAGCAAGAGTTTCACTCATTTGCTTAGCTTTAAAAGGTGGTTCCATGTAGCCAGGTCTTGAAATGTTGATGCCTGTGAGCAGAGTTGTTAGTAAAGCACTCAATTTCTTCACTTCTCCAAAATGCAAATAATGCTCCTTTGAACACGTACCATTCCAAATCCATTCTTGTTTGGCAAGTTAGTGATTGGGTTCATACACCAAGCTTGTGGTTTGTTTGGGTTTTGGCTTGTTGTGTTATAAGAACCTAACCATTGTGGTTTGTTAACCATAATTGATGGCTTAGCAGCATCCAAGAATTAATAACCAAAGCATTGGCAACACAAGTAGTCTGGGAATACAGCAAGGTTAGCAACTGATAGCAAGACATTATTTCCAATATTGGTGGTGTAGAATTTAGAGCTAAAGAACACTGTAGCCACAAAGATTCCACAAGTTAACTAGCTGCCAGCATTAATTCCAACATAAAAATTACTCCTGAGCAGCAGTTCTATTTCCAAGGAAGCCCTCTGTCCCAAGAAAATCGGTTTCTCTAATGTTCACTGGTCTATTTGACTTTCCCTGAGACTTTCCCTTGGCCCTGTTTGGGACTGGGTCTAATTTTAAGTTTCCTGAGCCTTCACGTACTTTGTAGTATATCCTAATGAGAAGTTCTCTAGAAGAGCATAATTTATGGAGGAAAACAAATAGGCATATGCATTGTTAGCCAATCTCTACATGGCATCTTTCACGCTTGAGTGTGGTTAGGGCAGGTCTGCAGAATTTATGACTGAGCAAGCTGATTGCAGCCCAGTAACCATGTACTGTGGTTCTCCAGGAGATCAACAATCTTCCTTTTATTTCTGCCAGCTGGAACAGCAAAAGAAGGAAAGCAGTGAAAGACTTGGCTGACTGCTGCATGTGACTGGTAAATCTATACTCAGCTTCATCAGACAGGACTTTTTAAAGACGCTAAAAGAATATTTACAGTTTGCTCCATTTTATTTAATCATGGATTTTTTGTAAGGCACAGTTCCAGACACCAGGCCTCTAAGCATTCTGATGGAATTGCCAATCATCCTTTGCTCAATAATATTTGTATCAATGTGCACACCTTGCTTCTAGGTTTCTTTTACTTTGATTATCATTCCTGTTTTGGGCATCTTCATGCGGCTGAATAAGGTAATCAAGCTAGATAGATTTTCCTTTGTGCGATGTTTAATTCAGAGCAGAGGTGAAATGCTCCCAGTTTGGACTGGATCGCCCAATCCGGTAGCAATGGAGGGAGGTGGTTCGGAGAACCGGTAGCAAAAATCTTTGCCCCCCCCCACCCCCCATACCCAGCTGAGCCACACAATCATCAGAGGCTTTTTTTTTTTACTTTTAAAAGCATTTTTTCTACAACCTCTTCGCTGAAGAGGTTCTAGAAAAAATGATTTTAAAAGTTTTAAAAAAATTGTCCATGCCCACCCAGTCACATTACCCCCCCAAGCCACGCCCACAGAACCGATAGTAACAAATTTTAGATTTCACTACTGATTCAGAGGCTATTTCAATCATTTTTTTCAGGCTTATCCTGTAAAAAGTGTCTCCAAACTGGCAAGATCTAAATGGATTGGGGCACAACTCCCATAAATAGACTTATCTGATCTGGAGTTCTGGAGTAGTATTCCACCATATATGAAGAGCATCAGACTGAAGAAGACTGATCTATTTGTACATGAACTTAGCTGAACTGCCTATGCTCTGGACTCTGGAATACTTTTCTTAAGCACATGCTTTCGATACTCTTAAAGGCTTCACATTTCAAATGAAAACATTTGGTCACATTGATTAACTGTGAGGTCCAAGTTAAGAACATCAAGTATAAAGGGCCTTTTAAAAATGTGAAAGTGTATCCTTGTGTGGGTCTGGTCTTGATAGAGTCCAGATGGAAATATGACTCTTAAGGTCAGGTTTAGTTGTGACCTAGGCTTGTCTTTTGAAAGACCCATTTCCAACCATCAACACCATACATCTCACACTAGACGGCCATCACCCCAAAGAAAGAGTTGAATTCTCAATCTCTCTCTCTAGGAAATAACATTGAAGATATACTTCCTTGCTATGTTTTTCTCTGAGACTCAAAATGGTAGTGGTTTTCATGAGTTCCATTCCCTTTGCAGGAAATGGACTCTCCTTTTTCATTTTAAGTGCTCCCATTCCTACTATTTATTGATTGATTTTTGTTTTACTTGACTTGACAGGAGGAGGCTGTCAGACTTGCACTGCCTAGAAAGGGCTGTAGACACTTGCTTGTACTTGTCACTTGTCAGGAAGAAAGAAAAAGAGAGAGAGACTATATTTAGTTTTAATAAGAACAAATGCCCCTCAACTAGCTGTTGTCTACTTCAGATAAAACACACATTCATACACACATTCGTAGCTTAGACCCTACATCAGGTATTTTGTGAACTAATGCTACATCTTGAGTGCTACAGGGTGCATTCCCAAAATTATTAAGCAAGCAAATATGTTCTCAAAGCAAAGCACCAGGATGGAGCTTGTCCTGCTCTCTAAGGCAGCATAAAGTTTTATTTTCAAAGGCTTGGCAGAAGTGAATGTGAACCACGCACAGCCACTTTTATGTGAGGCCTAGTCTTGCCCAGTTAGCTGGGAAGAATTTGAACTTGATTACCTTGGTGAAATGAACAGGTTTTTGGATTTCAGAGTTTGGCCACCTGTGGTTTAGATCCCTGCATCTCCAGGATGATTAACATCTTTTGGGAGAAGACATGCAGTTGGTCCATGAAGCCTTCTGGGGGAGGGGAGGCGGGTTGCCTGCCTTAAAAGAGGTAATTGTCCACATCTATCAAGTCCTTCAAGGTAATCCAAACAGGAAGCCAAATCATGAGTACTAATGCTACCTTTATTCAGTGACAGAATCTTGCAAGTCAGAAAGGGCTTCCTCCCTCCCCTCCCCTCCCCTCCCCTCCCCTCCCTTCACTTCCCAGAGAACTATGGAGGGTCCCTTCTGAGATGCTTTCTCCATACCTATTTCTCATTTGGACTTGGATTTCATTTTATCAGACTACTGTCTAGTCCATAGCTCTTCCTCCTGTCTCCCAAGGTTATTCTCAGAGTGCAACAGAGCATCTGCTCAACAAGCCCTGGAAGGACCCAACAGATTTGGACAATTTGTATCTCGTTTCCAGACTTCCCTTTTTAAGGAAGATTGTTGAGAAGGTTGCTGACTTACAGTTTTACAGAATCCTGGAAGAAGCTCTCTGGAGCTTCTGTTAGTCAGGATGCAGGCCTGGTCATAGTACTAAAACAGCATAGGTCACCCTTGTTGTTGACCTTTGGTAGATTTGGGATTGGGGTAGTATATCCATCCAGTCCCCCCTTAATCTCTCTACAGCGTTTAATACTGTAGAACACAGGTGTCAAACTCGCCATGTCATGTTGCCATCATGTGATTTACCACGTTTTTTCCCTTCATGGAGCTGGGGTGGGTGTGGCCTGCATGTGAAGCATCCAGCCCGTGGGCTGCCAGTTTGATACCCCTGCCTTAGAACATTCTGGAATAGCTCAGGGGATTGGGATGCACAACACTGTGGTTGTTTTTTCTATAGATCCAAGGCCAATTGATGTTGTGGAGACTGGCAAGACTGAGTATCTGTGGGTTCTAAAGCCCCCTGGATCTGGATATTTTTCATCTTTAACTGTGCTTGTGGATGCGCTTTCCCAATCAGAGTCTCCGTGGTCATGTGGCCAGAATGACTAAGCGCCAAAGGCGCACGGAACGCTGTTACCTTCCCACCAAAGGTTGTCCCTATTTTTCTACTTGCATTTTTTATGTGCTTTAGAACTGCTAGGTTGGCAGAAGCTGGGACAAGTAACAGGAGCTCACCCCGTTATGCAGTACTAGGGATTTGAACTGCTGAACTGCCGAACTGCCGACCTTTCGATTGACAAGCTGAGCATCTTAGCCACTGAGCCACCGCGTTCCTACTGCAGAAGTATAGGTCAGCAATTTAAATTATGGATTGACTGACTTCATTTATGACACTAAATATACTTAAATTATAATCCCTAGAAATATTTCAGTTATGTTGAGCCTTCGAAATATCCTGGGCCACTGATGCCAATAGCCAAGTGAGAGGAAAAACCATATTACCATAGAGAAGTACAGGAAAAAGGGATCTTATCAAATAAATATTCAGACCCAAACAGAATCTGGAAAAGGACCTGTGAATGTGCAAGTAGGAATAATGTGGAGGTCACACTTGGTTGGGAGCCTCCTGCCAACTTGAAGCTGGACTGTGACTATAACAGACACAATGCAGTCCCAATATTTTTAACAAAAGGCAGAAGATTTCCTGAGCTTTCTGATGGACTATCAGATAAGACTCGTGTTCTGTGTTTCATTTGGTGAAGTTGTAACATCCTGTCTTGAGTCTCTGCAAGCTAGCTCAATGGAATTAAATAATTTCAAAACCAGTGGGTGTGTGTGTGTGTCAATGTTTATTTTAAGAGGTAGCTTTAACTCTAATTCTATCTTTGTGTTTTTCTTTCAGGCTTTGAAAATAATGAAAAATGCAAAATCTCTGCATGTAATTGCTGAATTAAGAAAAACTATGGAGGAAATCCCATAAATTACAGCACAACCTAAGGCCTTCATACAGTATTCTGATGATGCAGCAACCAGAAAAGAGTTTTAACTGCAATGTATTTTTATACATTTTTATCCTGCCTTTCTATTGCGTTTGCATCAGTCAGGGAAGCTTCCAACATTTGAAAACACTATAAAAATGTAATTGTTTAAAATAGAGATGGTGTTGAAGTGCCTAGAAGCTGTAAGAGTTTAGATGGGAGAGGACTGCTTTAAGTTGAACATTAGTAAACCAGAGTTGCTGTTTGTCCATTGGGCCTCTTGTGCAATAAAGGTTGTTCCTTGTCAGGGAAATGGTACCTGTGAATTGGTTCTTCTGGAATCATGGCTTCTGTATGATTTTGTATGTAGAGCTGGTGGCAAGAGGAGGGAGATCCAACCTGGAACTAAGGAGAAATTTCCTGACAATGAGAACAGTTAATCAATGAGAACAGCTTGCCTCCTGGAGTTGTGGATACTCCATCACTGGAAGTTTTCAAGAAAATATTGGACAACCATTTTTCTGGGCTGGAATAAGGATTCCTGCCTAGGTCAGGGAGTTAGACTAGAACCGTGATAGTGAACCTATGGCACGCATGCCACATGGAGCCATGTCGCCTGGCACACCAGCTCAGCTCCGGTGCTGATTTTTGGGCCTTCTGGGCCCACCAGAAGTAGGGAAACAGGCTGTTTCCTGCCTCCGGAGGGCCTGTGGGAGTGGGTGGGGAAGGAGTCTCTGGAGGCTGGGGACAGCAAAAATCATCACTTCTTGTCCAACCGGAAGTTGGGAAATGGGCCATTTCGGGGTTCCGAGGGGGTGGGGAAGGCTGTTTTTGCCCTTCCCGGATGTATAGAGAGGATCTGGAGCCAGGTGAGAAAGAAAAACGGGCCTACCAGGCCATCACATGCCAGGAGCGGAGGGGGAGGGAGTCACATGCACGGTGTGGGACGCATAGAATAATGGGTGTGGGCACACGCGTGCACAAACCTCCCCACCCCCTCTTCCTGGCATGCGATGGCAAAAAGGTTAGCCATCACTGGACTAGAAAATCTCCAAGGTCTCTTCCAGCCCTATAATTCTAAATTGTTCAGTTCTTAAAGTTATCCTCTTTTTCCATTTGCATATTTCATATTTCAGTCTCACTAGATTCTTCAATACATGCTCAAATTTTGTTTCCAAGGCTCCAAGACTGTGGGACATCATGTGACTTCTGAGTCATTTTTCCCCAGCTGAGGGTACATTTTATTTTGCCCGATATTTCCACTGTTTGTGCAAGTCTACTTCAGCTTGCTATACAAGAAATGTGGCCATCTGCTCGTCTGAGAGTAGGGGGAGAAGGGAAGTTTTCGGGTTTCATTTTCCTCTTCACACTGTGCTTTTTAAGTTTCCAAAACAGTTCCTAAGTACTAAACATATGCTTGCTGTGCTTATTTCTGGCAAACAGCATTGAGAGTGGGCAAGGAGCGGTTTGTTGATTTGTAATAAAATGTATCTCAAGGGTCTTCAAAGAGGAGCTTAATGAATTTTGTGTAATTTGGGTTGGGTAAAACATTTCTCCAGGTGCCCCCTCCCCCGGCCTTACTTTAGGTTTGTAAAAATAATGGTCCAACCGCACAATTTTGTGTGAGGGTTCATGAAGTATGGAATGTACTTATCTAGCCTCGTATTAAATAAGATTTATTATACATGTCCACCCATAATAAGATCAAATGAACATAGCAAGGTCTGTTTAACCAAATAAAATAAATAATCCAACCATCTGCACATTTCAAGCAAACTGAACTAGAAATCTAGCACTGAACTCAAGCCATATGAATCACTACAGTAGGCTTTTGTGAATTCTCAGACCTGAAGAATTGGAGATCAGTGATTTATTAACATAGTCTTCCTCAACCACATGTTCACCAGATGTGATGAATTGTAACTCCTAAAATAATTCCAACTATTATGCTAGCTGAGACTTGTAAGAGTTGAAGTCCAACACATTTGAAGAACCCCATATTTGGGGTGGTTGAAATAGTAGCATGAAAAGTTAACAGAATAACACATTTGGAAGGGACCTTGGAGGTCTTCTAGTCCAAGCCCCTGCTCAAGCAGGAAACTATTCCATTTGGTTGTCCTCCAGTGTTGGAGCACCCATAACTTCTGGAGGCAAGCTGTTCCACTAATTAATTATTCTAACAATCAGGAAATTTCTCCTTAGTGTTAGGTTGGTTCCCTCCTCGATTAGTTTCCATCCATTGCTTCTTATCCTGCCTTCAGGTGCTTTGGAGGATAGCTCCTTCTTCTTTGTGGCAGCCTCTTAGATATTGGAACACTGCTATCATGTTATCTCTAGTCCTTCTTTTCATTAAACCAGACATATTCAGCAATTGTTCTTCATGTTTTAGCTTCCGGTCCCCTAATGTTCTTTGTTGCTCTTTTCTGCACTCTTTCTCAAAAACTTTTTTATATCATAGCAACCAAAACTGGATGAAATATTCCAAGTGTGGTGTTACCGACGCATTATAAAGTGATACTAACACTTCATGTGATCTTGATTTTATCTTCTTGTTAATGCAGTCCATGACTGCATTCATAGTTCATAGACTTGAAGCTGTACCACCTCTCCAACCTGAAGCCAGGTCCACATAGCTGCAGTTTCAGTTTCAGAAGAATGAGGAACCTTGAACTCACAACAACTGATTGTTAAGTAGCACTGTTATACTGAGCTATGCTGTGCTTTACCTATGGCTGATAAAAACAGTAACACGGGACCATCTCTTCCAGGCTATATGTAGCCCCTGAGTCTTTTTGTAGAATTTTGTTTACAAACATTCAGCAGCAAACCGCTAAATTATGGCTAGCACAATGTGGTAGAAAACCAGGCAGAATTGGTATATGGAATTTCCAGAAAGAAACCTAGGCCTATTGGATCTGGGGTGAAAAAAATCAGGCACCAATGTGTTAGTGGCAAAAGCTGAAGCTGTTTATGTCTTTTTACTACTAACTTGTGCTGTCAGGATTTTTGTGGTCAGATATGTCAATTCTATTTAATCTACCTATTACAGTGGAGAAAACTACCTCCCTTACACATACAAAATAGGCCAACATTTCCAACCATTTTTGTTCCACTTATACCATGTTGTTTGTGTCATGTCCCTTTCAGCCACCTAAAAAATTCCTGACTAAGCCATATTTTCCAAATCACATTTGCTGGCTTCTTACCTTATTCTGAGGCCAGAACCAAACAAACCACAATATGGCTTAAACTCATTTGTACTTGAGGCTTTCATCAGACCAGGCAGATCAGTACAAATAGAACTGGGATATTTTCTAAAATAGCCCAATTTAGATTTAAATTGAACCTTCTCAGCAATGTACCTCTTGTTATAATCTTTTTTTTAAAAAAATTGATTTATATGCTGCCCTTCTCCGGAGACTCAGGGCGGCTTACAATGCATTAAGCAATAGCCTTCATACTTTTTGTATTTTTATACAAAGTTAGCTTATTGCCCCCACAATCTGGGTCCTCATTTTGCCAACCTTAGAAAGGATGGAAGGCTGAGTCAACCTTGAGCCTGGTGAGATTAGAACTTGCAGTAATTGCAGGCAGCTGAATGTTAATCAGTGCCTTAGTCTACTGTGGCACTTTATATGAAAAAATGGGAAACTCTCAAACAGAGGATGACAAATGCTCAGAACCCATGAATGGACATGCTATGTATGTGGAACTGTCGCCACAGGCTCATTTCCTCCCAACCTTATTTGGCATATTTTATTTACTTACTTGTTTATTTACTTTTCCACTCGGATTTATATGACACTCCTATCCAGCAGGATTCTAAGCAGTTTACTTGCACAAAAAGGCTTCAGTAATTACCACATGAAAATGAGCTACTGTTGTTTGAAAGTCAAATCATATTCCTATGTTTATACATCAACAATGTACTGTGAATGGTAAATCATAACTCCTCCCCCCCCACCAATACTGTACCAAAACAAAAAATTGTGTAAGAGAAGAGTGGCATTTGCAGAGAGATTAGAACTTCAAAATGGGGGCCAGACCCATTAAAAGGGTGGGGTTTTGATAACACAATAACAAGTGCCATCTTTTTGTTCCTTTTTCCCCATGGATCAGGGTTGAAATCCAAATTTTTTCTCTACTGGTTCTGTGGGCGTGACTTGGTGGGCGTGGCAGGGGAAGGACATTGCAAAATCTCCATTCCCACCCCACTCTGGGGGCAGCCAGAGGTGGTATTTGCCAGTTCTCCGAACTACTCAAAATTTCCACTACCGGTTCTCCAGAACCTGTTAGAACCTGCTGGATTTCACCCCTGCCATGGATGTCCCTGGAAGAGGCCATGATCTACTTGCAGGAATCTAAAAATTGAACAGGATCCATGAGAAATGGATCCACTGCAGTATTTTCTTGCAGTTCTTTCTGGATTCTGAATAATTGGCAAACTCGTGACACTGTATTTTTAAAATTTTTGATGAATTAGAAATATATCAAGCTATGTATTCCCCACCATCACCACTCTGAGACTTCTCAGCACTCAGGCAAAACTGTCAAAGATTATTTTCAGCATCCATTTGGCCCTTCATTCTGGTCCTTTCATGCAAACATGGATTGTTTTTCCCGGGTGCGAAATTGGTTCAAGCTACGCTGCTTCTGCCTGGTCCCTGGATAATACAATGAGCACAAATGCCACAAGACATTCAACAGAATTTCTGGCTTTATTCATATTTTCCTTTTTGTGCATCCCCTCCCCTTTTTCCTTTATTTAAAATTGTGTTTTCCAAAGAAAATGTACCTTAGAAAAGAAAAAGTATTATGCAAGCAGACCAGATTTATGTTTTTTGAAAAGCAAGGCTGATTGCTACTTTTATGAAGCATGAGATGGTCCTTATTTTGAAAAGGATAATGCAGAGGAAGGAAAAGTTGTTATGTATCATAAGTCAATAATAGAGCCTGTTTCCCTAAACTACCACATTCTGTCTAAAATCCTTCATATTGATTGGTATCAAATTCTATCCAAAATTAATTATGCCTATATTTCAATGGCATAGAATGGCTTAGAATGGATTTTGGAGTTATTATACACATCCCACAAGATGACTTAAGATAGCCAGATGTTAAGTTGCACTTCTTCAGATCATAGATGGGAGGTGATGATGATGAATGCTCTTCTACATAAGAATTGCTGATATCTTGTCAGGCATGTGGAGTATACTAGCTTGGATACTTTGTATGTGTAGACAACTGAAAATATGACAATTTCTCTGCTGCATGAAGTGGCATAGCTTAATGTCCACAGTGTCATTGTTTACACATTATGGGGCTGTAGAGAACTCCAATATATGCATTATTTCAAGCAAAACTCAAAAGAAGTACCTTCTAAAATTGTTTTGTGAATCATCATGTTTCCCTCACTTCCAAGAATAAAGCAAAGCTACTAATTGCTTTATTTCTCTGCTCTGTTGTCCTCTGGTGCTTGGAAAGGCTTTTGTACATAGAATCACAGGGTTGGATATCACTGCATAACTTATTCCATGTGGACATAGACCTATTAAAGACTATATTGACTGCAGTTGTAAATCCATCTGGTAGGTAAGATAATTCATCCACATTGTTTCAGTTTATCAAGAAAGACACTGTAGTCTACTTTATCAAATGCCTTACAGAAATCTAAGTACACTACCTCCACAGCATTCCGTTGGTCCATTCATCTAGTCATACTGTCAAGGATGCAGCAATATTTCTTGGGTATAGTCTATCTTTAACAAATCCATGCTGACTCCTGATAATAACCTTGTTAGTTTCTAACAGTGTGCAAGCCCATTGCTTGATAATTTTTTCCAAGAATTTCCCAGGTCTTATGTTTTTTCATCCCTTCTAGAAGTTGAATGTATCTGCCCAGGTTAAATGAAACATGCTCCACTTGTTTTCTCAACTCTTGCCCTCAGTACTGCAAAGCTTTCCCTTATTTCCTCCCCTCCTTGAATCTTTAAGTTGAAATGTAGGCACATTGGAATGAAGCTACAATATTTCAGTGAAGGCACTTTGTTTTAATGAAGCTGAACCAACAGTAGACAATTTCTGTGGGTCTGTAGCGGAATGTAGGAATGAAGGAACAGCCTGTCCTCTTTCCTTTAATTATTAAAGCATCAGAGTGTGATTGGACACACAAGGAATTTGTCTTGGTGCATATGCTCTCAGTGTACATAAGAGAAAAGATACATTCGTCAAGAATCATAAGGTACAACACTTAATGATAGTCATAGGGAACAAATAAGCAATCACATCATATTAGGAAACAATCAATAGAAATCATAAGGATACCAGCAACAAGGTTATAAGTCATAAGTGGGAGGAGATGGGTGATAGGAACAATGAGAAGATTAATAGTAATCCAGATTTAGTAACTAGTTTCACAGTGTTGAGGGAATTATTTGTTTAGCAGAATAAT
Source organism: Ptyas mucosa (assembly GCA_012654045.1). Taxonomy (NCBI): domain Eukaryota; kingdom Metazoa; phylum Chordata; class Lepidosauria; order Squamata; family Colubridae; genus Ptyas; species Ptyas mucosa. The sequence continues at coordinate 7,766,183 of WNWU01000018.1, read as the reverse complement.
GGTGTTTGGGGAAAAAACTGTTCTTGTGTCTAGTTTAATGTCAAAGGAGAGAACCTGGGAAGAGGGTGTAAAGGCATTCATATGTGCAAACATATTAGCAATGGAATGGTAAGGAAAAAAACAATTCCATAAGAAGATCTGTTCACACAGGATTATGTCTCCCAGAAAGGCTTGCCTTCCTTAAATGGATAGGAAGAGCAAGAGACAGGAGAATGACTCACTAAGGTCTTTAATGGCCACATTGGACTGAGCAGTCTCCCAACTACTTAGCCAATCCATCTGGTCCAGACTAGCACTATTAAACTTGGCTTTAGGAATAGCTAGTAACAGCATGGAAAGAAGCTGATTAGGCTTCCATGTGGAATTGCTCTGTGTTTTCCTATTGCCACCTAAAACAGAATTTTCCAATTTGATGCCCTTTAGACATATTGATTGCAACTCTCATGATTAGCCATGATGAATAGAAATTATGGGCATTTTAATTCAACACATCTGGAAAATACCAGACTGAGAAAGGCTATTCTAGAGAGCTGATTTCTCAATATGCAGTATTGTGGATTTTATGGGGATTAAATTACTGAGCTTGGATGGTTATATTTTTGCTGCATCAGATAGAAGGCTAAAGCTGAAATGTTGAAATTAATATTTGGGAATGAATAATACTGTCATATTAAAAATTACAATTGGTACAGTAGAGCTGTCATCATTTGTGACAAGAACTCAAGACTTTTTGTCTGTACTCTGCATAGTTTTTTAGTTAAAATAAACCTTCAGAATGTTGCAAAACCTGCAAAACCTACTTCAGCAAAGATAATTGTGGTCTTGACAAATAGGCTTGTCATGCTATAAATAGTGACAGATCTAATATATCAATATTAACTCTTAAAAGCTCCAAAGAAGCTTTCAGGGTCGTTTTTTTCTTGTTTTTAAATTTGTTCCAGGTGCAAGGTTTTGAAAAGCTCAAATCTTCAGAAAAGACCTGTGCTCTGTGGCCAAGCCAGGATTTTGGATCCTCTGCTAATGGCTAGATCTCATTTTTACTGCTGTTCAGAAGAACTGAAAGCATTCTGTCTATGGGAATCAATGTATGGCTTTATTTTTATACATTTTTCAGGGGCAGTAAACTAAATATTTCTATTGCCTCAACCTTCTTTTTAAAATCACTCTGCTTGTAACAACATGTAAAGTAGACCAGCAATTTACTTGAGAGAGAAACTGTTTTCCAGATGGTTCAGTAACAACACCTGCTGCCTACAGACAAATGGAAGGATTTAGTTAAATCAGTTCCAAATATTAGGACTCAGAATGAGAACTAGACATTTCTCTCTCCCTCCCTCCCTCCCTCCCTCCCTCTCTCTCAGAGGAACAGAACTACCTTCTCAAATTATAAATGAGTATAAATTGATCAGTTATTCATGGTTCACTGATCCCATCTTTCCATTAAAAAGAGTGCTCAGTAAAGATTAAATCTAAATGAGTCTCTGTCAATTGCAGAAAAGAACGCAAACTTTTCCATTCACCTGTCTGGGAGAGCCCAATGAAAACTTTAGCTGACCAAAGGCTTGCCAGATAAGAAACGTCTTTGTATAACATGTAGTAGGACAACATGAAAGAGCTAGGCATTAACAGAGGACCCAAAATCTGAATTAGTCATAGAGCAGTAGGTTGGTCTCTGATATCTCATCAAACACATCTTATGTGAGATAGCTATGGGATGGCAAAGACAGCCTTTGTAAAATGTTGAATTGACAGGAAGACTCCAAGAGGAAAATGGTTCCCATCTTCTACTATTTGGGGATCTATACTTTTAATTATTGGCAATTTTCTTGCTATCTTATGCTGAAAAAAAGGCCAGATGGACTTGATCGAAGGTCCATTTAGTCCAGCATCGTATTCCTTTATTCCAGGGGTGTCAAACTCGTGTTGTCACGGTGGCATCACGTGAAGTATCAGAACTTTTTTCCCCTTCGGTAAACCGGGCGTGGGCATGGCCAGAGCGTGACACATCTGGGCTGCGGGCTGTGAGTTTGACAGCCCTGCTTTATTCAGAAACAAGGAAAGAAAGAAGTGGGAAGAAACTCAATCTTCCCTCTAAATAGTCGGCATTTGGGGCATTAATATAACAACATCATTCCAAAAAGGGATCAGATTTATTATGAATCAGATTATTAGATCAGAATCTAATAATTTGCCAATTCTTTTAAAGTATTGAGAAGGCCTTTGTTGAGACATTTTTCATTCTTTTAACCACAATATGGTACCATTTCAATGTTCTCCTTAAGACTAAATTCAGTGGCAACATGGGGATATATAGAATCCTGTGAGGAATTTCACTAGTGTTGTCAAAATGAAATTCTTCAGATGTTTTGCCCAAGCAGGAACTTCCATATTTGCTTGAAGCAATCTTTGGGGGCAAATATAACATGTTACAAATTCTCTGGCTCCCTGTGCGATCGCTTTGCGGCTCAGATTCGGTTAAATGACCTACCATTTCTGAACGTCCAAACAAAATGTGTAGAATTATTGGCATGGAGATAACATATTTCAATCTTTCACTGTGATGTATGTTAACCTCCTAAGCCAGTCTTGAAGAGATGCACTTTTACTTCACTGCTGACATATGGTCTTCATCGTTTCCCTCCACCCTCCTCTCCTTTTTCTTGCTTACAAAAAGAGAAACTCCCCTGTTCGTGCTAAGGCTCCACTGGAGCAGCTTAAAATAAACAAGCTCAAGATAATACAGCCTTTCTTTCCAGCCAGAAATGCTGGTTTCCTGCTTAAATGCATACCTTTGATGATGGTTCACTGGCAGAATTTGCCTGAGGTAAGAGAAACATAATTATGCAATTTTCAACTACAGTGTTCCCCACCCCCTCCATATTTCTCATTTTAAAAGACAGATGAAACCCACAGTTCTGCCTTCTCATGTTTGCTTGGTTTAGGCATTAAGTCTGACTGAGTGGTTTAATCTCACAAATCTTTTTATTGAAAAACAGCACACTAGACATGCAAACATTCAGATAAAACCAGAAAATATAAATGTTCATTTGATACGGGCAAAAAAGAACGTAAACCTTTTTACATCATCCAATTTATTAAGTGTGAGACTCTCATTTTCATCACTTAATTTGTTGCTTTCCAAACCTATTTTTACACATTAAAAAATGTCATTGAAGTTAATGAAAAGGTGGCCTTAGCCAGCAAAATAATTCATTGCTAAGAATTGCTGGTGGCTATTGTGAGGCAAAGAGCGAATGTTCTTACCCTTCTTTTTATCCTTTGAAAAAGGCTGTGGGAACAGAGCTGTTTTACTCCTGTGCTAGTGCACAATTGCTAATTGGACACTCTTCCAAGCATGTACCAGCATTTCTGTTCAGTCAGCAACTGCACACTATTAAGATTCTGCCTGCCTTAGTTCATCTCATTTACTGTTATTTGTATGGATGGACATTCCCTTCCTACTAGAATCTCTGCTATACTGGGCAGTGGTATGAAAGTGCTGATGAGCAAACTGATTCAATAGATCATGTTCATTTCACAAATATTATCTCTGACTTTAATTGAAATTTTTCAAGGCATCAGATAAAAACAATGTGCCCAATGAGATACAGGTAGTCCTCAACTTACAACCTTTCATTTAACAACCATTTGAAAGTATGATCGCACTGAAAAAGAAACTTGTGACTAGTTCCCACACTTACGATCATCACAGTCATGTGATCAGAATTTGGGTGCTTAGCAACCTATATGTATTTAGAACATGTGCAGCATCCTGCGGCCACATGATCACATTTAGGGCGTTTCCAGGGGGTTTCTGACAGGTAGAGTCAATGGGGGAAGCTGGATTTATGTAATTATCACTTGATTGGTTTAACAACCATCTGATTCACTTGACAACTGTGGCAAAAAAGATAGTAAAATTGGGTGTATCACACTTAGCGACTGCTTCATTAAGTGATGGAAGTACCGGTCCCAATTGTGTTTATAAGTCAATCAAAGTTTAAAAGCTTAAAGTGTAGAAAAGGCAGGGGCATCCATGAAAATCCTGTTTCTACCCTCCATCCCCATAATTACAAACACATAATATTCTGAATGCTAAACTGGATTTTAGAATATTTCTGATCCTCTATGGAAAGAACATGCATACCCTGCTAACATTAGCTCTTTTCTTCTTTAGGGATAAACAACCAAAAATGCTCTACTGCTACTGTGTCCCCTATCCACTGCTTCTACCCTCATGTTGCCCAATAACAGCAGAAAGGGACAATTGACAATCTAGACACCCTCCTCCTCAATCCACGGAACATTTTAGAAAATAACTGGTTTCCCCACAGATTGGACAAATAAAAAATAATAATTTGCTTTATTAACTTACATATCAACTTTAAAGGTGACTTTATTGTGACACGATTCCAATCTTGAAGGGGAAACTCAAAATCTGAGAGTTTTTTAATCCATAAAATTTAATTTTCACTTACTGTAAGTCAGAATAATACATATAACATATTATCTAGCCATGTTTACAGGCAATAAATCACACTGATTTTAAGGGAACTTAATTCTCCATCCCACTCTCCAAATATTAAGACTGAAGCCATCTTCTGTGAACTATAACCAACATAACACTGAGAAGGGGATTCTCATTTCTCCTCCTCCTCAAGCACTAATTTGGGACAATATTTGTATCCATCTGTTTTGGAGAACTTCTCACTCTTTTTGACCATATGTAGGACATACACAAGAGCACTGCAGGCACAAAATCTATTTTCCCAATTGTCAATTCTGCTGGCAAGGTAGACACAGATGGACACAAACAATAACACATCAATGTTTAACTAAGAGTTTTACTTTGCAGGGTCAAAACTGATGAAATTAGCTAAGTGCCAAATTGCCCTCAAACTATAACTGAAAATGTATACTTCATATCCACTCTCTAGATTAATAACGTCTTATATCATTATCCAGTCATTGATATAGTGATATACATTTCTAGAATAGAAATAGAAATGGCCACCACTATCTTTATTCATCTCCCCAGGGGAAATTTCCCCATAGTAAGGAGAAACATTAGCTAAGAATTAGCCAAGAATTAGACCAAGACTTAAGAATAATTAAATAGGCATTCTAGAAAATAGTGCAGGCTGACCATAGATTTAGTGGTTTACATGTAGTATCAACATTGTTTTTAGCTTTTATCTCTGCATATTGAGAGTGATTTGTGAATTGCCCGGAAGAAAAATGAAAATGAACAGTTTCAACTTGTGCCATGAAAAAGTTCATCTATTTGTTAAGAATATTATATACTTTGCTGCACTTCAAAGTGCCTACTAAGATCAAGGATGGAAAACACTTGAAATGTGGCTTTGGTTCTTAATGGATATAAGAAAATCAACAATTTACAGTATCTCATCTGCTGACCTGTTGACTTTCTGATCAAATCTGTAGCCAGGAACTTTCTCCAATGTACACTGTGTGTTTCTGGTCATGCACAGGATAATTTGATTTATCCCCACCGATGATTTATTAAGAAAATAAACACATTAGGCACAATATGGCATACGGGACATACCAATAATCAGAGAAGTGCCTGTGTTTGCTCATGACCTTGTCTTGCTCAATTTGTACGCTATGCAATTTGTCTGCATGCATCCCAAATTCCACATTTAATCAATTAACAGAAAGGATTCGTATCTCCCTGGGAAGCAAATGATGCCTAGTATAAAAATATAAGAACAACAATCAAAGCAGCATTCTTAAATTCAATTACTAAATAAAAAGCCCCATGGAACAAAGGGAGACTTATTTCTGTGTAAATGAAGCATCAAAAAGAAGATGTTTTGCATCATAAAAGTGTCCACTTTCTGAACTGGACCTCTAGAGGTACCCTTTATTCTGAAAGTATAAGTGATGGGGGGAACAATGTTCCTACTGATCCCTGCTCGTCTTACAGTAGTACCTGGATAAAAAGACAGAAGCCGGATGAGGAGAAAATGTGAGGAGGAAGAGATGGCAGTGCAGGGTGTCAGGTTTGCTTTGAAAAGGTCTGCAGGAAGTAACCAGGGAAGCTGTGAATATTCAGGAGAGGTCTGTACAACAGTTAGCATCCTTGTCTGAATTCTTATGAGTGGAAATGAAATATATGAAACTTTCTGCAGGCATTAGGAATGGAACAGGATACCGAACACATTTTAGCAAGAAATGTTCAACAGAAATTCTGGGATCACAGTTCCAATTCCAATTTCTGGAGAGGAAAAACAACTTAAGATCAGCATCTCCTTCCTTTTTGCCTACCCTTCCTTTCTCCTCCTTCAAGGTAACTAGATTGTGGATCCAATGGAAACAGTATTCAGGATCTATAAAACACCCAAAGGCTCATTAAAAAAGTTCTTAGCTCCACCCCACATCTCATTTGACTACACACACACACACACACACACACAGAGTATGCATATATATATATATATATATATATATATGTAGGTCTTTGGTTATTCGGGTTTTCTCCCGCGTAAAATTGACGAGATGATACCTCCCGCCTACCAGCCATTTGGAAACCCGCCCTTAGTGACAAACGAGTCCTTAACACAAAGAATGACACCAGACCCACACTCACGAAAACCACACAGGATATCACCACCACACTTCCACGCAAAAAGCAAACCCAGACCCACACCGATGATGAGACACGACCACAGACCAGAAGCCAAACCAAAGCTGCACCATTGACCAATTTAAACCCCTCCAATCCATACATGAAGCAAACTGACACCCACCACGAAGATGTGGCACGACCACGAACGCGAAGCCAAACAACAGCAATGCAGCTCACCAGCTCAAATCCCCCTGCAACTCAGAGTAACCCGAGCACAGCCAAGCCCCCACCCAAACAGAGCACACCCCCAGCCAATCAGAGCACAGCCAACCCCCCATCCAATCAGAACACAGCCATGCTCCCACCCAATCAGCTCCCACCCCCACTGGCAGTTAAAAGGAGGAAACAGCTGCGATCACACATTGCTCCTGGAAGCACGAAGCCGAGAACACCAGCCTGAAGATGACGAATGAGACTTCGTCGAAACGTCGCCAAGACACTTCCAATTTTACGCGGGAGAAAACCCGAATAACCAAAGACCTACATACAAACACCCGCGAAAACCTCAGAAAACA
>WNWU01000018.1:7743485-7758616 GCA_012654045.1 Ptyas mucosa | reverse complement strand
GTATGCAAGTTTTGGTGTATTCGGGTCTTTTCCTGTGTAAGATTGAGAGTATCTTGGCGATGTTTTGACGAGGTCCCACTCGTCATCTTCAGGCTTCAAAACGTCATCAAGATACTCTCAATCTTACATGGGAAAAGACCCGAATACACCAAAACTTGCATACCTCTACCCATGAAAATCTATGAAAACACACACGCACACACACACACACACACATATACATGGGATACATGGGATACATGGGATGAGGGTGTGGCTAACTGATGAGGACTTATAAGTCCGAAATAGATCTATCTTAGTCTCCTTAGTCTCCCAATGGGCAGCAGAGTGTTTGCTGGCTGCCAGGAAAAAAAAACCTAGTGGATTGTGATTTCACTGAACTAGGGCTGCATAAAAATCTTGGTTTACGTAGGAAGAACCTGGCTAAAGAGAAATACACATAAAGCCTACGAAAAGGAAAGAAAACATATATATATATATATACACACACACACACACATACATACATACATACATACATACATACACTGAACCTGTAACAGAGTATAGAATGTCAACACATCTTGTCCCATAATCATCTATACCTATGAATTATCCTTGCTGTGATTATCTAGGGTTGGGGAAAATGCTGGTAGGAAACGTAGACAAGGCTTCTTTTTTCCAGATACACAGGATCACTTCTCTTAGGAGGGGATACTTGAAACCAGTTACAGAGCGGTTAAAAAGGTAATACTGTTGGAGTTGAACTCAGAGTGAGCAAGAATAAAAATGGTTAGCAAGCAACAAAAGTAGCAAAAAAAAATGGTTAGCAAGCCCAGTAGTCATGGGCTGCTAAAAAGATAGACATTCCAGGTGGGTTCATGATCACGAAGGAAGAATCTCTATGGAAGGCAGAGAATCATGCAATATGGAACCTATCTATAATATTTTACAGAGGAAGAAGGGGAATTAGAGAAACATCAAAGAGAAGATCAAACTTGTAGCAAGCGGTTGCCAATGAAATTTAGTTAAACCTTTTGATTAACGTTTTGGGGAATTTAGCAGTAGCTATATTTGAGCAGAAACAAAATTACTGCAGGCTAAGAGATAATTGGTAGAGCAATTAGGCCACAAGGGAATTTGAAAACAGAAGCCAGAAGACAAAGGGAGTTTGTATACCTTGTATGCCTTAGCTGAATGTTACTTGAATAATTATCTAACTAAATGACTCTCAGAGAATTTAATATCTTTGCATTCCTGATAATACTATCAGTAAATCAGAACTGCCCAGAGTCACTGGGAGTTGAGCAGAATACAAAACAAAAAAACAAACAAACACTTGCTTTACAGGAAGATCGTTGAGTTCTGCTTCTTGTCTGATCAATCCTAATAATTCACAATGGGTCATATACTGTACATTTATAAAATGTAAATATCTTCTACTCATATTGCAGGAGAGAGCTATGATTATGAGAATATCCAAGTTTACAAGGTTCTTAATCTGGTTCTACTATCTTGGCAAAGAGGAGGAAATACATTGAGATAGATATAAAACTTAAAATTCTTTTGTGGGTGTCCTTGAAGTTGCTTATAGGAAACCTGACTGGGAACATAAGATAATGTGACTTGTAAAAAGCAAGGAAACTAGGCATATGTTGAACAAATACTGTAATAAATATGCTACAAGACACTTGGAATCATTGCAAGATGTCTGCTCCTGATATTCAGCCCTTATTAGTACCTCCAAATATGGAACCTTATTTTGATTTTATGCAAAATAGCTATTGTTATCATTCATACATTTGTCCAAAGCTGTTACTGCTGTTCTTCCTTCCTTCCTTCCTTCCTTCCTTCCTTTCTTGTATTTGTAAAGCTGATTGAATATTTTTAAATCCTGATATTTTTGATAGAAAAGATACAGAGTTTATATTAAAATCTTTTGAAATTAATATCAGTTGAAAGTGTTTAAGACTGAAATGCAATGTAGCCTTACTAGGAGTAAACCCTTCCAATGTCCATGATTAGACATGTACAAAATTGACAGTGTGATTATGACTCAACTCATATAGTCATGATTAGCCACAGTAATTAATAATGGACAGCAAATGACAGGTGGGATTTGTGTAAATGATTGATGTATTCTAACCTCAAATAATGGCAATTCAACCAATTATTCCATTTCTGTAGGGAAATAGTTTTAAGTAAATCTATTATTTTATTTATTTATTTATAAGTACACCTAGGTCCTTAACAAAGTAGGGTCATCTGCTAGATCAATGCCACCTAGCTTATACTTGACATTCTGATTACGTTTGCCAATATGCAAGACAGAGCATTTATTAATTGAAATTTGAAATTGCCAAATAGATGACCATTTAGACACATAGCCAAGATCATTTTGCAAAACAACAGAATTATCTGTAGAATTGAATAATTTTACATCATCGGCAAATTATATATCTATCTATTATAAAGAAGAAAATGATGGAACAAAAGTAAGAGAAAGGCCAAGAAATCTGAATATACCAGTAATTATTTACAATCAATAGAAAATAATTTGAAGAATATTCTTAATAGGGTTAGCCCAGTGTTTCTCAAACTTGACAACTTTGAACTCCCAGAATTCCCCAGCCAGCATGAAATCCACTCATCTTAAAGCTGCCAAGTTTGAAAAATCAATTAAAGATATTCTTAAAATTTGCTCAACATGAAAATGTCTGGCTGAAGAAGATATTTTTTTCAGAAGTGGAAAACTTTTGCAACAAGAATGTACTCCAGTGGTGCGATTCAGCCAGTTCGCACCACTTCGGGGGAACCGGTTGTTAACTTTCTGAGCAGTTTGGCAAACTGATTGTTGGAAGAAATTATTAGGGCAGAGAACCAGTTGTTAAATTACTTGAATCCCACCACTGGTGTACTCCATAGTTTGGAAATGATATAAGTGAGAAGTGAAGCTTCTGCCATAAACTCAACAATTGGATTTCAGAAAGTGAGAAAAACTTTATTAGTAAGTCCTATATGACTTCGATGTCTGAACCAAGGGTATTGGTAACTACTGAGAAATCCACCAAATCCAACTCAGGAATTACTTCAGCTGGTGTACTAGGTGTAATTATGTGAACATACATGTTACGATCTCCACACTTGGGAATCCAAGTTTATGTTGGGTACAAAGAGTACTTTTTTGGAGATAAAGGCAGAATATCCCCTTCTACTATGTATAAAATATTTAGATATTCAGATTTTTGTGGAATTTTAGCTTTGGCTGAATATAAGTTGGAAGACAGAATTATATAGTTTGTAATTGGTTTAATATGTTCAGTGTTTGTGCAATTAAAGTAAAAGAAGCAAGCAACAGAAAACAACTAACATAGTTTCCAATCCAAGCCAGTGAACTATAAGCTGAGTTGAAGCTATAGTTGAAACAAAGCATGAAAAAATGCCAATCAAAAGTAAGAAAGAAAAGAGAAAAATAGTTATATATATATTTATTCAAGTTAAACTTGATTCCTGATGCCTTAATTGATATACTAATTTAGAGTCCTTAGTAATCTACAAAAAGGTTTGTCATGGTTTTTTTTTTCCAGGATTTTTTATAGTTTTTGTGTATTTCTCATCTAACCTATGATCTTTGTTATTTTCCAGGGATCGTCCAACAGGAACCGTTTATAACTAAAATCTAGAACTACAAAATTTAAAAACTAAACAGAACCAATCTACTCATTCTGGAATGAATGGACCTAAAATAACAATCATACATGCCACAGAGAAATTGTTTGGATTTTATACAGAAATGATACAATGATGGTACAACAATAGGAAATGGCAATCAAGGTGACTATGGTAGTCCTTGGAGGAATAGCATTCAATAGGAAAATAACTTTTAAAACATAAAAAGTGCCGAGAGAATAGCAATGGAAAGATGAAAAATATTAATGAAGTCACCCATACCCGATATTAAATACAAAGATACAAAAATACAAATTTGGCTTTAGGGCCCAGACAAAGACTAGATGCCAGTTACAGGTTGCTTAAATCAGCATTGTTTCTTACATATTTTTATATTTATAATTTTTATCTCGCTTTTTCATACAATATTTGTTAGCCAATTAGAGTGAAATGCTGGTGTGGGAGTCAAGAGTCAGACTGTCTCAGGGCAGATGCCAGATGTGTCAACTACCAGGAATTGCTCAATGTCAAGACTAAAAAGCATATCAAAAAGTCCTCAACTGTGGGAAATGTGGAGAACAGCAGCACTAGTTCTTTGGTGGATATATTAAAAAGAACTGGACTTTCAGGTTGATGACAACAATCTACACTTGTTAGATAGTTTCATCCTTATATGTAATGAATATTCTGGTGAATTGCGTTGTATGCCTGAGAGTTTCCACAACTAAGTTCCAGATGAAGAGCCTAGTCTAACTGAGCTAAGTGAAATACAGGTAGTCTCCATTTAGTGACTACAATAGGAACTGGCAACTGGGTTGTTAAATGAAATGGTTACCAGGTGAAACCACTACTGTATTTATGATCTTATTTCAGCTTATTTTTGCTTTACAGACCTGCAAAAGTTGCAAAAGTTGGTTGCAAAATTACTTTTTCATCATTGAAATTGCTAATGGTTACTAAATGAGGCAGTCACTAAACAAGGACTAGTAATTGCTGCAGCCCGACAGATGCAATACTAGATTATCTTGAAGACCTTTGGTATGACTCTGTATGTCTGATCTCTCTCTCTCTCTCCCCCCCCCCCCTCTCTCTCTCCCTCTCTCTCTCTCTCTCTCCCTCCCTCCCTCTCTCTCTCTCACACTCGCTCTCTCCCTTCATTTTCCATCTTTAAAGAAGAAAGGAGGGAATAGTTTTTTGGTAAAGCTGACGGATTCTCAGTGTAACATGGGAATATAATAATCTCATTCATTCATTTCCCCTGTCCATCATATTATTTGAGACAAATGCAAAAATTCCTACATTCCAATCAATACTTTCGTAGCAGGCCACTTCTTATCAGAACAGATAAGACTCAAATTTCTCAAACATCTTTGAATTACATTAGACAAATCTAACTCTTTGTGCACTCTCAGTTTAATTCTATTAAGTGCATTCCTTTCACTAAGGACATTCTAAAACAAGAGATCTCTATTCTTCTACCAGCTATAGGTTTGTGAATATCCTGTAAAATGCTTCCCTATTTGCATAGTTAAGGCAACTACTGATAAAAAAAGATATTTTCATCTTGCTTTCATAAGTTACCATAGCTGCCAAAAACGCCCCAGCCTTTTCTCTTTCTGATTTAAGGGCTCCTATCTTGATTTAATAGGGACACGGTGGCTCAGTGGCTAAGACACTGAGCTTGTCGATTGAAAGGTTGGAAGTTCAGCGGTTCGAATCCCTAGTGCGACATAATGGGGTGAGCTCCCATTACTTTTCACAGCTTCTGCCAACCTAGCAGTTCGAAAGCATGTAAAAAATGCAAGTAGAAAAATAGGGATAACCTTTGGTGGGAAGATAACAGCATTCTGTGCACCTTTGGCGTTTATTCATGCTGGCCACATGACCATGGAGATGTCTTCAGACAGCGCTGGCTCTTCAGCTTTGAAACAGAGATGAGCACTGCCCCCTAGAGTCAGGAATGACTAGCACATATGTGTGAGGGAAACCTTTACCTTTACCTTATGTTGATTTAATAGGATGCATTTTCTAATAGCAGCTATCTGTTCATTTCCTTCTCTCTCCCCATTTACCTGTTACAGTTAGAGACTTGACATGTTAACATTGTCTCCCAAACAGCCAAGAAATCACAACTTGCATAGTGTTGTATTCAGAAATGCTGATTTGATGGAGCTCCTTTAATTCTGGTAAAAGTACATGCTAGATAAAAAGATGGAGACAGTGTTCAAAGCTAAAACAGTTACAGATTATGATGTGCATACTATCCGGATTTAAATCCCCGTGGAGTAGTTTCCAAAGCACCCAATACCCTCTGCTCATGAAGAAGGAGATAGCTGTAGTATCAAAGCAATGGAAGGCAGGGAGGTGGCTATTAACAGGGATTTGGGGTGGCAGATGTGTGTGTTGTAGAAGAGGCTGACAGCCAATAATCCACAACGAAGGGGCTTCTACTCCAAACATGAGATTTTCATTTTTGTTCTGTTTGGAAATCTTTTTCTTAAGGATGTTGGAGGGTTAGGTTAAATTTGGCCTTTGGGGTCGTTATTTATGCGATAAATGGGCTATGTTTTATGTAGCTTTTTTTTTTTAGGACCAAGGTTGAAGACAGAGAGATCCAAGATCCCAACAGTGGTCAAAAAGAAAAGTCCCTCTACATTTTAAACTTTACCAAAATTGTTCTTAATCCTCAGAAGTCCAGGCCTTTGCTGAGCACTCCTTATCTTGTGTTTTCAGTAACCCTCTGCCAAGTCCTGGCTCACAGTCTGAAGTTCTGCTTACTGTAATTATTATTTGTTTCACTTACACGTTACATAAGATGTTTTCAAAGCATTCATCAAGATAGAAACACAATTCTGACTGTGGAGCTTAAGGCATACTTTCTGGTTGGTATAGTTGGCTGCTGAAGGGTAATTTTAGCCTGCTTATGCTTTGAATGTTCACACATTTGATTATGTTTGGAAGGGGAAAATTATTGAACATTCTTCTGTGCTTCCTAGGGGAGTCCTTTGTCCTGCATTACATCATTTAATTAGGTAAAGACTACATGACAAAGAGTGTGGTGCTTTACATCATTTGACCTTTTATGGTCAGAAAAATCCTCCACTATCATTAAAAACCCATGTGTGTTTCACAGGCCCAATGTATCGTAACCCATCTGTCTAAACAGTCTCCCCCTTAGAAGCTTTGGCCTAATTTAGGCACCTTCTAAAGTTTCACTGTATTTCTGCCAAAAGGATGACACAGCCTTACTACTTAAATATAACCATAATCCACTTGCTGCCCTTGGAATGAGCACATGCAGTTGAAATAACTACGTTTCCCCTCATTTTTATAACATTTTGTGAATAAAACTTCATACTTTTTTCTCTACAGGATGGTTATGTTAGGGAAAATACGTAAAACAGAGGTAAGATGTAAACTGGGCCATGTATAAATGAATTGAATTTAAAACCCATACTGTATCCAGTATATATATCTGTTTATATACAGATATGCACAAACTTACGTTGTGCCAAAAAAATATAAATTTATCTAAATTATTCTATGGTCCTCATATTCCCATTGGTAGAGAAGAGTAAGATATGATTTTAGATCTTTCCATTTTACCCCACAGGCCCTTGATCTCTTACACTGAGTAGAAGAAACCAAACACAATTCACGAGGTTGTTGTTGTAGAGGCTTCTGAGTAAAGTGTTCACAACCATTCATATTATATTTCGAATTGGGATTAGATGCAATTACTCTGTGGCCAAGGGCTTTCCATGACATCTTTTATATTTTAAATTAATTTTTACTGAATTCCCTTGTATATATCCAGATATTCATTCTCTTGGTGATTTTATAATTATTGCTAATTGATACCATCAATATCTTTTTCCCATATGGAAACATTGGTCCATTTCATCATGTAAAGCATAAAATCAAATATAATCTTAATTTTATTTATATAACACTTTTTAAAATTGAAAGGTCTCCCTAAAAGTGAGTTATACCAGCTCCTTCAATGAAAAAAACGATTGAATGTTTTTTTTAAATGCAGTTTCTTACTAATATGCTATGCTCATTGATTTGAAAACAGCTCTTGCTGAGTTAGAATAGGCTTCTAACTACCGTGTTTCCCAAAAAATAAGACCCTGCCTTATATTTTTTCAAACCCTGAAATAAGCGCTTGGCCTTATTTTTGGGGAGGTCTTATTATTTTGGGGCACGTGGAGCAAGACGGGGCTCCTCTTGCCCTCTTACCTGATTTCCAGTTCTGTCTCCCTAACCCTAACCAGAGGAAGTGGCGGGGACCAGCTGCACATGCGTTTAAATATTTTCGGGGACGGCTTATTTTAGTGCATGCACTCAAAAGCCCAATTGGGCTTATTATCAGGGGATGTCTTATTTTCAGGAAACATGGTAGTGAAACAAAGATTTCTGCCTTTTTGAAATTTCAGTATATTGTCATTGTAATAGGTTCCAAGTGCTGATATGCTGCTACACTAAAAACATTTTTTAGGTTCTGGATATCAGAAGTAAACAGATCAGATTAGATGATATAGAGTAAGATGACCAACCGTCCTCCTTTAGGGAGGATAGTCCTTCTTTTGCAAGTTCTGTCCTCTCTCAAAAAGTGTCCTCCTACATGTCCTCCTTTTCGATATTTGAAGACTGATCTGTAAATCTCCGTATTTGATCGATGCTGAGCTGATCCATTGTGTGTGATGTGACGTATTTGTATTTGACATGATGATTCATCAAGGCTCAGTACAGTGCAGCGAGACACGATTATGAGACGCATGCACTCCGCACAGGAGAATTGTTTTGAGAGAGTGCGCCGCGCGCAAGTGGCTTTGTTTACTTATTTACAATATTTTTTTCTTCAATTTATTTGTGTCCTCCTTCTCATTGTAAAAAAGTTGATCACCTTATGTAAAGTAGATAATAAGGAATAAAATTCGGGTGGTCCTCATTTAGCAGTCACTCATTCTGTGATCATTCAAACATACAACCATGTTGAACCAGTGGTACTTGCCATTGGTCCTGAGTGTTTCAGCCATTGCAGCATCCTCACAATCATATGATCTTTTAATCTATAAATGGTTTAGGAAATTGCTATCCGTAAAGTCATCTCTCCTCCCCTGAATTTAGCGAGATCATTCCAACTCACAGCTCTAGGTGAAACTTAGGATCTAACTTTTGACCTTCTGTACTCAACTATTTCCTTGCTTTAGTTTGCAACTCTGCCAACTGCTTGGGAGATTTAGAGTTTTTCTATACTTTATCTTATACCAAAGGAAATCCAGGTTAAGGTTATTATTCTTTCCTTTCTGTCAAAACAACCCCCCCCCCCAAAATTCCTACCTTAATGATTTGCTCATTTTTTCTCATTGCCAAAGTCATATCTATATTCTTTTACATAAATAAGCATTTTAAAAAAAGAATTACCAGTATGCACTAAAAGTCACCAAATAATTTTGATAAAACATCCGGCCCATGGGGTGCTTAGATCTGGCCCATGGGGCCACCTTGGAAACAGTGAAGGACTGCCCCGCCGTGCCTCTGCCAGTAAAAATGGAACTCTGAGGCTCCAAAATGGAGCAGGAGGCTGTTGTAGCTGAAAACAGAGCTCACGAGGACTGCATGCAGCCCTCCCAAACTCTGTTTTCACTGGCAGGGGGTTGTAGGTGGCTGTCGCAGCTCAAAATGGAGCTTGGGAGCCCATTTTCACTGGGAGAGCACTCTGGCTGCCACAGGCACTCCTGACACGAGTGACATCAACCTGACCATGCCCACCCTGGGCATGCCCATCACAGCCCCCCAAGGTCAAACACAACCCTGATGCGGCCCTCAATGAAATTGAGTTTGACACCCCTGTCCTAAGATATTTGTATAGTTGCAAATCTGGACATGTCATATGAATGATATTCAGATGAAAGCTAACTATTGATGGAGAATTTCCAAGTCTCTGAAGTACTAGTTGCTAGTCTTTAAGATGGTGTTGGATGGGGGAACTATTCACAGAGAATATCTTTCTCTCTGGATCTGTTGGACTATACATTTCATAACCGGCAGCATTGATAAAGCAGTAATTATGAATTATGCATAGCTGAAGTAGGGAAACAGATATTTACTCTTACTTGTGATGACAAGATGCGTAATTTAATTTAAATTAAGTTTTCTAATGCTAGATTAGAATTAGAATAGGATTTATTATTCTGCAACCATAAAACAATGATATATATATTAGTTAATTTTTGGACAAGCAGCCTCTTTACACTCTTAATTCCTAACTCAAAATAATGTTCCATATTTTTAGAGGGAACACATGCAAAACTGAAGACAGGTGAAGGCAAGACTAACTTGAAGATTTCATATGATGAGGTTTTGTTTTTGTTTGTTTTTTAATAGCCAAATTGCTATAGGGATTTACACTGAAATGCCAGCCACCTGGATTCAGATATCTTAGTATATCCATTCTGAGCAATATCCAGGAATGTGAATTACTGAAGAATACAGCTGTTCCCTGTGGATTAGGCCCATAATCTGAGTATTTAGACAATAGTAAGCCTTTAAGAAGCTATTGCGTGCATCCAAACCATCTGTTCCTACTCAATATGAAACCCTTCTGCACTTTTTTGAGCTATCTACCACTCTGATCTAGTATAATTTATAATCATGGAACCCTAATAAGTAGAGAGAAATCTATTGTAGGCAAGATTTTCCTATTTATTTCAATAGAGGAAACCACTCTCTGAGTACAAAGGTATTTGCATGTGCCTGAGTGTGTGCAGATGTATGTATGCTAATAGGAATGGTGTATGTTTAATCCATCAGTCCAAAGATGCCCTTCAATATGTAAATGAGAACGACACACATATATTCTTTGAAGTCTGAAACACTACATCTGGAAACCCAAGAGGAATAATAACACAACCTGCTCTTCACTACAGCACTAACCCAGCTGGACTATTGTAACGGTCTCTAAGAATGTCCTTGGGAGGCAGCAGGGGGAAGAGCCTCAGACTAGGCAATGATCAGATAAACAATTGGAGAGGCAGCAAATATCTCAGAACAGACCTTTCCTAGTTTCTTGGACTGTAAAAGCCAGGAAGGAGGAGATGTACTTTCATATTTGCAAGATTCTGTTACTGTAACCTTATAGTAAAGTAGTTTTATTATTCATTGTTTGAACTTCTTGTCTAGCTGACAGACACAGATTGCTGGACATCAGGTAGAATGTGGTGAGCAACCAGAGGTTCTTCAGACATTTCAGAGTTTCAGGTCCCCAGTTATTTACCCAAATCAGCAATGCTTATTGGCATTGCTAGGAGTAATAATCTGTTATTATTAAGAGAAGCATTGATATGGACATGGGGAAAAGTTAAAAGGAAACTTTATATGAAATTGCCAAACTGGGTTTCACCAATGGAGGCAATGATTAATCCGAACACATTAGATTTTTAAAAAACTGATAAGATATAAAGAACTATTAGATAGCCAGGGGAAGCTTAAATCAAATGAAGAATTAAAAGAACAGGGTAAAATTATAGATTGGTGGCTATATCTACAGACACAGTCGAGCTATAGAAAAGATACGGAAAAATATGGAATTCAAGGGGTACCACAACAATTGGATAGAATATTGACAGGCAAGGAAGAAAAATTTATAACAAAAGCATATAAATATCTATTAGAGGTAGAAATGGAAGAAGAAATAGTGAAGGGTCCAATGATCACATGGGCACAAAATGTAGACCATAATATAAAGTTAGAGGAATGGGAAAAATTATGGAACAAAAACTGTAAATTAACATTGTCGACCGTATATGAAGAAAATCAGTACAAAATGTTTTATAGGTGGCATTTAACACCGGTGAGATTGGCTAAAATGTATGCAAATATGAAACCAGACTGCTGGAAGTGTAAATATAAGGATGGAACATTTAATAACATGTGGTGGCAATGCCCCAAAGCAAAGAAATATTGGGAACAGATAAAGAGATGGTTACAGGAGATAACAGGAGAACAAATTGAATTTAAACCTGAATTATTTTTATTAGGAATAATTAATCAAAAGATAAAGAAGCAACTCCAACTTATCATTTTACATATAGTAACAGCAGCAGAAATTGTTTATGCCCAATGTTGGAAACTTGAAAATATACCAACCAATGAAAGGATTATTCATAAGATATTAGAATGTGCCGAGATGTATAAGCTCACATTAGAAATAAAAGGCAAGGAAGAAACAGAATTTTATGAGGTTTGGGATAAGTGGTATAAGTGGTTAGAACAGAGAAACAAAAATGTATAGAAATAAATGTAGATAGCTGTAAGAGACACATGACACAGTACTGTTAAAAATGCTTATTGTTATGTAAATTGGAAAAATGGAAAATAAAAATTAAAAAATAAAGGAATAATAATCTGGAGGGGCCATAAGGTTCATCAGTTCTGCCTTCCATCCCAATGAGAGATACAGATATACCTTGGAGATATTGTGGGTTAAGTTTCAGACCATCACAATAAAGTGAATCTCACAATAAAGCAAGTCACATGACTTTGTGGATTTCCCAATGCAGAAAAAAGTTATATTTAGACTATATTATAGTCTATTAAATGTCTAAAAACAGTACACAGACTTTAATTAAAAATACTTTGTTGCTAAAAAAATGCTAATCTTTATCTGAGCCTTTAGTGAGTTATAATCTTTTTGCTGGAGGAGGGTCTTATAAAAACACAATATCTGTGAAGTGGTAATAAAATGAAGTGAATAAATGAGATACATTTGCATTATCTAAAACAGAAGTTACTCTTACACAATATCTTGGGGATTTTCTATTCTGTATATTGTCTACTCATTGGACCCTATAATAAGGAGGCATCATTTACCAGATATCAAGAAAATGTCCTTGGATTTTACCATGGTTCATTGCATAATCAGCCAGATGTTCAGATACGACTTGACATTTTTATCCACCTATTGAATCCTTCCCAATGACCTTGGATAGGCAGTGATGGCGTTAAAAGCACAGGATGTAAGCTGTTTCAAATAAAGCTGCCTTTTGCCATTGACTGGTGGTGAGTTTGTCAATGCTGATGGTGTTCAAGTGGTGCTCCAGTTGTTTTGGGATTGCACCCAAAGTGCCTATTACTTATTATTGGTACTACCTTTGCTTTCTTTTGCCCCAATAGAATATTTCTATTCTCAGGTCTTTGTGCTTTGTTATCTTCTCCAGTTCCTTCTCATTTATTCTGCTCTCTCTAGATACTGCCACGTCCACTATCCAGACTTTTTGGTCTGTCTTATAGACAATTGTTAAGTCTAGGGAGTGAACTAAGTCCCAGAGCACTTTTTCATTTTCTATAATTTCTTTATTTTATGGACTCACCAATTCTTGCTTGCAGGCAAATGGTATTTCTTTCAGATCACCATTGTTGCTACTTTATCATGCCATTGCTTGTAGCCAATCTGTGTGATCTTGCAACAGCTAACCAGAGAGTCCATTATTTCTTCAGCTTCTTTGAAAATGCGATTCTTTTTGTCTTTCCACTTCTGGCTTTGTATGCACTTGTTTGTAAGGTATTATCTTGTGCCTTAACCCTCCTGTCTCTTTCTTCAATTTCCCTGCTATTAACCATTGCCAGGTCATGTTATTATTTGCTTTTTCTGCTATTTTTTAAATGTACTGGCCATGTAATAGTCATTATTACTATTAATTTTATGTCCAGGAAAGTACCATAGAAAAGTTTTGTCAGAAGAAAAAGTTTCTAAATAAAATTAATTATTTTAAATAATTTCTCTTTTTAGAAAAGGTAGACCAAAATGAAAAAGATTATTGAAGCCCATACAATTTACTCTGAGGGATGCATCTGAACTTCTCAGATTATGTATAGTTTTGACCTCCACCCTCATGACATCAGAAAAATAGAAGAAAAGTTATAGGCTTAGCAATTTTGAGAGTTGGTGGCTAAATAAAGTCAGATTTGTTTTTGCTGAAAACAAAGGGGAGGGGAAATAAACAAAAACTAATTTTCAGAGCATTAAATTAATATGTTTCAAGTCAGCTATAAATAGTAAGCAGGAAGCAGTGAACAAAAGGCTTTTCCCTCTTGGAAAATTAAATCTGATTCATTCACAAACTGTAAATCAGCCTTGCATTTAAAACAATAATTAATCAAAGCATTTATCCTAAACAGATGAAGAGGAAAGGACCACAAGTCAGGAAAATGCTTCTCTTAAAAAAACAACATAGAAAAAACTGTAAAACAAAAGCATGAAAGAGTCCTTAAATCACACTCAGAAATGTTTATTTTAGCAACATGTGGTAAAATGCTCCATGACACAATTGGTGTGATGTCTTCACTTTATGTTTCCTAGCACTGTTCCAAAATATGACTCATGTTAAGCAAGATTTCATAGTACATAGCTCCATGATTAAAATGCAACATCTTCTCCAGCTATTTTGGGTCCATGATATATCTACATAAGAAAGCAACTCTAGCAATAAAATATCATCCCTATGTGATTAATACATTAGCTCAAAATGATTTTGTTTACTAAATCTTGAGATGTCTCCAAAATAAATAATGATTGTGCCAGCTACTCAGTGAAGAAGGCAAAATAGTAGCAGATGACGCCCCACCCCAACCCAAAAGGCAGACCTAATCAATTCTTTCCTTGGTTCAGTTGTCTCTATCAAGAGAATGCTGCTAGATAATTGTGAAGACTTGATGGAGGAATTCTAGTTCAAGCTTAATAAAAACATGGGAGTAAATATCTACTGACCTTGAATGAGTTCAAATTACCAGAGCCAGAGAAAAAGAATTCAAAATGGCAAACCAGTGCCAGTCTGAGGCTGATATTTGGGAAAATCTTGAAGCATGTATATGACAAGAATAAATCTTGTAAGAAATACAAGAAGCTTCTTTGACAGATTGAAAATACAACGTGGAGTATACTGTGGATGCTAGATATCTTGATTTCAAGGACCAGACTTTCTACAAGGTATTAAGACACAGAGGTTCCTTTTTCCTTTCTATTTGATGTCCAGTATTCCTATTTGATCTCCAGTGTCAGCCCTCTGAGGTAATTCAAACAACAATCTCAAACCAATTTCCAACTACCTGCCAACTTCCCCATTGAGTTTCCTAGTGGGAAGCTGGCAAGAAGCATCAGAAATCTTCCTTCCTTCCTTCCTTCCTTCCTTCCTTCCTTCCTTCCTTCCTTCCTTCCTTCCTTCCTCCCTCCCTCCCTCCCTCCCTCCCTCCCTCCCTCCCCCTCCCTCTTGTCAGATAGCATTTGGTCTGCATCTGTCATTCTTTCATTAACATCTTTTGGACATAATTCACCCATAGAAGAAGACATCATAGAAAAAGACACCATAGAAGAAGACACCCCCTGAGCAGGGGGTTGCACTAGAAGACCTCCAAGGTCCCTTCCAACTCTGTTATTCTATTCTATTCTATTCTATTCTATTCTATTCTATTCTATTCTA
>WNWU01000018.1:7718227-7743475 GCA_012654045.1 Ptyas mucosa | reverse complement strand
CTATTCTATTCTATTCTATTCTATTCTATTCTATTCTATTCTATTCTCATTACTGATAGTATTGATACTGCAGTTAATTTCTGGCTCCATTTTTCAACAATTCCCTTTAATGTTTTCATACATCATTCTGTACATCCTAGTACAAGAGTGGATTGTGCATTTTCCTTTCTGCTTAGAACCTTTTGTCCCCCAAAGTATCCTGTTTCTGAAGTCTAAAAACTAACTTATCTTTCTTATGATTTACAATAGCCAAGGTAGCCAAAATAAATCTGTTTCTCCTGAGAAATCCTTAACTTTTTTATAGTTAATTCCAAAATCTTATAGTAAAAGTCAGTATTCCAAATACATCTAGACCTTTAATTTGTTTACAACTTTCTTAGATAAAATCTTATTTAGCTTTGTGCTGTTTATTTCAAGTTCCTTATTTTTTTAAGTTTATAATTAGTTATTTTTTTGTTCAGAATTGGAGAAAATGAACTTGAAATTATTTTCTTCCACATATCTAATTTATAGCCCAGAGATTTCCTGGTGGTCTAGTATCCAGGATCCAGGTTTCATTTTACTCAGCTGTTTGAGATCAGCCAAATTAGAGGTGGATGGGGGTAGGATTGTGGCAAACATGTTTCTTTTGAATCTGGTAATGCAAAGGTAGAAGTCACTATAAGTGTGTGCATGTGTAAAATAGCAATTAAATAATTATTAAATCTATTCCAAGTTCATGGATGTGATTTTGATTACAAGTCCATCTTGTCCCCACTTATAATATCTTCATATGGGCCCAATTCCAGATAATCTCCAATATGATGTGAAAAATTTGGTGTAGTCATTGCAGTCTCTTGACTATACCAAGTAGCTTTTTCACACTGGCTCTGTGTTTTGGCATTTAGACTAAAATAACTTCCCCTCTGTCTCCCAGCCAGTTAGCACTGGCTGCTTTCCTTTTTTTACACAAGGATAATTTGCTGCCCAAATAAGATGCCTATTGTTTTGGCTTGGGTTAATAGCTAAGCCATTTAAAAACATTTGTCGGTAGATGTCATGATAAAACATTAAAAGGGCTCAACCCTAACAGGCAGTTGCATGTGTATCCCTGTTTGCTTCCTTTGTTTAACAACCTTGAAATGCATATGAGCAACCAAATTCTTGCATACCACATTGATAGTTAATATGTAAACAGAATACTGGCAACCTTTCCGCCACTGAGATTTCCCCCTCCTTAATCACATCTGTCAATCTTTTCTTGAGAAAAAAATATGGCATTTGATGTAACAGATTAATACATCAGCTATGTTGTTATGCAAAAGGAAAAAAAAATAGAAACAGAACTGTTTTAATCACGTACAGAATTCCCAAACTCTTCCAATTATCCTCCGGTGAATTTTTTTTTTTTTAAAGAAAATCAACTGGCTGACACAGATGTGTTTGCATAACGGAGAAAGCTAAAAAAAAACAACCCCTCAGTTTATAAGAGTACTTATCAGCCTATAATTCCCTCTTCTCGAGTTCATCCAGATCATTACACGCATTTGGGAGTTTATGTGTCATCTAAACTAAAACTATCATCATTTTGGGATTTTGGAAACCGAGACTTGTAAACTATTATAAACCTTGGGTAAAAACCTTAGGAAGCCCCAAAAGGCTTATTGGATTATATGGTAAACCATAAATATGATTAAAGAATCCTGTATGTAGTGGATAAAATGGTGGCATGAGCACTAGAACTAGTTTGGTATGCGAATAAAAGGAATATTGCTCAGGTTAAGCAAATGTACACAAAGCTGCAGACTGTTCTTTGGCTTCAGAGAACAAAAGCTAAGGTAGCAGGCTGCACAAATAGAAAGAAATATAATATAATAACTTCTAATATAGCCAGCGTTGTTAAGGTAGACCCAGGTTCTAGTTTACGGAATGCTCAACAGAACACCGAAGAGAGATTCGATTTCCTTAGGGTTTTGCGTAAAAACAGGGTGGAACAACAACTGATGACCTCCTTTTACCGGTCCACAATAGAAAGCATCCTTATTGCATCATGGTATGGCATGCCAGTTTGACAGCTGCAGATAGAAAAACATTACAGAGGGTGGTGAGCACAGCCCAAAACATTGTGGGCTATCCCCTGATACCACTAGATGAGATCGCTAGGGCTCGCTGCCTTAGAAGAGTGAGGAAAATCCTCAGGGATGACTCACACCCCGGTCACCACTTCCTTATCCTCTTACCATCGAGAAGGAGTATAAAAGCATAGCCAGCTGCACAAACAGGCTGAAGAACAGTTTTTATCTGTGGGCTATCAGACTCCTGAATGCGAAATAACATCATAACTACATAATGTGATGGACTTGCACTGGTGAAATAGGACTGGGCGGTTGTTAATATGATTTACTGGGTTAGGCATTTTCTGTCTTCACTGTGAGTTGTATTGTGTTGGTTGGGGTGCACTGAGGGAGCTCAACTAATCTCATTGTACATATGTTGTGCGCTGACAATAAAGATTTGAAATTGACTTTCCATTATAGAAGTCCACTAGGCAAGTTTGGGATAATTGGTCTATTTCAGCCCAACCTCTGGGCAAATAGGAGGCGGGAGAACTACATATGCCATGTAAGCTTCTGTGTAAAATGTGGGGTAGAAATCTAATGAATGTATATGCTGGAGTAGTTATGGAAGGGACTTGCTGAAAAGTAAAACACCAAAAAGGGATCAGTTTTTTTTCCATGAATTGGCAGGTAATTAGGAGGAAGACAGGGAAGGAAGGTGAGAATCACAGTTGGGCATGAGCTGCATGGTAGTTATTCATAAGAGTAGGGAAGCAGGAAAAAAAAGTAATAGTGACAGATACAGTACAAAGAAGAATCTTTCCTCAATCTATCCTGACTAGAGTCTAATGGCTGCCTCGGGGTTCCAAATTAAATTATTTATCACACTAGGAATCTTTTCTGAAATTTAGAAATGAACGAGTGAGCTTCTTGCTGGGAGTCTTCTTTGCACTACCTTTCAAGGCATGATGATTGATTATAGCATTTTTGGGCTGCAAAATCTGGACAGCCATTGGCTGGCAGCAAAGATTTAACACATTCTGTGGAATGGCTGCTGTCCAATTGTCATCCAGGTTTTTGCAGCCCAGCTATGTTATGTTTGAAATGGTCCCTTGAATGTAGGGTACAAAATTTTATAAAATGGAGCAGTAATGGGAGCAAAACTATTATAATGTATGTGCATGGTTTTGGGGAGGGGGGGGGGGGGGGGGGGGGGGGGGGAAGAGGTGCTATCTAGAGAATAATCAGATAAGAGAGGGAATAGCCTGCAGATATATAATGGGTAGAGAAAGAAGCTCAGAAAGAAACCTCCCTAACTAATCAGATTGTAAAAGTGATGATGGAGATTTGTAGACTTGCAAGATTCTGTTCATGTAGCCTTACAACAAAGTAGAATTAGCTCATGTGGTCATTTTTTTCCTGTCCGAACTACCCAGGAATTCTGGTAACAACAACAATAGTAAAGCAATAAAGCAGTCAGAATGACTACCAATAAGCCAATAAAAGACTACTTGAAGGCGGAAGCAATCTTGGATGATTTTCTGGAGAGATTGGGTGGGGAGGAAAGATTTATGACAGAATCTCAGAAAATAAGGGCTGGAAGATCATCTGGTCCAATCTTCTTTCCAGTTGCAGGTACTGTAGCATCCCTGACAAATGACCATTTAGTCAGTTTCAATTTTAAATCCTATAAATCAGATTGGCCAGGCCTCTCTCAAATATTGTATTCCTTATGCGCTTGTCACCCTCTGCGTATCTAGTTGTTCATTTCCAATATTCTTCTCTGTTTCTTATCTTTCTTTTTTGGTAGGCCCAATGATTAGAAAACAAGCCATAGAGGTTCAACAATGTTTATTTATATACTTTCTGTTGCAGGAGATCATCAGACAAGACAAGGTTTCAACCAAAGCATCAACTTATATACACAGAAGGCGGAGTTAAGGTAAGGAGGAGTCAGTGGGAGGGACATTGGGTGTATCTAGACTTTAACCCTATGAAGTCTCATACATATATACACATTGATAGTTAGGAATTTTTCACTTGTAACAAATCCCGCTCTAAAATACCAAACTATTATTAATTCTTTGTATTTTACATATATACATTTAGTTTTGAAGTTAGATAAGCATGTTGTTTAGTTGGCAAAGGTTTTGTCAAAATATCTGCAATTTGTTCATTAGTTTCACAGTGTAAAGCTCTAATAAAACCTATATTAGGTAACTGTCTTACATGTTTGTATTTAATATCTATATGACGCGATCTTTGACCTATTGCTTCAGATGTTGAGATTTCTATTGCAGCTTTATTGTCTTCATGGATGATTATAGGATAAATAGGTTCAGACCAGATGTTGGATAATAAGTCGTCAAACCACATTAAATTATTGGCTGCTTTTGATAGACAAATATATTCAGCTTCATCTAGAGGTGGCAATTAAATTTTGTTTACCAGTATACCAGTGTACTGGACAGTTGTTTATTAGAAAGACATAGCCAGAAGTACTTTTTCTACTTTTGGAATCCCCAGCCCAATCTGCATCAGCATAGCATGTTAGAATAGGTCTATCTGAGTGAACTGGTTCCAAATACAAGCAAATATCAGCACTAAATTTTAGATATCTTAGGATTCTTTTTATCCCTTCCCAGTGATAAGTATTAGGATTGCTTACATGTCTAGACAGAAGATTGACAGCGAAAGTAATGTCCGGTCTGGTCCAATTGGAAATATACAATAATGAGCCAATAACAGATCTGTACAATGTGTTGTCCTTAAATGACTCGTATTCATTATTCATAATTCTTGTAAAATCAGTCTGCATGTTGGTCTCACATGATTTTGATTCCATCATGTTACATTTTTGTAGAAGTTCTAAAATCTTTTCCTTTTGGGACAATTTGAATCCTCCTTTGGTGTTATCAATTTGAACCCCCAGATATTTATTTACTCTCCCCAAAGTCTTTAAAGTGAAATGTTTGTTTAACCTTTCTGTGAATTCATCACATCTATTTTTGTTTTGCCCAAAATATAGGATATCATCAACATAAATAAGTACCTACTCTATTGCATTGTCTGTCTTTCTGGTAAAGAAACATAAATCTGCGGAAGTAGCTGAAAAACCCATCTCATTAAGTATTCTTGATAAACATTTGTACCATCTTTTTCCAGATTGTTTCAATCCATATAAACTCTTATTTAATAACCATGTTTCTCCTTTTTGAATGGTTTTTCCTGGGGATGCTTTTACATATATTTCTTTATCAAGGTTAGCATGCAAATATGCAGTTTGCACCTCAAACTGATATACATCTAAATTGAGAATGGTTCCCAGTACTAGTGCACTCTTAACGTTTTCTGATCTAACAGTTGGAGAATATGTATCTACATAATCATCAGGGAACCTTTGTGCGAACCCTTGGGCCACTAATCTAGCTTTGTATAATAATTTGCTACCTTCCAATTCTTTAATTTTGAATATCCATTTAGTTCCGATGGGTGTCTTACCTATTGGTGGATTGGCGGGTGTGTATACATTTAACTCTTTTAAGCTATCCATCTCTTTCTCCATTGCTTGTTCCCATTTGGCCCTCTCTGTCTGAGGTAATTTTAGTATCTCTTCATATGTGTTTGGTGTTATTATTTTGTTTGCATTGATAGATAGTATGTAGTCTTCTAACCTTTTTGGTACTGTGTTTCTATTAGACCTGATGGGTCTATTGAGAAGTGATTCTGCATCATGCATATATCTTGCCTCTTTTTCAGTCAGAGTATCTACCTGTATGATGGGGTGATTCTTTTTCCATTCTATGGTAGTTATCTCTTGGTGTCTGGGTTTGTTAAGTTTTTGTGTTTTGGATTCAATCACAGGTGGTTTGTCTTTTCTATGTATATCTATTATGTTTTCTAATTTGGGGCATAATTCATTAAGATGTATTTTAGACCAATTTGCATGTTCATGGAATACTTGATATAATGAATTTGTTATTTTTATCAATGAATCGGTATCCTTTAGTTCCAGATTCATATCCCATGAATTTTAACCTTTTAGATACTTTTTCACCTTTGTTCTTAATTGTTTTGGTACATAGACATCAGCGGTAACTCCAAATATATGTAGATGGCCAATTTTTGGTTTTCTGCTGTACATAACTTTGTAGGATGTTTTGCCAATTACACTAGACCACAATCTGTTTATGGTATAATTTGAATATGTGAGTGCTTCGGCCCAGAAATTTTGTCCCAATCCTGCATCATCTAACACACATCTAACCATGGTTTGTAACAAACCATTTTTCCTTTCTACAACGCCATTCTGGAAAGGCGAAAAAGGAGAAGATTTAAAATGCAATATTCCCTGCATCCTTAGCCAATTAGAGAATTCTTTTGATAAAAATTCTGACCCCCTATCTGTCATTATTTGTTTGATTTTTACATTATGTTGTGTTTCTACTCTTGTGTGGAATTCTTTAAATTTTTTAAATACTTTGTTTTTATGATTGAGTGTATATACGAAACCATACCTGCTGAAGTCATCTACTATGGTTAAGAAG
The DNA here is from genome assembly GCA_012654045.1 of Ptyas mucosa. Taxonomy (NCBI): domain Eukaryota; kingdom Metazoa; phylum Chordata; class Lepidosauria; order Squamata; family Colubridae; genus Ptyas; species Ptyas mucosa. The sequence continues at coordinate 7,736,892 of WNWU01000018.1, read as the reverse complement.
TACCTTTTTCTGTACTTAATTGATGGCTTCATGGGGCCAACCAAATCCATGTGTACCAGTTGAAAAATTGAATGTGTGGTGTGTGTAGCTTTTCTAGGTCTAGGTTTGTTTTTAAGTTTTGAAGATTTGCATACAGAACATTCCAAATAATTTTTGCAATTTTTTACTTTTAAATCATCAGAACATTCTAACATTTTTTGAATAATAGGGAAACTGGCATGTACCAGTTTCCTATGAAGCAAATGAGCGCATTCATCATGCATTGGTTTACCACTGGATATTTTCTCATTTGGAGTGGAGTCATTTGTGCATTCATCCCCTACGTCATCCTCATTCCTTTTGTCAATATCAGTTTTACACTTTTTGTTTTCTAATTGTGTGTGTGTATATGCTATTACCTCACTTTCTGGTTGTAGATATGTAAATCCCCCAGTCCAGTTCAAAAGTCCAGGGCTTGCTAGGAGGATCATTGATAAAAAACAACATGTTTTCTCTTAAATATATAACTTGGAGCTGCTGACTCCATTCCAATAAGTTTGAACCATCTAATTTTAATTTAACAAAGTCTGCTGGAAGAGCCCCTGGGTTGTGTGAAAAGTTACTTACTGTCTGTCGCTGTCCATAGTTTAAGTCTTTAGTGTACTCACAATATGGCATTGGTATGCTTGATGTATATCTGTACTGACTTGTCTCTATGTTTGGTGTATATCTGTACTGACTTGTCTCTATGTTCTCTTCTTTTTTTCTTGCAGGCATGTTCTGCACATGCTCGGAGTTCATTTTCCTCCAGCAGTCACCGAGGAAGGATCCTGTGTTCGCGGCTCTTGGTAGAAGGTCCCAGTCAGCTGGATGGTCCTCCGTCTCGACTCTGGAAGGCCCCAGGTAGTTTATGGTCACTTGGGAGGTCGTTCTGGTTGGTGAATATAGTCTTTTAATTCTTGGGTCTTGTGTGGCTCGCCTGAGCGTTGGGTAGTTGTCTTCGGTGGGCGGCGGTTTGTATGTCCTTTTGCGGGTGACGGTTTCATCTCCTAGGTAGTCTAGCTCTGTATAGTTTCTGTCATAGGTAGTCTTAGTGGGTCTCTACGGATCGTCCAGTTGTGGGTCCGGTAGTTTGATTTTTGTCCCAAATGCCACCGTTAGTACTCACATGGCATTATCTATTTCTAGTGCAGGGGGTTGGTTAGGTGGATCATCTCTTGGTTGTTTTCTGTTTATTTTAGGTGTTGGGTAGATGTTAATATTGTAAGTCCCGCTTCCTGCCTTGGGATTCAAATCTTGGAATCCTATTGGTTGTTGTTCGTCGGCCATCTTTAATGAGTTTGTCATGCAAGATGGCCACCATGAAAAAGGCACGAAACTGTCGCCAGTTTTATCGGTAGGTATAGAGTTAGAGTATAACTTTCCTACCGTGTTTTCTTCATTTTGGTTGCATTCGGCTTTTTCTTCATCTACTGCTGCTCCGTGATCTTCTATGAGGTTGCGGAGTTTCGCAAGCAGGTTTGAATCGTTCGATGTTGCCTTTATTAATTCGATTATTTTCCTTTTTGTGTCGTCTTCCTTTTTTAAGTTTGATGGAGTATGTTCACTTTCGGCTTGTGATTTCTTGATGTCTGGCAGATTGTCATTGTTGAGGAACTGCTTGTTTTTCTCTACCTTTTCTTTGGATGTGTTTCCTATAGAAGTCAGTTGAGCTGCCATTCTCTTTTTAATTGATCTTGTGATGGGTCTTCTTTTTTCTTCAATCAGTTTTGGTGTTTCTTGCCTTTTTAGCTTGGTTGGGCCTCCCAACCATCCTCTGCTACCAATATGTTTCTTATTTTTCTTTTTTGGTAGGCCCAATGATTAGAATACAAGCCATAGAGGTTCAACAATGTTTATTTATATACTTTCTGTTGCAGGAGATCATCAGACAAGATGAGGTTTCAACCAAAGCATCAACTTATATACACAGAAGGTGGAGTAAAGGTAAGGAGGAGTCAGTGGGAGGGACATTGAGTGTATCTAGACTTTAACCCTATGAAGTCTCATACATATATACACATTGATAGTTAGGTATTTTTCACTTGTTTTTTTAATTCTTATTTATATGCCGCCCTTCTCCGGAGACTCAGGGCGGCTTACAATGCGTTAAGCAATAGCCTTCATACTTTTGTATATTTTATACAAAGTCAGCTTATTGCCCCCACAAACCGGGTCCTCATTTTACCCACCTTAGAAAGGATGGAAGGCTGAGTCAACCTTGAGCCTGGCGAGATTCGAACTTACAGTAATTGCAGCAGCTGGATGTTAAATGCTGCCTTGTAGGAGGCATTAGCCTCCTATGCCATTCAGGCTCCCTGAGTGTTAGCTCTCCCTTGTAACATTCTCTCTCTCTCTATTCTTTCAAGATAACTCCAGCTGTGTTCCTAACAACTTCATCCCCCTGGCCTGTGCTTTGTCACACCTTCCAGTATTTTTACTCTTTTGTGTGTGGCTGATCCCACATGGACCAGAAGACAGGATATTTGTCAGCAGGTTGATGAGCCTTGTGAGTCTTTCTGTTAACCCTCTCCTCCCCAATCCATGCCCCAGGAACAGTACATAATTCTCTTGATAGGCTGCCTGGATGAGCGATTTCTGCTTCAGTTCCTCCCAATAGGGAGTCTTCAATCACTGAACTCCCTTGTTTTCTTCTCTTCAGAGCAGAAGCCTTTCTCTTTATAGATCTTCTACAGCCTTTTTTCCAGCCCAGGATTCCAGAAACATAATCACTGAAGTTCTGGAATCTACCCTATAACTCCTAAGTGTAAGAGTTGTTGTTAGAGGCTTAGAGTAGAAAGATTCAATAAAAAAGGCACTACACAACAAGATAATGCCTGAAATCTTGCTTAACCAAAAAGGAGAGATGATTACAATAATTTATGTCTATTAATTATATATACTCAATACTTTTTAATTTGTAAAAGAACAATAAGTTTAAAACATGTCTTATAAAGAGAAGTTAGAATCTGTATAGATGATAGGTTGTTTTCGCAAAGCACCAGAGAGCTTGAACATTTAATTATTTCTAGTTGCATCAAAAATATGGGGGTAAATCTTTCAGAAAACATTATCTTTAAGTTTTGTTAAACTTTTTTTTTCATCTTTAACTCACAGCGCTTTCACAAGAACATTGAAAGCAACAAAAAAGCTGTGTGAAAAAATTAAAGCTATGTAATTGTAGCAATAAAAACATTTTAATCACTATTTATGATACTGATGTATCATTTTATTTGGAACTTGATCAAATGGTTACTGGTACATTTGGCTCAGCCTAGCCTTTCTCAGTGGTTGAATGCCAAGAGCAAGAACATTTGGGGTGGCCATGGCTTGGAAGAAAGGTATGAAAATTGTTTGGATAGGTCCTTTGGCCAGGAAGGGTGAAGGTAGGATTTGGGAGAAGGATGCTGGGCTGGGGAAAATTTTTGAAGGCAAATGGAAATATTAAGAGAGATATGATGGGAATCTGACACTGACCAATTCAGAGTGACAGGAAAGTTGATGGCTCAAATCAAATCCACTTTGCACTCCTCAGTATTCACCTGCAATATTAGGTCACTAGATCCTTAGAAAATCTGGTCTCTGATAGTTGGTATTATATGTCAGATAGCTTTGCAATAAGACCACTCTTATCCATAGGTTGGTGATGGAAGAAGCAACCTGCTCGGGAAATGTAATTTAGATCTCAACAGGTCTAAGGTTGGAGTAGTGATGTTCTTCTCTTTGAGTTGTTTTATTGAGTTCTTTTTTTGTGTGGCATCAGCTACACTCTTACCCATTCTATTTTGAAGCACCTAAAAAAAATACTGCTAAACTGGTAAATCAGCCTTCAAAATATTTCATCCTTTCATTTCCCATATGGAATACTAAACCACTGCATAATCGAGTTTGACTTTGCTGACTTCATGGTGAATTCTGTGACAATCTAGAAGTGCTTATTTATTTATTATTATTGCTTATTTTCCAGATTATTTTTTTCAACTAGAATGTGCTAATGGTTCAACATCCATTATAGCCCTCTAGCCTATTTTTTTTCCGATCAACCAAAGTATGCCATCCACCGCTTTATTTAACAATCTCTGGGCATAGTTTTAATTTTATCACTCAATTCCAAGTTAGCTCCCACATCAATAGACAATATAACTGTACAGGCAACTGTCAATATATAAAAAGCTAATCCAATGCAAGAGCATAAGATTCTACTAATTCTCATCTAAATTCAAGATCTCTGTAGATACAAATCAACAACTAATGAAAGAAAGTACAGTTACTACCTATTTAACAAAACCCTGTTTGTACATGCTACATTGATTTTTGTAATGAAGCATTAAAGAAATGTAAAACATTACGCCCGGAAACGATTCTGTTCAGAAATGTTAATTTACTCCACAAGGCAGATTGAAACATATCACCGTCCAGTTATAGAATAACAATACTGTGTTGCTGTTGTGCTTTATCTTCAACACAGTGGAAACAGTGGATAACATATTGCTGTTATTTTCCTCTTAAACAATCAGCAACAATGATCTTTATTGAGTCCAGGTTCAGTCATAAAAAACATTGCTTCTTCTTCTAACACAAGGATAAAAGTAAAATGAATATCTCCAAGATATATCAGCCATAGTAACTAAGGAAAACATTTATGTTGAGGGGCAACTGAATAGTTGCTTGAAACTAATGAACAACTGTTTCCATCCATATTTTGTTTTGGGGCAAAAAATGGATTTATGGCTAATCATCCTTGGAAATAGGACCATGGGCTAAGATCAAAAATGAATTTGGAGATTGTTTAATCCACAACCAAACTCAATGTAGGATATGCAGTAGCAGGTGGAAGAGCATGTTTAGTGTGCTTGTCACTCGTGGGTGTTCGTTTTCTCTTAATGCATCCAAAATTGTTATCTTTTTTGGTAGCTGTATCATATTGCTGATTTAGATTCAGGTTGTGATCTGGATTATTTTAAACTACATAAGAGCAAAATACAGGTAATCCTTGACATACGACTGTAATGGAGTCTGCCCATTACAGTCATACCTCACAATGATTGTAATGTGCCTGACCATTGGATGCTTGGAACTTCAAGTCCAGGTTGTGAGTATACCCTTTTTTTTATAGGTCACAACTTCAAATGGTTGCTAGTCATAAGTCAACTACTATCTATGGACTTTTCTTATCTTAAAGAAGTGCTCTTTATTTTATTTAATGTTACTTTACATCTAAGTCCAGGAGCTTATATTATTTTCTATTTAATTTTATCTTCGGTTTTCTGCTTATCATGATTTATCTGATCTATGATCATGATCTGAATTTATTTCTGGATTTATACTGTACATTTTTGTTTAAATATTTAACAGTTAATATACGTTAATCTATTATAAAAAGATATTATGAGGCAGTTTAGGATATGGGAAATGATGGTTCCAAAGAAATTCTTGCTGATTTAGGATTCAATAAGATCATAACTTAGTCCAACTCATCAATATACAGTAGATCCAATCTGATATATCCCGATGTTCTGAATTTGAACTTCCATAATTCTTAGATAGTGTGGTTTTGCCCAAACTGCTTCTCATCTGATAGAGTTCCTCTTATATTTTTAACCTTTGAGGTGGAAAAAGGCTACTGTTACATATGATGGGAGAGGATGTGATAAATTATGAGTTTCTTCTTCTCCCTTGGGCCAGAAATGGCTATGAAATAGAATATTTTCTTTTCTTTTTAGTCTGCCTGTAAATTCAGAGGTAGCCTTTACTGAACCCAGTTCCATTTGTTAAAATAATATATTTCCTCTGGCTTGGAGAACGTTCAACAGATGTACTGTGTGTGCCTTGGGAGAAGAACTGAAATGAACGATGGGTATTGAAAAGAGCAAACAAATGATCTGAAAGGAGACACTTGGCTTTGATGGATGAAAGCAAGCTTTGCTATGATTAAAAATATATTGCAAATATTGTACAGAATATGAAAACAAATACATAGCATAACATGGAGACTACATCACAGAAATGTTTGCAGGTGGTTAATAGGATGATATATTGCAGATTTTTTTTCATATGCACACAGACATGTTTATACAGAAAAAATTGTGAAGTATGAGATACATTAGAGAATGGCTCTTAATTTTTCTTCTTAGCTGGTAGCCCACCAATTAAGAAACAAAACTTGGTTTATAATTTAAGAGTGGAAACTGATGTTCTGGATTTTAAAAAAATGGCATGTTAAATCTCCCAGCATGACATTTTAAATTTCTTGATCCTACTTCTCAAAAGAACTTTATGATGACCGCAAAATAGAGGGGGTTGGGAGTTATTATTTCTCAAAGTAGCCACCCCTAAAAGAAACCTCATATTGACTTGCCTCTCTAGTTGCAACCCAACAGTGGCTAGTGTTCAGAAACAGCTCCATTTCTGAAAGAATAGAAACATGTTCAAGTCTTCCAAAGCTGCTTTCCTTGGACAAGTACCCACAGTTCTTTTCCTTATAGCCTTTAATTATCACTTACAAGCAGTTTCCTACTGCTCCTCAGGATCTTATCAGTTTCTTGGTCCCTCTTTCTGTTGTCCTAGCCCACAATATAGCTGCAAGTCATAGGGCAAGGACTCTTCAAGATGGGAAGAGATGACTCAATAGATACCGTACACTAATCCCCAGACTCCCCGGTGGGAGCAAACAGCAATCTTTTTTGAGTTATTTCTTTGTTGATTTATTTTTACCAAAGTGTTCTGCACAAAGTCATCCAGTTAATTTTGTGCAGGTGTTCAGATTTTTGACATATAATCTTACTCCTTTCTCTGTGAAATACATTGTTTTTGAAGCAGTTATATTTTTCATTTGCTGCATTCCAGGCATAAGAGCTGTCTCAAGTCTCTGCTGTACCGATCAAATTGTGTTTCATTCCTTATACTAGAACTTCAAGCTTCTCTTGTTTATTTTTCCCTTACTAAATGCTTTAGAAGATTAGGATAGGTTAGCCATACAGGTGGGAGCAAAGGTTGAGGTTGACTGTCAATGGTTCTTACATGTTTTATTGAAGTAGGGAACCAAGCTGAATTTTAGTAGCATATGGGAGAACAATTGCTGGTCACTTTGAAAATGAAGCTAATGCTTCTGAGAAATGATGTCAAATCTAAATTACATGGCTTTGTAGGAGGAAACAAGAGGAATACATCTGTGCCCTTCCATACGAGGCCCACTTCAATAATTGTGTCACATCACATCTTTTTCAGAGCCCGTTGGAACTTATTGGAGCAGCCAATAAATTTAAAATATAATAACAATAGTAATAACAACATTGGACATATTATTTTTGAACTATTTAGCAGCCAATTTGCTGGATTGTCTGCTGAGCCACAACTTTAACAAGTTCAGAGTTCTGACTGCAAAAGAGAAAGAAGTTCTTAGATCAGCAATCCAAGAACAGATTGCTCTTTAAGGTTTGCACTCTAAATATTGTTGAATTGTAACTTCCTGTAGTTCCAATCAGCATGGTTAGTCACCTTGAGGTCAATCAGTTCCTCACCTCTGCCTTGGACCACTTTATAGGTATACCTAACTCTTTACTTTAAGGTCATCCGATCTTCTATCACCCAAGGAAATACTGCATGGGCAAGGATTCTTGGCAGTCCAGGATAAGGGAAATGAGGCAGCCAATGTTATTGCCTGTTTGTCATGGTAGAAAACCTGATCCATACTGAAGTATATTTCATATACAAAAGAAGGTTAATCATAGGCCACAGAAGCAACAGGAGTAACAAAGACATGCAACTCTTGAGTAACATATGAAGGGGAATTTCAGAAAAACATTGTAAGTGGCTGTAGTAACAGTCTGTATAGACAATTTTTGTAGCTTTTAATGATGCAATAACTATAGGGTCTGTCTCGGGATACTGTTGGAAACCTGGAAGATAAGTGGTGTGCTATTGATGCTGCTCACAGGAAACAGTACACCGGATTGGGCTATCCTCTCCCTGTCTTGAATAAACTGAAGGGTTTTCTCTTCGTTGAACTGTTGTTGGGAGTCACCAAGAATTGGGCAGGGCAGGAACATGAGGTTATAAACCAGGTAACCAGCCAGATCCAGTGCAATAGACTTCTCAAAGCCTGTGAAAGAATATGATACTTTGCAAAATATTACAAGTCTAGGACATCTTCACATTTTTCTTTTCACATCATTTTGACAAAAGCAGCATTCTCCTGAAGATGATAGTGACCTACCTTAACAAACTTAAAAGAGAAATAAGTTGTTTTGCTGAAGTAAGTGTATAAATCTATGTTTAGAAATAGATTGTTGCTAAGAATCAACAGCAATTTGATGGTATGTACTCAATCAATCAATCAATGTGAATTTATACAGCTATCAATATTTCTATAACCAATCCACCCACACCTTTTCCCGCTTTCAATGAATCCAGCTAATAAGATCATGGGACTCCTGGATATAAAGGTGGCTGCTATAAGCTTGATAGCCTGCAAGGCTAAATCAAACACGATATTTCTTAATAATAATAAATAATAATACAAATCCTCATAAGTAAGAAATTGAAATTACTGGCTACACATTGTAGATATTCCCAGGATTGGAATGTTTGGGGTTTTTTTTTTAAAAAAAGATCAGTATCTAAAAAGAGCCTTTGAATCTCACATTTCCAACAGCTCTGTTTCAAAGTTGAAACTTTTATGAATTATGATTACACACTGACTTATGGTATAGTCAGTGGTGGGATTCAGCCAGTTCTCACCACTTTGGGAGAACCGGTTGTTAACTTTCTGAGCAGTTTGGCAAACTGGTTGTTGGAAGAAATCATTAGGACACAGAACCGGTTGTTAAATGACTTGAATCCCACCACTGGGTATAGTATACTAGAAGGTATTTAATATTTGAAGGATAGAAGAGTAGGAGTAGGAGAGGACAATCCCAGTTAAAGCTGTCAAAAGGTGATTTTCATTCTGTCACAACAACCTGTGTTATCCCCTAGGGTGCAAATTATAATGCTATAATAAAATGGAAGCAAACCCAAAAAAAGCATTTAGGTCTAGTCTTAGTTAATTTAAGCACTTTCATTTCTAATTACAAGAGCAGGATTTTCTGCATTCCAAAATGGTGATTTGCCAAAACATGTTCTTTCTGAAATGAAAGAAAATGATCATTTTGCTCACATAGAAGAGATCTATAATTTTAACAAGCTCATTTTAAAAAAGTGACAACTTTCTTTATTTAATAGTATCCCCTAGCAGTTTCTAAACTCTTTGTTGTGACTGAGTCAGGAATGCAAAAGAACCAGTTGCTTTTGCTCTGAAGCTTACTAATAATTTCTGGGTTGACTTTTAAAATACTGTCATGCTGCAGACATGAATTTGGTAATGGAACTAATTTATCTAACAATGTCACTCCACAAAAGGGCAATAGTTTCAAGTCACAATTTACTTAATCTCTCAGATCTAATGGATTACATTCAAGCAATGAGTAGCTGCCAAGGAAACAAGGAAATCAGCAACCAACCAACAATAATCAAGGTTTATGATTTCTTCACTAGGTATTTTGTGGGAGAAAGAAGGGAATAAAAGTATTTTTATGCATTTATTCAATATCCTGTGCATTGCAAAATAAAATATAATATTGTATCTGTCGACATGAAATAAAAGCCAATAATATAAAGCAGGGGCAGCAGCCACAAAAATTTAGTTGCAGGCCTAGACTATGCAAGTCCCACCACTTGTATAGTAAAAAAAAAAAAGTCCAACGATTATCAATCTATTCTTTTTTAAAAAATGGTCAGAAAAATAAATATATGTGCCAGGCAACTAAATGACTTCAATATAAGGCATTCGGGTTAAAGAGGTAAACCCAGTTTAACAAATGGTATTAGAACTGCCGTGATTAAAAACAGTCTACCTCTCCCTGCCGGAACCCTGAGAGCTAATGGAAGCAAGGACTTTCTTGTTTTCTTATGAAAGCTCTGCTTTGACTTCCTTACTTAAGTAATCACTTTTAACCCAGGGTGTATCACATATAGAGGTATTCTACGTTTTGCAAACTACAGTGCTGGAGCCGGCTTGCTAAGAGATATAATCACACAGGAACCAGGAAATGAAGTGAAGGAGATTTGGCCTGGGGTGTTTCAAGGGGTATTTTCAATTGTTAAAAATCAGACAGAGGCTACATAAAAGAAATGGAGCATGAAGCAAAAGCTGCTGCTGAAGCAATGTCCAAACAGCCCCATTATATAACAAGCTGCACTGTGTGGTTGTGCAAAACAGCACTCCAGAAGAGGAGGGAATATTTGCATCCAATCATGCAGGGGATGAAAGGAAGCATTTGACGTGGAAGGAATAATGATATTACAAATGCTATAAATGTAACCAGCTGAAATTCCAATGGACTAATCACTTTCTCATGAACATTTACTGCTTAGGGTTGAAAAAGGAAATTGCACCTCACTGGTTATAAACAAAATGTTTCTTATTTTATTCTGAAACTTCTAGTTGGCCTGGCTCCCGTCTGCCTCTTCCTTGGCAGCTTGCATTCTCAATAATCTTTGGGAAAATTTATTATAATGTCAAATTTCATTGACCGTTTAACAGAGTTTGATGGGTGGTAGTGGCAATGGTACTTTTTTTCCTGTGCTGTCTTATAGGTTCAGTTCAGGAACTGAATCAAAACACAGGTAATCCTTGATTCACAACCAGCTGCTAATGACCAAAGTTATGACAGACCCTCAAAAAGATACTTACAACCTGGTTCCTAAATTATGGCCACTGCAGCACCTCTGCAATGGTTCGCTCTTAGGACTGACCACTGGGATGCTGCAGCACCCCACTTATCTCCCCCATTCTCGCTCAACAGATCCCTGCAGGCCTTAAATATATTTCCCACCCACCAGGCCCCACCCTTCACTTATCTTTCAAAGATCTCCAACATTCAGGTTAGGGAAGGAGGGTAGGCTACTCTGTCTGTTGGTGCTCCAAAAATGGTGCCCATTTATGGGATCACACCACATGGCCCAGAAGCAAAGAGGCCTGCTCTGATTTTTAACGTAAGATGTGGACCACCGCAGAGCTCTCGTTGCTTCAGAAATCACCGCAGTCAGCAGTATATAACATGGCCTACCTGGTAATACAAGTCAACTGTTATTCCATCCAAACACCTCAAGTCAGATGTACTACATACATCAGGGGTGTCAAACTCGTGGCATCATGGCGGCATCACCTGATGTATCATGACTTTTTTCCCCTTCACTAAACCAGGCATGAGCGTGGCCAGCGCATGATGTATCTGCCCTGCGGCTGCGAGTTTGACAGCACTGACATACATGAAATTCATTCTGAATTGTACAACTTACACTGGAAGAAGAGATAGACTAGACTAGTGGCAGAGAGATCTAAATTCAAATCTTGGTCAGCTATAGTCCCTGATGTTGGATAAGTTGCACGCCCTTGGGTCCAACCAACCTCAAAATCAGCCATCATCACAAAATCATTTGTGTTGTAAATATAAAGGGTGAACTGTAAATTTAAGTCTGGGTATTGTCATTATTTATTTATTTAACTCTGTTAAATAAATATGTATGTTTTTGTATTTTATATCTAAATATTACCATTTCTTTTATGTATTTTATTGTTTGCTGATGTATTTGTTCTGTTTTCTTTTTACATCATTGGTCTTGAATTGTTCTTTAGTTTTCCATAGTGAAGAATATGTACTTGTGGTGGTATTTTATGGGGCACTGCTATATTTCACTGTTAGTGAAGTCAATTGGCGATATAAGAGATGGATTTTTAATTCCTTTGCTATTGTTAATTTTTCAGGCTTTATAATGTAAAATCCTGCATATTATTTTTAATAAGGCCATAGTCCAAAGGGGGAAAAAAAAGAAAAAAACTCAATATACCTCATTGTTTGAAAAATAAAAGAGAATTACCTTCAAACTAGTTATTCAACCTTTTACCTTGTCTTTGTACACTCCTTTGTATACACAGCCTTATATTTAAACACTTTCAGGTTTGCTCTTCCACTTTTTGTATGACTGATGAAAGCATAGCTATGCATTGCCTTTGCTGGAAGAAAGAATTGCCATAATCTCTTATTTATCTCTTTCATTGTTTGCCATCTTGGAAAATAAGATGTTGGAACAGGTGGGGCCTGACCTTTAGCTTTTTAACTCTTGGCTTTCAACTTAGGTGGTAATTACGTTAGAATTGAGAAAAAAGGGAGGGGGGATTAGGAAAGGTAGCCGTTTTTTGAAACATAGGTACTGCTATACAGGATATCCTAAATGGCTCCTCAGCTGTCCATTTACTACCATTGAAGAGGTCAGGCAATGGTGATATCCAATTGGATGTGGAAAATGGAAATGGAATAAACCTAGGATAACAGACTACAGTTGTTTTTGAATTTGAAATTTTGGTTTCAAAGCCAACAGAAATATTTTCATTTTTTAAAAATGTTATTTTTCTTTTCCTGAGCTACCTTCTTCTCTGCTAAGGTTTTTTTTTAAATAAATCCACTGATACATTGCTTCATGATTTTTCAAGTCACCTGAGGTAGAAATGTTTCTTGTCAGATCCCTTCATGGCAAAGAAAGAAACAGGTACCTCGGGGGGAGGGGGGGGAAACAATAATAAAAATTGTTTTTGCTACATGTAGCTGTTCAGCATGTCAAGCAACTGTTTTCCACTGAACATGACTTACCATAATGGAAGCTTACAGCAGACCTTCTAGAGAAAAGCTGGAAAAGTCAGATGGACATTTTTATCTCCACTGAATAGCTCAGTGTTTATTAACGTTGGCAACTTTAGGTTATGTGGACTTCTATTTCCTGAATTCCCCAGCCAGCATCAGGGTACCTTGAAGCAAATAAAGTGTGGCAGCAAAACAGTAATGTCTGAGCTCACACAAGCCAGAAAACATTATTTAGGATTTAAACCAGGAATATATGAATAAAGGTCACATTTACTGTGGTGTAGAGCAGTTTTTCAACCTCAGCCATTTTAAGATGTGCGGATTTCAGTTTGGTTAATTCTGGCTATTAAAGTCTGCACATGCTAAAGTGGCTAAGATTGAAAAACATTGGTCTAGAGCAGGGGTAGTCAACCTTTTTATCTCTGTTAGTAGTAAAATTTTCTAACCGTCCACTGGTTCCACAGTAATGGTGATTTATAAAGTAGAGACAAAACCCCAACCGCCCACCATGAAAGCTGGAACGCCCACTAGTGGGCGGTAGGGACTAGGTTGACTACCACTGGTCTAGAGGAAAGTAGATGACAATATACGGTATGTTGCTGCTTTCCAGAAACTCTTAGTGGTCCATATTGATGGCAAGGCAACTGGGCAATATGGAGGTGCTCTAGTTGATGAAAAATTTCTTGAAGCACTTTTTCAAGATTGCAAAAAAAAGAAAAGAAAAAAAAGAGATGACTTCTAAGAATCCCTTTCAGGAATGGAACAGATCTCTCCTGTTCTAATGAATGTGCAGAAAAATTGAAATATTTTAATATATTTTAAACTTGTTATACTGAAACATTGTCCCAGTCAAAATTATGAATTAAATCAATAAGTTGATAAAGGCAATGAATTTGCTTTTTCAAGTAGAAGGAGAAGATATTGCCTAACGCAATATTTGAAAGGTCCTCTAAATGAATTGGATCTTCTCGTGGCCCATTTTGATCCTGTAGTTCTCCCTTAAACATTATAGGCTTGTTCATTTTTTTTATTCAGACTTGTTGAAAACACACTCCATACATTGTTTCCTGAAGCATAACTGTATTATTCCCTTGAAGCAAAAGCACTGAGTCTTGTAGTACCTTAAAGACAAACCAATTGTAGCTAAAGCATCTGTCAAACATAATCCACTGATTAATAAGTAGGGAGGATTATCTATATTTAATGAGTGAATTTAAAGTGACATTCTAAATGCTGGCTTTTTCATTTGTTTCCATCTCAGTAAAAGGAGTGTCCTCAGTTTTCCAATATAGACATGACCCACTTTCTTTTATTAATTGGCATGTTGATTATTCTTGAGACTAGAAAGAGGACATTGTTTCAAAGCCAGGCCAAGCTCTGACCTTACTAAAACAGCAATTTGATTTTTTTATAAAAAGCCAGTTACAAGTAGCAAACTATGTCACAAAGGTCTCCATGAGAGTCATGGAAATGGTGTAGTGGATTTGAAGGGGAGGCATCAAGGAAAACTGTCACAGTCAACAAAAGCTGAGAATGTTGTTCAGTCTAATTAAACTGTTAAATTGCTCTTGATAGATCACAATTCCATTATGGCAGTGGCTTCCAAACAGTTAAGTAAGTTTGTACTGATGGTTTTACACAAAAAAGCATTTGCTTTTTAGGGAAAAGAAGACAAAATGTAAGTTTGATTTTTTTTTGTCCTGATCCTAAATGCATGAGCTTGGAAGTAATTATATGAAGTCTTACCTAAACATAACCTTGACTACTAGGAGAAATTTCCTAACAGTGAGAACAATTAAGCAGTGGAATGGTTTGCCTTCAGAAGTCCTGGTGCTCCTTCATTGGAGACTTTTAAGAAGAGATTGGACAGCCATTTGCCTGGAATGGCATAGGTCTCTTGCTTGTGCAGGACATTGGACTAGAAGACCTCCAAGGTCCTTTCCAACTCTGTTATTCTGTTAAATTAGGAATTATTATTTCTTATTATTTGCCATTCAAGCAGGATAAAATCCATAAAAGAAGAGATAAGAGGCAGAGCATAATACTGTTTGGTTTTTAATGTACTAGTCTTAAACATTTTAGGATTTTAGTAGCATGATAAAAAAAAAGATATTCTTAGTTTTAAATACATTGTGTTGCCTTATAGGTGGTTGTAATAGCTGCCTATCTATCTTCGTTATCAGCTGTACTAGTCTTCATAAACATGCTACCAATCACATGGATGCCCAAGGACTTTTTCTGGGATTCCAAAAAGTCAAAATGGTGCAGCAACCATGTGATTGAAGCCCCATTCTTCCACATCCTTAAGAAAGATGGAAACTTTAATTGCATGGTTGTGGATTCTTTCTTAACTGTTTTGATCCCCCCCCCCAATGCCATTGCACCTACATATAATGGGCCAATTGCATCCTGGACTGGGAGGCCTTGCTCACAGTCACTCATTCCTTGGTCACCTTGCATTTGGATTACTCCAGTGCATTCTACATGGGATTGCCCTTGAAGACCACCCAGAAACTTCAACTGGTGCAGAATGACCCGTGTGCTCAGTAATGAGGGCGGGGTAGTTTTGGCCATGTAACATATTTGTTCCATGAGCTGCATTGGTTTCCAATTTCTTTTTGAGTGTAATTCTAGGTGTTGGTCATCATCTTTAAAGCCCTATATGGAATAGGGCCAGGTTGTCCTTTCCCTAAGGACATCTATCTATCCTTTCAGATCATTTAGGATAGATTCACTGCTAGTCCCTTTCTCTAAATATTGCCATCTGCTGGGAGCTAGGAAGCATGCCCTTTCCATGGCAGCCCTTGCCCTATGGAACATTCTGCCCCCTGAATGTTCTCCTCTACCCTCTACCCTCCTAGCCTTTCCTAAAGCTTTGAAGACCTGGCTTTTCCCCCAAGCATTGGGATAAGATTGGATAACTGCACATTTGAAGTTTGACTTGGCACCAGGACTTTGTTGTTTTTAATGTTTAATCTGTTTAGTTTTATAGTTTTAATCCAATTTTATATGTTTTAACTTTTGACTGGGAGCTTCCCAGAGTTGGTCAAAAGATGGGCAACTACATCAATATTTTAAATAAATAAAAATGGGCTGTTAGAATAAAGTTGCAGAACAGGAGGAAGAACCACAATCAAGACAACAATCACATAAATAAAAACTGAATCCAAAGCAAAAATGTAATTTGAGAAAATTCAGACTTAATCCTCCCTAATTCTCTTGTAAATAAAAGAAGTGGGAAAGGCATATCCTGACATGCAAGATTCTGTTACTATAACCCTAGAATAAAAGTAGTGTTAATAGCCATAACTTTGGTAGACTAATCTTGTCCAGCTCAAAGGCCTGACACTAGTAGGGACCTGGGTGAAGAAAACTGGCACAGCCTTACTAGCATCAACTCTCTCTAGCATTTCAGGGCAGTCATTTATCACCAACTGAGGCTAAATACATTTACAAAGCAGATACTTCATTATGGTGTCCTCCCTTGTCATTATTTTAAGATGGATTAGATAATGAGGTTTGAAAAGAAAAGAGCAACATTAGGGACCACAATGAAGTTGATAAATTTAGATTGGAATGCAAGTAACCTTATCCAGATAGAAACCTGTTGGGAAGAATAGGATTTAGTCTTAATTAGATACACACAAATTGCACTGCTCAAGTTGTAGTCCTGTATTGTTGAGGATAAGTTCCACTAATACATTGGCCGTTCTTTTGAGTAACCCTTTGGGTATTCTGCAGTAAAGAGACAAAATGAAAATGTCAGTTTTTAAATGTAATTTAAAAAGAGGTAATGTTCAGGATTGATAAATTTTGTAATTCAGTCATAATATTTAATGTTAAAAATACTGCTTAATTTGATATGTACTATATAATAAAAAATCTGGAAGTTCATTGAATCTAATAAAGACCAATTTCTTTTGTTCTTTATTCATAAAAAGTCTACTCCCCGATAAAACAACCAAGTCAATGTGTGAGATCTCCTATTCTGGCTTTTTGTTTTTCATGTTTTAGCTCTGTTGAATGAGTGAGTAATGAAAGGATAAATGTTGAGAAGCAATTCACCTCTCATTTTGAATGCTCAGTAAGTTTGTCACAGAGGAAGAGGTCAAGAGGGTTAAGGTTTCTCTTCAGGGAAAAACAATTCATTGATGGTTATATTGTAAAGCCCTTCTCCCACCCAAATACTGGAAGCATTCCTGATAATGCATCACAGTGCATCACACTTTGCATATACTTTTGTGTTTTGGAAATGAGGGTAAAGCTACAACTGTCTTTACTCTGTCTTCATTGGCCTGGCAAAGGCATTTGACACCATAAACAGGCAAGTTCTGTGGATCATCCTGACATGTTATCGATGCCTGACGAAATTTGTGAAGTTGATTCAGCTATTCTATGATGGAATGATAGGACAGTTTCTTTACAACATGATACATCAGCTGCATTTACCATTTTCAATGAGGCAAATCAGGGTTGTGTGCTAGCCCCAGTCCTATTCAATCTGTTCTTTGCTTGCATGTTGTCATGTGCTATCCAAGATCTGAAGGAATATACTTCAGGTACTGATTGAATAGCTGTCTCTTTGTCCTCGAAGTGCCTCCATACAATCATTCAAAAAATCCTCTTTGCTGGTGACTATACATTTCTGGCTCACAAGGACAGTGACCTATAGTTGATGCTGAACAAATTCTCAGATTCCTCTATGTTTTTCAGTCTGACTATCAGTCTGAACAAGACTGAAATACATTATGAACCTATGCCAAATACCAAGCCCATAGAATAAAAAAATCATTGTTAATGGGATTCAGTTGATTAATATAAATACCATATTTTTCAGAGTATAAGATGCACTGGAGTATAAGACGCAGCTTAGTTTTT
Source organism: Ptyas mucosa (assembly GCA_012654045.1). Classification (NCBI taxonomy): domain Eukaryota; kingdom Metazoa; phylum Chordata; class Lepidosauria; order Squamata; family Colubridae; genus Ptyas; species Ptyas mucosa. The sequence continues at coordinate 7,719,316 of WNWU01000018.1, read as the reverse complement.
CAGGAGGAAAATAGGGGGAAAAGAATCTGCCTATCAGGTATTCATCTGGCTAGCGTCCTTAGTCTGGTCAACTTCAGCATATTAATTTTCTGGTTTTGAGTGTGTGCCATGTTTTTTATCCCCTACTTGCGGATAAAAAACAGCTTCTAAAGCACAGCTGAAAGTCAGAGGGAAGATCGCTTCACTCACTAGCACCTCATTAAGGCTGGAAAAAAGTTTTGAAAAAGCTACATTTGAAGTATAAGATGCACTCAAATTTTCAGCCTCTTTTAGGGAAGAAAAAGTGTGTTTTATACTCCGAAAAATACAGTACTTCAAATACTTGGGAAGCATAATCTTGAGTGATGGATCTTTGGACAAAGAAATTGACTCCAGGATCAGCAAGTTTAGCTAGGTACTGAGAAGGCTGTGTACCAAAGTGGTCAATCAATACACCATCCATGTCTACTCAAAGTTGAAAGTCTACAGAGCTGAGGTTATCCCATCTCTACTAAATGGATGTTAGTCCTGGATTCTATACCAAAGGCATATCAAACATCTGGATAAATTTTACATATATACTCTCAGCTCCATTCTTGAAATTTGTTGACAAAGTAGTATCTCCAGTCTGCAAATCTTGGATTGAGCACTGAGTTCCTGATTATTAGAGCTCAGGTGGGTGGAACATATTATCAGAATGGAGGACTACTATATGCCTTGCCAGTTGCTTTATAGTGTGCTGGAGTCTGGGGGGAGACCTCAAAATCCACCATGCAAGCACTATAAAGATGCTTTGAAAGAAACCCTATTCCAATGTGATATCCAGCCAAGAGAACTAGAAGTTGCAGTTGCTGAAAGAATCCGTTTGTACTATGAAATCTCCATCAGCTTTGAAGATAGGTGCTGCCAAAAACTGATAGAAAACTGAAAATGGTGTCACAGAATAACACCCACACCACTACAATGGACTTTCTGTGCCCTCATTGCACTAGATTCTGTATTTCCAGATTGGGACTGCAGAGCCATCTCCATGTCTTCAGATTAACTGCACAACAGCATGTCTTTATTATTATTATTATTATTATTATTATTATTATTATTATTATTATT
>WNWU01000018.1:7655225-7718217 GCA_012654045.1 Ptyas mucosa | reverse complement strand
TTATTATTATTATTATTATTATTATTATTATTATTATTATTATTATTAATTAGATTTATATATCGCCCTACTCCCGAAGGACTCAGGGCGGTGAACAGGCACGAGATAAAATACATCAATACAAAGGTTAAAACATAATTAAAACCAAATTAAACAATTTAGCCCGTGACAGTTAAAAATCCCCATAATTTAAAACGAATTAAAATTTCACTTTAGAAAATTTAAAAGATATTTAAAAGAAAAGGGGAGAAAATTAGGCCAGGCCAGCTTGCTGGAATAGGAGGGTCTTAACAGCTCGGCGGAAAGTACGCAGATCCGGATCCTCCATATCTCCGGGGAAAGCTCGTTCCAGATAGTAGGTGTCCCCACAGAGAAGGCCCTCCTCCTGGGGGCCGCCAGTCGACATTGTTTGGCTGACGGCACCCGGAGGAGCCCCTCTCTATGACAGCGTACCAGCCAGTGGAAGGCTGTTTATGGTAGTAGGCAGTCCCGTAAATAGCCAGGTCCTAAGCCATGGAGCGCTCTAAAGGTGGTAACCAGGACCTTGAAGCGCACCCGGAAGACCACAGGGAGCCAGTGCAGCTCATGCAGGAGGGGTGTCATGTGGGAGCGCCATGTTACTCCCATAACTACCCGCGTGGCTGCACTCTGCGCCCATTGGAGCCTCCGGGTGCTCCCCAAGGGGAGCCCCATGTAGAGAGCATTACAGTAGTCCAGGCAGGAGGTGACGAGGGCATAAGTGACTGTGTGTAAGGAGTCCCGATCCAGAAAGGGGCGCAATGTCTTCTTTGAATCTGAAGAATTACTATATACTATGTGAATCAGTACAATGCACACAGAGTATTCGGATACCAAAGCGGCTTGATAGAGTTAGAAACAGAATGTTTACTATTTTTAAGGAGTTTAGGATAGAGTCCAAGAGAAGATTTATCACTGATTTTATTTTGGCTTTGAGATCAAACATGGGTTAGCTGCTGTATTTTAGATGCCAAACTACCTTATTTTCTTAGGCACAAATAAAAAATTATGTTCTATAGTAGGAACTTACATTCCAGTGTGTTTCTAGTTAATGAGGTTGATATGTTTAATTTTGCCATGTTTTATGCTATTAAAATTATACTAACATCAAAGGGCTTTTAGTGTTCTCTAGTCTATGTTTAGAATCTTTAATTTACAATCCTGGGAAACTCGAGAGATATTAGTGCATATTTTGTGCCAAGGGAATAATATGTATTTTAAAAAATGAAAATGAAAGCAAGGAATTTTTGAAGTGGTTATCCACAATTTTTCCTCTAAACATGCCAGGAATAATGGTAACATTTCTTCCACATCCCATGAGAAGAAAACACACAGCCCTTGTGACACTACAAATCTTCTTTCATCTCAATCATTCTCTGAAATCACGAGGGATAATCCTATATAAATTTTTGTTCTTTTAGAAGATGACAGCATAACATAATTCCATCTTTGTCAACCCAGACCACCTCAATCAAATCTACTATGGGTATCTGTGGAAGTGGATTTATGAGACTGCTGTGGAACAGACGATAGCATTGAATAAGGTCCATTAACACCTTCCTTTTTCCGCCCCAAAATTTGCATGTATCCAAACAGTTATTTATGACTTCTGTATCAGGAAATGAATATTTATGAAAGTTATGACAAAAGAGGAATCTTAAAGCTTATTTGTAAAAAATTCTGAATCAAGAATATTATGTAATAGTGAATGACAGAAGGGAAATGTGTGTAAATTAAAGAAATTATTGTTTAAGTTCATAACCATAAGCTTTGCCTGTTTGTTTGTTTCTTTGCTTGCTTTCAGGGTTTTACAGTGTTAAAACTATTTTAATGTTCTCTAATAAATTCTTTTGGATACTTTGGAAGAAAGAACAGTAGCAATAATATTGAATATTGTATGAAATATTTCCATTGATAAAGGAAAATTGTGAAAAATATAGGGTGTTTTTTTTAAGGCTATAAAGTAACAGCAACAAATGGGCCAAAGTACTGACTTACACTATTTATATTGAGCTGCATAATATGTTAATTTTCAATTGCTAAGAAAAACAAAAGAATAGAATTTAGAGCTAGAATTACTCTCAACTCCTTTGCTTTTTCAGCATTATCTCCCAAGTGTACTGGGCAGTGTGCAATCTTCATACTGTAGTTTGAAATATTGGCTATTTCCTGTGTCCATTATTAGTAATGTTATTTCAACATGAAGGTTTCTTTAACCTTTACTTCACCTATAAATAATACTGCTTCCTTTAACTCAGCAAATCATGGATTAAGCAGTTGTATGTTTAAATCAGTGGGGCAGTGGGACAGAAAATTAGAAGTTGGAAAGTATAATAGTAACATCTCCTGTTCAGTGATTTTCATTTTAAATATAAACGGGAATAGCTCATTTTTAGGGATATGTGCCAATGTTCATAGGTCTCCACTATGTAACATATATTTTAAATGCAAGATTGCAAAATTGATTAATGCTGGCTCAAATTGATTGTGTGTTTTTTTTATTACAAATATATAGACCAAATCAGTTTTGGTTATTATGGTCAAAGTTCATGTTATAAATCAGAAGTTTCCAAACACTGTGCTGTGGCATAGGGGTGTGCAGTGAAAGGTCTGCAGGTGTGCCACATTAGTGACCCACAAGTAAATGATAGGAAATGCTGTGCAGCTGTGTAGCCAGAACTCTGCTTCCATGACATCACCAGGAATGATCACTTTCATTTCTCCTCCTGATTCTCTGTAACATCATAGAACTTCTGGTTTCATGATATGGAAGTCCCATCTATGAAACTATGAGATGAAAAATGCTGAAAACTCCTGTGATAAATTGTAGGGTATTCATCTAACTGCCTTTTTAATGACAATTCTTTATGACAGAACATCTCATTGTACTTATAAATAATACCATAAAGTTATAAATAAATGTTTTAATAACCTATAATAAATAACACAAAGCATCTATACAAAGATTTCCTTCAGATGATCAGCCAACCCATGAAATTAGCATAACTGAAGATTAGCAAACTAGATGGAAGTCTGTAAAAGAAATTAGAACTACACATTGTTTTGATTAGGAACATGTATAAGCATTACCCCACTTTAAAGCAACCATGTCTTATTAAAGCAGCAGTGTCTTTAAGGTGACTCACCAGAGCTGGGGTTTTCCAACTGGGTCCCATGGAATTTTAGGCTTCCATAAAATCTTGGGATTCTGTGAAAGACTAAGGGCAATCAGCTAACCAATCAACTAATTTAATATATGATTTTAGCAAATTATTACAAGCATATTTCATTTTATTTCTACTATTCTATCACTAGAGCTGTGCCTCTTGTTCGAGTTTCAGGATTATTTATTTTTAAGCCAACAGGCTCTGACCCTTGAAAATATTTGAAAGGCCCTATATTAGAATACTTCTTCTGAACCATTATTTTCAAGCATTCTAATAGAAACAAAATGGAAGTAGAAACCTGTTCTTGTGTCATGGGTGCTCAGTAACTTAGTGAAGAACTTCATAAGAAAAAACTTTACATAATGAGGAAAAGTGGGAAAGAATGAAATGATGCTTGCTTGCCTCAGACAATACAAGTATGATTACTGACCTCAATTCTTTTTGGCAGCTCTGTGTGTGCGTGTGTGTGTGTATAAGAGAGAGAGAGAATGTAGTCATATATAGATGTGTACAAGTACAGAAATAAGCTTATTCTGTGGAAGTGGAATTCCATCTAACCAGGATCCCTTATGGAATAAAAGAGCTCTGAGTTCTACACTATGTTGAACTATATCTTGTGCTTTCTTAAAACCACACTGCACACCCTTATGCCACCATCTTATTCCCAGAACTCTTGAGATTTGTGTCTCTGGGCTTGGGGGTTTTGTGAGCATATTTTATTGTTACATGGGGCAATGCTGTTTTCAGTTTCATATCTGTTTATTATTCTGAAGATTCCCTGTCTGCCCACACTTCCCAATCTATGGTTCCCTTATGAAACTTTCCTTTGGGAATTCATAGAAGTATGGAAAAAGGGGATTGTTCATTGAAATACAGAACGTTCATACATAAGCAACCTTGGCCAGCATTTTCTAGTCATAAGAATGTCATTGAAGTACTCTTCTACCTTGGAAGAAACTTTGAAAGCAAACTCTCTTTCATCAGAGTTGAGGAAGAAACGAGGGGAGGAAATACAGGAGAATGTTTCTACATGGCACTTTTTTTCCAGTCCAGGTTTTTATATAGAGGCAAGAGTTTTCTAGAGGGCCATACTGCATGGGTTTATCACCATTGGGTAGAAAATATTGATCTTCCCTTCACCCAGTCACTGACCTTGTTAGCAATTCTATTAACTCTGTATCACCAATACTGCCAGCTATCTGATTAACAGCAGGTCTATCTCAGTTGTGATACTGCCACAGTCCTCTGCTGGCTGTGAAAAACATAGAGTAGCAAACAGGGTAGTAGAGTTGCAAGGCATAAGAAAGAATTCAGAGATTGAGGCTATGAAAAGCAGACATGTGGAATAAATGAAATTCAATCTCTGACTGGCATATAATGTTTCCTTTTAGTCCCAAGGCTCTGTTTACTCAGGAAACACACATTGCAACAGAATGGGCTGTTCCAGTTTAAAATATATACATGGAATAGCATTTTAGCAATATCTTGGAATTTTACATTTTACCCCACAGATGATATCAGGGGCATGGGGGGTGGGGGTGGGGGGAGAGAAAAGTGTTGGGAAAAATCAAAGTGACAGTAGAAAATCCATGTTTGAAGCCGCACCTTTTAAAACATCATTGCAAGTGTAACCCATGCACAAAGGAGCTTCAATCAGACGGTCACAATTAATCATCTCAACTTCTTTTAATTCTTTTAAAAATAATGGCAGGAAAAAAAACAGGAAGAGAACAAAGACACACATAAAAAGTACTTTAAAAAAGTGTTTTACCATCTAGACTTCTTTACCTTCTCTCTCACACACAAACACCTCCAGAATGGGGATGATAGTAGGTCAGAATTCTTTTTCTCACCTACTTTTCATTTCATGGTACTTAATATTTATCAATTTTAAAAAAACAAAACCCATTTACAACCCACCCTTCAGTCTGGAAAGCTGCCAAAGCAGCTTATATAATAATGAATCAAAGAACCTCTCCCTCAGCTTTCAAGTCTTTGCACAAAAATCAAAGAAGGAGCAGAGGGTGGGGATATTTTATCATTTTGAAAATGGCTAGCTCTGAGGAAAACAAGCTGCTCAAGGAAGCCCATCAGCTGCACAGCAGACAATTCTATTGTTCTTCCCTGCAAGAATAGTTAGGTCATTTGGCCTTTATCAAGAGCAACTCTCCCTCCATTCCCAGCCCAGCTGTACTTAGCAATGGATGGAGACTCTGCCTGTTTTCCTGACAAGCTTTTTCCTGACAAGGAACACACACTACTGCAACGTTTTTTACTATTGACTTGACGAAGAGATTAAACCAGATCTTCGGTGTGAAACTTGACAAGGTTGAAACTTGCCTTCCAGCTTTGCAATTAAATTCCAAGCCACTAAAAGGGTCTCCTGTCAACTTGCAATCTAGTTGCATCTTATTCCTACCCTCTCTTCCCTTGTCAAATTCAAAACAGGTAGCCTTTGTTTAATGACTACCTATTTTAGTCACTAAGCACTAAGCACTAAGATTTTTGCAGACATTTGTAAAGCAAAGGAAAACTGAAGTAAGATTGTAAGCGCAATCATGATTTCACTTAGCAATCTCTTTGCTGAACTATCAAGTTACATAGTTGCTAAACGAAGACTACCTGTGTGATTTGCAGATATTGGGGCAAGTTGTCAAAGACTGAGAGTTTGTTTTATTAGATGAAGACCTGCCAGAAAAAAAAAACACAGGGTGGCCAGAATTCTAATCCACATTTCATTTTAATAGAAGCAGAGTGCAGTATCTGCAGTCTTGCCAGTGATGGGTTCCTCCCAGTTCCGCCCGGTTCCGCAGAGCCAGTATGACAATATGATGCCACAGAACCGGTTCTGCCCACCCTGCTCCCCCCCACCCCCCTGTGTTATTCTTACCTTTTATTTGGCTCCACCCCCAATCTATTGCTGCCTCCTGAATCCCAGCTGATGGCTAGAGGGAACAAAACTGTTTAAACTCTTGCCAGGCTTCAAAGGGCCACCCTACAGCTGATCAGTGTTAGAAGAAAACAACTGGGTAGACTGGTGCCTGCAAAAATACATGAGTAGATCAGTGCCTTCAAAAACAAATGGGTAGATTGGTAAAGCTCTGCAAGCAGTTAAAAGCCTGGTAGACCAGTACTTCTGCTAAATCCTAAATAAGCCACGCCCACAGAACTGATAGTAAAAATTTTTAGAACCCACACCTGAGTCTTGCATATTGTTATATAGCCTTTCCTTATTATTACTTTAGCAAAATAAAGCCAAGAATAGTTATGATTACATTATTAATGAAAGTTTATGGCAGTTCTAAAATGGAAATAAAAAACCTATTATTCAACAAACTGGCAACTTAACCATAAAAACTATTACAAAAGGGAAAAAAACACCACTCCGTAAGATTTCATCTAATAAGATCAGAGTATGTGTGGGTGTCCTTTTGGACTGCGTACTTGCAAAAAAAATGAGAGGGGCAGGTCTTAAGCAACAGGGATATCAAGCATTATTGTCTTTTGTCTTCAGGTTTTCATATTTATCTTCTTTTTTCTGTTTCTTCATTTGGGGGGGGGGTGACCCCTTTCCAGCCAGGTACCTTTCAGGAACAAAATATAACTCTTTCCAAACTTTCCCAGGTCTTAAGAATCTTTGCTGGATAAATATAAGTGCCAGGGTCCCAAACTGGATAGATGCAATGCAAGACAAATCTGTTAAAACTATCAATGGAAATGCCTCTCTAAATTCAAGATCATATAAGCCCCATCAAATTAGACCAGGTTTTGATCAAAAAGAGGAACACTTTCTTATCCCAAATTATTATATTTTCCACTTGCTCAAATTGTAACTAGATTGAGAATGAAGCTTTCTTATTCTGCAATATTTTGATCATGGCAAAAACCAATAAATAATGCTACTCAAGTTACAATGGAGGAGCAACATTAAGAGGAGAGGGGAGGAGAGGGGAGAGGGGAGAGGAGGGGAGGAGCACTGGATCAAATTCTTTAGTTCATCACACAATATTGAAGATATCTTTCTTCTAGTAAATTGTACTAATAAATATAAAGTTACTAACTGTCAGGTACATTTCTGCCCATTCATTAACTGATATCAGCAGAAGTATCATGGTGTAGATCATAATCTCAATCCAGAGTTCTGCAACGCAGAACATACATCTTCCAAATTACAGAGTGAATTAAACCACATACCCTCCCTTTAACTAGTCCTCCAGGGCCACACACAATCTCAACAGCTTCCAGATTTCTAATTGTTTGTTTGTTTTTGCAAATGTAGCATTTCTGTTTACGAGAAGTGAGGGAGGTTGCAGAAGTGCCATTGTTTCACTTTGAACTCAGTTACGGTCAATAACTGAGTACTTATGGTTAAATGTCAACTTCTTTCACTTCTTAGCCAAAGAGAGCATACTCTGATTGGCTGTTTGTTCTCAACAGATACTCACATACAGAAGTGCACATAATATCTTGCTCGTTTTTACAGTTAGAATCACTCAAGCTCTGATCAGATTCACATGAAGGACCTTGTTATCTGAAAGTATCTGATACCATATAATTCGTATTATTTAGGCTCTTGACAATTCTCTTGGTTAGTCTTTGATTATACTGAACATGATCTTGCTGGGAGGTTTTCCCCCTTAGTCCCAATATAGTTAATTTCTTAAAAGTTAACCAGAAATGGAAATCCAGAATATTTCTTACAGAAAATTCTCTAATTTTTCTTAGTAATTTTCTCCATCTTCTGAAGTAAAATGTTTGGCTTTCAAATAGCAGCAGTATTAGGACAATGTTCTTATGAAAATAATAGGAAAAGTAAGTAGGAAGATGGCAGTCTACAAAACAAAGCATCAGATTTTGACATTCTGTTTATTCGATTGATCGCTGTCCCACAAGATCTCACTGAGAATCAAGCATTCTAAAGATTGGTTCACCTTTTGAGATGGGCTATGCTCACTGTAGTGGACATTTTGTCAATAGGCAAAGGTTTAATGGCAGCCATTGTGGACTAAACCTACCACATGTACTAACAAAGATCCAAAACGTTTTTCTCCCAATAGTTAAGTACATAAGTGGTTTTCCAGCCCATGAATTAGAAAACTGCTCTGTGCTATATGGGATAGTATTCCTCCTAGAATGAACATCATTGGGAAGTTTGCCTTGATTCCATTCTATGAAAGCAGAGGTTGCTTCAATTAGTGTACAAGTGAGTGAATGATGCACTACCTATGAACCTACCTGGATCAGCATAGATTAGCCCCAGTAATCTATCCCTTTTAAAAAAATAATCCCAATTTTGTGTTTATAGTTTAAGGATTGTTGATATAATTATTTAATAATTTCATATAGTTTTCTTGTGAACCACTCTGGCCTCCAGCAGAAAGTAGGAAGAACAGATTGTATTCATTCATTTATTCTGTTTTTAATATACTGAATAATTGAAGTTCTCTGGGTAGATTATGAAGTCATTTTCTAAAATGATTTGAAGAAAAAATGAAGAATTAAGATCTAATGGGTAACTGAATATCTTATTCTGTGTGTCTAATAATTTAGATTTTTCTAGTTAACTAAGATTTATCCATTCATATGGAATGAGAAGATCAGAATAAAACTTACATTTCTGACTCTATAGGTAGAAGAAAGAATTTAGCTTTAGAATCCAAACTCTAAACTTCCATTTCCATAATGCGTCTCCCCTGCTTTTAATATCCTGAAATTTGTACTTATGCTGAAATGAAACATCTGTTTATGATTTTTTTTCTATAAACAGTAAATATAAGGCTTTAAAATGACAAAAAAAACCCCTGCATTTTCCTCTAGTTCTGTTAAGAATCTCTCTGATTAACTAAATATAATTTTGCTTTCTTTAGAAGATAAACACTCTGAATTCATTGGGAAGGGTGTGGACAGTGCATCATTCTCCAGAGTGTATTTAGTAAAACATTTCCATTATGTGAATTCAAATGTTTGATATGTTTTTTGTCAGATGCACCCTGGATGTTTTGTCATTAAGGAAGTATCAAGAACATTGGCTTGGGAAGAATATCATTATCAGTCGCATGGGACTAGTTTTAATAGGAACCGACCTAGGTTAGAAGAAGCTAACATCCAGAGTCTTTGTGAAGTTTGAATTTCCTTGTTTTAATTTATTTTAAATTTATAGCTATGGTTTGCCTGACCAAACAAACAGAAACTCAACACCCTGAGGACATTGGAGAACATTTAGCATTTTAACAAAATATTTATCCAGATTTCATAGTTAGGTATGAGGTAGACATTTATTAATACCATTGGAAAAAGATTGTCTGTGAGACATCTTAAAATAACAGGAGAGAAATTAACTCCTGCCATATGTTTTCAGAGTATAAAGAAGATGTAGAAATGTTTCATGATTTCTTACCTCATTCACTACGCTTAACTTGCAGTGTTAGTGTTTTATAGTTTCATATGACAGGAAACTAGACTTTACAACTCAGGTATGGACCTCATAGTATATAAGCTTAGGTAATACATTTCTCTGAGAGGTAGTCTATCTCAGAAAGTTGAAGAGTAATATGAGTAAATGCACTGATTTATGTGGATGTGAAAAAAGCAACATGCTAAAATTATTAATGACTCAGAAATCCACATCTCTTTCCTGACAATGTTTAATTCATATATGAATTAAACAGATTTTTTTCCAATTTTCAGGTTGTCTTAATTATTAGAGTGATTTGATATGAATTAAGCATTGAATAAAACAAGTAACTTATAAAGACGTTATTGTAGCTATTACTAAAGTTTTATTTTCTTGTTCAATTCCATTCAAAGTAGCAAATATCTTAAGGACAAGGAGCGTGACTTGAAATAAAACAATATGAGTGTTTAATCAAAATTACTTAGTCTCATATTTTGACTATGGACTGTTTCTGCTTTTCAATATCAATTTTCTTATTTCTCTTTGTGCTTATGGCCTTCCTCCTCAGCTGCTTAAAGTGATCCATTTGGACATCATCAGGAGGCTGGATTCACATTTAATGGCATAGCATTAAAAGACCCAGAGCTAACATTCAATAGGCATGCTTTCCTGTCCTAAAACTTTGCTTTTCCCAAATATGAGAAAGTATAGTACATTGTACACAGAATTGTGCTGCCCTGCCCTTGATGATCATTTAACAGTTACAGCTGGTGCAAAATGCAATTGTATGGACAGTAATAGGCATGCCTCAGTATGTCCATGAGGACATATGACAGGTGGCTCACATGGTTAGGACGCTGGGTTGACAAGCAGTAAGCCTGCCTTCGAGACTTGAGTACTGCCTGGGATGGGGAGAACTCCTGACATTGGTTCATATGGTTCCATATGGCTTCTACTCTGGTTGGGTTCAAAAGATCTCTGTCCCCCAGACATTGAGTCAAGGAGGATAGCGAGACTTTTATAGGATTATATTGGTTTACTGAAACATTTCCTCTTCTGGAATACATTGTTCTTTTGTTTCTATATTTGTTCTTATTGTTTTTAAAGTTATATGCTCAAACTTTTTACAGACTTGAGTAAACATCTAAATGTTAATAAATAATAACAAATCCCCAATTCTGTTTTATCCTTGCTTGGTTTCATTGAACATAGTTTAAATAAACTACATTTTACCAGGAAATGGGAACTGTGATTTGGAAATTGGAAGAGGAATTTAGGCAGAAATAGAGTGGAGCGATGTGAAAGTGTACTCACACAAAGCTTTCCATGACCCATTCCCATAGCAGGAATTCAAGCTTTTTGATTATATTCAAAGTTGGTTACAGTGGAAGGATGTGATGAACATGATTATGTAATTTACCACAATCAACATCCTGTCAACCCTGAAGCTGGCCTGGCCGAAGTTATCTTGAAGCTTCAGTGCTGCCACACTGCAGCTGAGGGATGGGGGGGGGATTAGAGATAGCTGGGGTTGTGTAGTCAAAATAAAATACTTTCTCTTGGGAACCAAGGACGTTCTCACACCTGGCTGGAGGAAGGAGGAGTGATGTTACCAAATCACCAGACCAGGCCTTGATTGGACCATGTGACTGATTGTTTGGGGTTGAGGGAAAAACTTTTACTTTTAATTAGGTGGAAAACCATGGGATCCTTCAGAGTCAGTTTTCACCTGATCTGTGCCAATATGATATTTCCAAAAAAAGCTATTCTTTGAGGAATCTACCTGCCTTGGAGTTTTGCTTGATGTGGAATTATTACTTGGAACCCTGACACACACATATAAAGAGAAATAGGGCCAAAGAAGGAAAGAGAAGGGCCTTCAAAATACAGTATGTTTAAAAATAAACATACACGTCAGTTCATCAAGGCCTATGAAGCATGGAGGAAATTTCTGAACGCAGGTGCCACAGACATGAGTCCTGTGTACGGTAAATAATATGGGACAAAATGGCTCCTTAAAACTGCCAGATCTCAAACTTTTTAGCATTTTTCTGCTGATTGTGATGAACCCTCCCATTGTATGATTGCTAAAGGCATTTCAATTCTCCTCATGTTTTCCTAGAATGTTAAACATCAACACCCACAGGTAATCCATTGTTAAATGTTTCAGCCTTACCCATGGAACAAATGTTGCTTCCATCAGAGGCAATGACAGAAATCCTTTATAATGATCCCTTAGCAGGACAGTTTGATGCAAGGGGGAGGGGGCTTTAATTCTCAGTGCCGATCATGCTTTTCAGAAGCTGGCCTGCTGCAGTATCCTGTTTATACAATGTCCTCCTTTTAATCATTTCAGGAGTGCACTCAATTTATTTTCACATCATTCTTTGCCATGAAATGTACCATTTATAAACATTTTTAAACTACAGTTGCCCTTTCTAAGGTCAGATAGGGCAAGCGGCCCATCAGCCGCACCTCCAACTATAAAGTAGCTCAGATGTGTCATCTGACTTAAACCAATAAATAATAAAGATGGATGAAAGCAGCTCTTAAGGGAACCTTCACAATATGTTACATTTGCACAGTTGCCTTAATGATCGGCCATTAAGAAGAGAAACAAAGACAATTTATTTTTAGCATGCATTCAGCTGCACTTGGTATCTGCCAAATATTAACTTTCTCTTGCTCTTTCCCAATATCTGCAGGGTAGCTCTAGCTGTTGAAACCATTGGCTTCTTTATGGATTTGCTTTGTAATTTGCCCATGGATATGCTTAGTTTACTGTCCAATTTAAAAACTTTAAAAACAACAACTTGTTTTTACTTCAAAATGGGTCACTGGTTCGTGGATTTGAAATAAGAAATGGAGAATATTCTTGATGGAAAAGAAGTGTATTTAGCATTATGTGCAATTGTCCAACTCTTTACTTCCCTGGGTTATGTTTGAATTATATAACTTTAAACTGCAAATCAAGAGCCATTTTGGCGCTATTAGAGCTAATTCCAGTAATTCAGCCACACTGTTCCTGTATGATGTTTGATTTCTTTCAAGTATATATTGTGAGTCTGATGAAAACCTCATTCAACTTTTTAAAATTTCAGTGGAAATGAAAGGAATATGTTTTCTACAATAAAAAAAAATAAAATCAAAGGCATTGTGTATCTAATTATTACTGTTGTTATAACTGTTAGAATAATAGTAGTATACTGGTACATTAGTAATAAGCACCTTCCAAAGAGTGCAAATGTATATATACTCTAGGGATGGGAAAGAAATTCAATCAGTCATATTTCATTTCTTATTTAACGAATGTTGCACTTTCAAACTAATGTGTGAAAATGCAATAATAGAAAAAGTTGTTTTCCTTTATATTACAAACTTTTTCCAAGTTTACAATGCAATTATCCAGTTTAAAAAGTTATGCAAGACCTTTTGTCATATCTTAGGGGACATGAGGGGAAAGACTATAGGTAAGACTGAATGTTTGTAAATATATAAAGGTAAGTGTTTCATGTCTGATTCTAGGGGGTGGTGCTAATCTCCGTTTCTTAGCTGAGGGAGTCAGCGTTGTCTGAAGACAATTTCCATAATCATGTGGCCAGCATGACTATACCTTGAGGGGCATGGAATGCTGTTACCTTTCTACCTATTTGTCTACTCGCATTTTCATGCTTTTGAACTGCTAGGTTGGCAGGAGCTGGTGCAAGTAATGGAAGCTCAGCCCATTGCATGGGACTCACGTCTTGAACTTAGGCTGACAAGCTCAGTGTCTTTAACCGCTGAGCCATCGCACCTCCCCTGTAAATATATAAATGTGCTTTTTACTAGGACGCAACTTGATTACAAAAAATGTTGCTTGGGCAAATCTGCTATATTTGCCCTATATGTGTGTGAATTGTTTTGGTGACAGGAAAACATTTTAAAAACACTCTCACGTGGATGCGGAAACAGGACAAAACAAATATAAGAAAAATGAAAATGGCATCACATTGTCCACATGGTGATGGCCTTTGCTGGATTTTGAAACTTGTAAATCATTGCAATCATAGAAAACACTGGTGCATAGGTATGCATAGCAATAAACATAACAGTATTCTAAACAAATCACCAGAATAATAAATATAATAAAAGCAATGAATACAAGAACAAGTGACATATTTGTCCATGACTTCATATGACCAGTAACAAACATACCAGTTACAGCTTCCATTTCTGACTTGCAGTTTGTTCTTTATTATAACATTAATTACTTTTTCATGTGCCATCTTTGTTCTTGCAGCTCTTCTCATGTTATTTACATGGAGATACAGTGCTCACCATGCTTATCGATATTCTGTGCTGTAATTTTTCTCTCCTTTGCTTATACTTCTGAGTTTTTCTCAGCTTCCTGGTATAAAAACAGGCAACTGGCTTCTTGTCTACCCTGTGACAGTTATAACTGTCTACGTGCAGATAAAGTAAGTTGATGGATGTGCTGCTTGTTGCCACAACAGCCCCTAATTTTACACTGACAAAACTTTTTTTCATATTGTTATGTTTAGGGGCTGAGACATTTGGCATTTCCTTTCATTCTCCAAGGTGAAAGGTCAAATGCTCCATAATACATTTTTGTGCTCTGTCAGTATTATGAAGTCTTTCATTTCTATGGGTGAGGAATAGGCAGATAGAAAGAGGCTGGTTTTGTGTTTCTCAAGCTGATTATACAAACTTTCAGTTGGCTGAAGGTGCCAAAGTCTGATCTTCATAGTTCTGTATAATACAATGGGCTTTTGTGTGAATGTGTGCACTCAAATTTCTCAGCTGGATTGTCCACATGGTGATGGCCTTTGCTGGATGAGACTGAACATTTGTTTAAAATTAACAGAATATTGGTAAATGAATTAACTGGAATACACTGGTATAAATATTGTTTTTTCTAGAAGATGCCTACTTTGAGGCTTTAATTGCCACAGATCATTGTAATGAAAGAGAATAACAAAAATTACATTTTAAAAATGAAATACTGATATGCCCCATGTGTAGTTCATTGAATATTTACATATCTGTAAAGAACAAATAAAACTTCTGCACATATAATCAAGGTGGATAATGCAAGAATGATTGATGCTCAAGTCAACTGGATGGGTAGTAAGCAAGTGAGAAATAAAGAAGCAAATAGACTTACTGGTGGTAAAAGATTATGACCCTCAGGATTAGCTACTTAATCTCCATATCTCCCAGTTTTACATGGTTTCATTTCATTTCACTTCATTTCATGGGATTTGTCTGGGAGTTGATCTGCCTAAAAAGAATGCATTTTAGTACCAGGAAATTTTAGTCTGTAAACACTTATCAAATTTTCTATCAATCAGTTGAAACAGCTCTTGAGTCTGCTATTCTGTAATGTAATTCCCTGATTACTATGATTCATCAGAGACTAAAGTGTATAGACCTGCTACTCCATGTTGAAAATACAAATTATCGAGCTAGTTATGCCAAATATTATATGAAATAGAAAACTGGAGACATTTTCAGCACATAAATATGTAAATGTTCTTCTAAAGTTATAAACACATGGACTTTCATTTTCTATGGGCATTGCACAGAACACACTATATAATTACTTCAAGTTATATTGAAGAAAAGTGGATCTATCTGGTCCACTGTATCTGAGCTAGCAGCACAGCCCTGTGTGAAGTGAACACTGCTGCTGCCATTAACACTACTGAGAAAATGAAGATCATGATTATATTCTCATGTGGTATTTCTTTAAACAGTGTCATAGTTACCTCAAGAAATCTTTCAAAAAAGGGATGCTGACTAAGTATTAGCCAAGTTAATCCTCTAAAGCACATGTTGAGTGATGCGTATAGTTTAAAATGGTCCATTGAGACATTTAAAATTGGAATCCTTCACCAAGATAAGAGTTTTCTAGACAAGTTCTGATAAAATGCTATCAAACTGAAGAGTGGAGCTTCTAAAAAAGAGGAAAGAAAATAATGAAAGTGTATGTGTTTGTGTGTATATGTGCATGTGTGTGTGTATATATATATTATTCATATATATGTGTGTATGTCTGAAATATTTTAAGATTTTACCATAAAATATTTTTCTGTAAAACATATCAAACTGAATACCAAAAATATGTAAACAACTACAGTAAAATCTGATTTTCTATTTGCAAATAGAATTAATAATTTTTAGAACTTTAATTTTTATAGTAGAGAAAATGAATGCATATGTGTCTAATCTGCCATGATGAAAATACCAACACTTTGTATTAGACAAATTATGTAATTGCACTTGCCTTTTTATACATTGTGTTAACATTGAAAATAATCCTCTGGAGAGAGAGAAAAATGGATGGATGGCCAGAATAAATAACCATATGAATTGTGTTTGTTTCTTATATATATTATTTTATTCTCTTTTCGTAGGTCTTTGTGTATTTTTGTTTCATCCAGGTTTTTCCTACGTAAATCAAGATCTTTATACAGCCATGGTTTAGTGAAATCTCATTCACTAGATTTTTTGGCTTTATCAGACATCAAAGCAGCATTTTGCTGTTTGTTGTGAGATTTAAGGGAGACTAAGATAGCTACTTCTGAATTGTTTGCCTTCTTCAGTTAGCCACACCCTCATCTCCTGACTCCTCCCTGTAAAGGTCAAATATTTATTTTATTTTATTCTCTTTTCGTAGGTCTTTGTGTATTTTTGTTTCATCCAGGTTTTTCCTATGTAAATCAAGATCTTTATACAGCCATGGTTCAGTGAAATCTCATTCACTAGATTTTTTGGCTATATATATATATATCTAATTCTTCACTACAGGCACAGACATTAAGAAATATATGAAAGTCAGTAAGAAACTTAGCTAGAAATTTAGTCAGATCCTGGCCACAAGCAAGATCTGTCTGTTATCTTTCCAAGCATGCTGTTATGTTATTGCATGGGTCCTTTTAAAAGACTGAGTCATTGTTTGAATGAATCTTATAACCAAGTCTATGATCTAGGTATAGATACAGAAATTTTACTGAGATGTCTAAACTTTTTTAAAAAACTCTTCTGATGCTGAAGAATCCACTGCAATTTTAGGTAAGTAGTTCCACTATTGAAGTAATCATATAATCAAAAATTTGTGATTTCTCCTAACATTTGAGTTAAGTTTACTTCCTGTAAAAAAAGCCTGATCTAATTTTTCCTTGAAGGGCAAAAGAAAAAAAAAACCTCTGATCTCTTCCATGTGGCAACTCTCAAGATATGGATGGATGGATGGATAGAATGGATCTAACCAAGTGCCCAACTTTACTTTTCTCTTTTAAAATAAACGTATTTCAACTTTTCCTCAGAAAACTAATCCTATCTCTTCTTAATTTTTCTCAGATTTTAACATTTCAATCTCCTTTGGCATCTTTAAAGTGGAGCCAACCAGGAATTATCAATTTTTAATCTGTAACATTTAGGCAACACACACGTCATTTTATGCGACTTGTGGGTAGCTCAACGTGCCCTGATAAATGTGTGTGTGAGAGTATGTGGAGAGTAGAGCAAGTATTATCAGATTTTAGATCAAACCATTTCCATATTGATGGTTTCAGGGGCCCTCACTATGGAAAGGGGCATTGAATTCTCTGAAATGTCTTTCACACTACAAGGCAAATAAGATCTATTTTCTCTGTCACTCTTGGAGGAGAATCAGTCAAGCAGAGTTTTATCCTTACCACAGTCAATACTGAATGTGGCTACAATGTCAATCCAAAAGACGTTTTGAAAAAGCATTAAATCTTGTGAAACATTGTTACTCGTTTGCGTGCAGATGTGGTTTGCTAATGCAAATATTTAGGGAAGTGTTTCTCAACCTTGGCAACTTTAAGTTCTATGGTGTCAGCTGTCTCCTTATGCTTGCTGTGCTTCGATGTTATGTGGTGACAGAGTGCCATGAACTGTGGGGAGAGGGGATGAGAAGGGGGATGCTTGGGGAATCAAAAGTAGAGACTGTACCTTCTTGAGACACTGTCCCAAGGTCACCCAGCTGGAAGAAGGAGGGAGCCACATGCCTAGTTGTACTTGGACTGACCATTATGAAAATATCTTGCATGGACTTGATTGGTTACAGTAGGGTGGGCAGTGAGGGACAGTTGGCAGGGGAGTAGAATTTAAGGATTTTGGTGCACAATTCTCAGTTCTGGCTCTGCTAGACTGCAGTGTACTTGTCTTCTAATAAAACCATGCATTTCTCAATAAATGGAGCCAAGTATCATTTCTATTTAGAGGTTTAGATTGTGGCCAGTCTGCCATATGAGCTTCAACTCCCAGAATTCCCCAGTTGGCTCACCTTATTGTCCAACATGGAATATTTAGGTTGCCAGGATTCATACTGATCATCATGGGATTCTACCAAAAACAAGATCCATTTCATTTTTTTAATCATTGCTAATCACATCAGTATATTTAAGTGATTTTAAAACATTTCAAAGTATTTTTTTAATCAGTTTTGGTTTTTGGCCTCACATATCAGGTATGGAGTCCTTTGTGCTCTCTGGGTTTAGTTGTTTTCTTGCATACATTTCATTACAAAATTAGGTAATATTATCAGAGCTAATAGGGTGTGTGGTTTGCTCTTATTTTTATATACTAGTGCAGTGATGGTGAACCTATGGCATGCGTGCCAGAGGTGGCATGCAGAGCCCTCTCTGTGGGCATACGCACCATCGCCAGCTGATCTTCGCACGTGTCGGAGCACTGGAAACCACCTGGCCGGTGTGCATGCATACGCCGGCCACCTGGTCTTTGGATTTCCAGCGCTCCGGCACATGTGAAGACCAGCTGGCCAGCACACATGTGTGTACCAGAAACCAGAAGATCAGGTGGCCAGCATGCGCATGCACACCGTCCAGCTGGTCTTTGAGTTTCTGGGGCTCTGGCACGCGCACACGTGTTCTGGTTTGGGCACTTGGTACCAAAAAGGTTCGCCATCACTGTACTAGTTTATAAAATATTAATGACTATTGTAAGGGATGAAAAAGAGTTGCGTGCATTTAATATGGGGTGGAAAATAGGGATCCACATTCATTGATAAGGGTTTCTTTTCCATAAAGTAAGTATCATGCAGATGAGAGTGAATTATTGGATAATTATTAATATGATATTAATTGAACAATTAGCCAATGAAACATTTTGCTAAAGTTGTAGGTGCTCCATCACTGGAGGTTTTTAAGAAAAGATTGGATAACCATTGGTTTGGGATGGAATATGGACATCTTGTCTGGGCAGCAGCTTGAACTAAAAGACCTTCAAGGTCCCTTCCAGGTCTATGATTGTATGATTCTATTATAACATTTTTATAATGCAACACAGATTGTAGAATTCAAACACTGATATTTTATTAATAGTCTTTTATTATGAATAATGAAATACTCATTAATATTTATATTAAATTGATCAGAATTAAAACAAACGTCTACCCTTATTTCATACAATTGCTTTTTTCTAGTACGCTTGGCATCCATTACACACAATACAAATGGACCAACCAAACTGAATGTTACAACAGACTAAGGATGCCTGAATTCTAATAGTAAAATAGTGATAGTAAAGAAGTAATGGGCAAACATATTACCATTTCACTAAATGGGAAGCTAATTATGAAAAGCCTGCCTGCTGAATTAGCATAGTTAGGAAGTCCATCAAATAGACTGGTGTATCAATATCTGGCGTAATGAATAACCACAAAATATATAATTTAGATGAAATAGGATATAAAGAGGTGAATGAAAATAGTTTAAGGTTTTCAGGGAAGAATTAATGTTGGTTAATTGATTGGTTCTGTCAGTGGGCCTGGGGACATAACTGGTGTGAGTTTATTTGTTGCTGCCATGGGGCAGAAGATGGGGTTTTATGTTGTGAATTTTTAATGTTGCAAGCTGCCCAGAGCCACTGTGTTTGAGTTGGGTGACCCAACTTGTTTATTTGTTTATTAAATAAATAAATAAATAAATAAATAATAAAAATGAAATGAAAATGAAGTTTTTATCAAGACTGAGGTCTGTTCTGGCACCAATGTTTCTGTTGATATAGTTTAAAATTTTGAAATGTATCAATGACTTAGTGGTTAATTTTTTACATGAGGATCAAATGCCCAGCATCTCCTGATTAAAGTTATGTCATTTTCATAGTGATGATGTTTAAGTTTTCTAATTTTAAATGTTCCCAGAGGACTGTCCCAAAGGTGCTTTTTCAAGAGGCACCTGGACTTTCTTGTTTTTGTTTTGAAGCTATTTTGCTTCTCATTCAAGAAGCTTCTTCAGCTCTGATTGGGTGGTGGGGAATGGAAGGATTTATATTCCTTGCAGACAGCTGGTCATTTGCATTCTTTTAGAGACTTGTTGAGGCTCCTTGGAGGTTTATCTGTGTCTTCTTGGAGTCTTTTGGGGACAACCGAAGAAGTGGAGTCTTCTTGTGGAGTCTTCTTGGGACAACCATATGGAGTCTCCTTAGGGCAGTCATGACCTGGATGACTGAGAATCTCCATAGACTGTTACTAGAGGACTTATTTGTTAACTTCAGTCATGTATTGGAATGGAAACAACACTTACTCATTACCATTGTTGGCTCAACTTGAGAGTTAAAATTTAGTTCCCTTGCAGCCCTGGCAAGCTTTGGGTTCCAGATACAACAGGGATTTGGTTATGTTTCCAGCACTGAAGCCAATTGGGCAGGAAACTTAAGTTTGATTTTTGCCTCTTGAGAAATGAACATTTTAAAATGGCAACACATTTGTTTTGGAAAAGATGTATTTATAATAGGTTCATTACCAAAATGTTAAGTAATTATATATTTTAAACCTTTGAGGTTCTGCCAGAGAATTACAAGGTTGAACAGCAATATATGCAATTAAAACCCTTGCTATGTACATTGTTAAGTTTCAATGGCTTTGTGGCTTCTAAAACCCTAGAGGCATTGAGTGTCCTAAAAAAAGGCTTCTACTAAGTTTGACTGACAGTGTATTGCAATTTTTAAAAAAGATCAAAAATACATTTTGGAGAATATGTAAGAAATTCAGAATAGATAATCAGAACATCTTATATCCTATATAGCCCAATCAATAACTTCAGAATTTAGATATGTTTTAATCCTAAAAACATTTTGTTCAGAAAAAAATATCTAGGTTTTTTTGGACATCTGAATATTTAAAAAAGATTGGTTTTGATTGTTTCTGTGCTAGAAATACAATATATTTGAACACCTTTGGTAAATATGTTACGGAAGTGTCCACTTGCAGTTCCTTATTTGTTAGACATTATTAATATGATTAACATTTTTTGGAAGACCAAAGATACTATCTTAACATAAAACTATATTCCACAAAGTTGGAATCTTTCAATTTATGAAGAAGGTGGGGTAGAGGAAAATTTAAACTTATACATGTTGAGTTAAAGATGCAGATGTAATTTTAAAATTATTATATTATTTAAACTGAAATATATTTCTCAATAGTAGAACATATAATAAGGTTAGAAGGGACATTGGAGGTCTTCTAGTCCAACCCCCTGTTCAAGCAGGACACCCTATACTATTCTGAACAAATAGCTCACCAGTCTGTTCCTGAAAACCTCCAATGATGGAGCACCCACAACTTCCAGGGATAAACTGTTCTATTGATTAATTGTTCTTACTGTCAGGAAATTTATCCTTACTTCTAGGTTTCATTTATATTTAATGACTTTCCACCTAATACTTCTTGTCCTACCGTCAAGATGCTTTGGAAAATAGATCAGCCCATTCTTCTCTTTGACAGCCACTCAAGTACTAGAAAATTGTTATCATATCAGTCCTAGTTCTTCTCTTTGTTAGACTAGACATACCTTGTTCACTCAATTGTTTACTTGGAACACTTGGTTTAACCTCCAGACTTCTTATAATCTTTGTTGCTCTTCTCTTAACTCTTTCTAGGATCTCAACATCTTTTTTGTATCATGGTGACCAGAATTGGATGCAGTATTCCAAGTGTAATCTCACCACTGTAATATAAACCAGTCCTGTTTCTTCATGTGATCTTGGAAGTATTCCTCTATTGATACAGCCTAAAACTGCATTGATTTCTTGGCAATTGTAACACACTACTGGCTCATAACTAAGTTATGCTCTACTAGAACATCTAGATCTCTGTCACAGTACTGTTGAGACAGGTTTTGGTGCCCCCCCCATATGCAGGACCTTACTTTTCTCACCACTGAATTGCATTTTGTTGGATAGGATCCAATGTTCAAATCTGTCAAGATTCTTCTGCATCTTAAGTCTATCTTCTAAAGTGTTAGCTATTCCTCCAAGTTGGTATTATCTGAAAATTTGATGTGTTCTCTTTGTATCCCTCATTTAGATCATATATGAAGATATTGAAGAGTAGATCCTGAAAACTATAGACCAGTGATGGCTAACCTTTTTGCCGTTGCGTGCCAAAAGTGGGGAGAGTGTGGGGGGCTGCGGGTGCGGGTGCCCACATCCATAATTCAATGTGCCCCGCTCTCCCGTGCATGCGCACATGACCCCCCCACTTCCCCTTGCTTTTGGCACGCGATGGCACAGTGAGCCCAGTATGTCCATTTTCCCCCCTCCCTGGGCTCCAGAGGCTTTCTAGGAGCCAGAAGGCAAAAACAGCCTTCCCCATCCCCCCGCAGGCCTTTCGGAGATCAGAAACAGCCAGTTTCCTGACTTCTGGTGGGACCGGAAGGCCTGAAAATCAGTTGGCTGGTGCGCGCATGCGCGCTGGAGCTGAGCTGGGGCAACACTCGCGTGCCCACCAATATGGCTCCGCGTGCCACCTGTGGCACCCGTGCCATAGGTTCGCCATCACGGCTATAGACCAATCAGCCTGGCAGCAATACCTGTGAAAATCCTGAAAGAGGTAATTAAAGGTAATTAAACGGCACATTTGGGAGCAAGACCATTACTAGAAACAAGCAAGACCATTACTAGAAGCCTCATGGGTTTGTAAAAACAAGATAATGCCAGACAAATCTTATTGCCTTCTTTACAAAGTGACTAAATTAGTGGATAACGGAAATGCTGTGGACATAGTTTAGGTAGGCTTCAGTAAGGCATTTGACAAAGTAGACCCCACTCTACTTGGTAAAACAGAACAGTATGGGATAGGCATTTTTATTTAATAGGTTCTCCCTTCTTCAAAGTCTTTATTATGGGATTGTCTGAAGAAATAACAGTACCTAGCTGATCTGGAAAAATGCTATGCTGGCTAAGACCTTGTTAATACTTAGATGAGAAAGCACCAGGAAATCCCAGGGCTGTGTGAGAAAATAGGTAATTAAAAACATCCCGGAACAAGGTCATGGGAAACCACCTTCATATTGCTATAAAAAATAATAATAATGGAAGAACATGCCCAGGAAAACAATTATTACAATCTTTTAATCTCTTCTACTTTCACTAAGGAGAGATAGAATGAGAGAGAAGCATATTTGCCATATATTAAATCAACAGCACTCTGTGACTTGTATTTCCTAAAAGGATACTTCTGAAAATCCATTAATAACAAAAACCTAACCAAAAAATGTAGATAATTTTAATAGGACATGAAAATCAATATAAAATAACATTGAATACAATAGTCACTGATGTTGGCATTACAATGAATATTCCAAAACATAACAAATGGTTGTCGTTTTACATGGAAACTATCCAAGGTTTATCTGCCTCCACAAACTGTTATAGAATGTCGACTTTATCATCTTGGCAGTGGCTCAACTCTTGTAAAGCCATTCATTAAGTTTTAGAATCTTTCTGTTGTTCTGATAACATTTGATTAAATATACTGCGTCTGACCTTAGACCACTTGTTATTCTTTTGGCACAGCATTCCTAAAATAATCAGATTGGTTTCATAGGTGAAAACAATTTAAATAAAAATGTCTAAGAATCGGTATAAACATTATAAATATCAAACATCCAATTTAATTTTATCTCTTTTTCCCAGTCATATTTAAGAAGTAAATTTTCTGATCTTGTAGACTAACTTCTGGAGTGGGACCAATTACCATTATGACGCGATCCAATCCTGTTAGCTTTTTCACAGTCCTCCAAAATTAGTTAGATGCTGCCACCTGCTTGAAAGATGATTACAAAGCAATTTTTAATAAAGGTAGATTCTTATATATTTTCCATATTGCATTAAAGGAATCACAAAAGCATATACCTCTTCAAATAGCTAATTTTTATGAAATGGAAACACAAATTAAAATGAACATGTTTTAGTTCTAAATCAATAATTCAATTGAAAAGAGTATTGAATGTTACTTAATCTAATCGTTGTCTACTGGCAAACAACCTTCCTCACCAGATGTCCAAAGGAGCTTAATAAAAAATATTTTTAAAAAATAAGGGAAGGATAGGAGAGTAGAGGCCTGCTGAATTTCAGGGACAGACTGTTCCAAGGGGCAGCATCTGCCATGGAAAACACATGCTTTCTATCTCCCAACAAAAGGGAAGGTCCTCCCTATCTGACTTGGTAGGATGGGTAGATGTCCTTAGAAAAAGATGTAAAGCAAAAATCCATAGTCACTCCATTTTACCAGGGTTCAATTAAAGCTGGTTCATCCCTATCCAGACACTGTTAGCCTCCAAGCAGCATCACTTCTCTGTCTAGAGGTGGAGATATATAATGGGGTATCATCAGTATGCTGATGATAATTTATTTATTTATTTATTTTATTAAATTTTTATACCGCCCTTCTCCCGAAGGATGCAGGGCGGTGTACAGCCAAAAATAAAACCCACAACTATATGAAAGTTAAAAGACAATTTAAAAATATTAAATAATTTGGCCAAATGAGCTAAAATAGAAACCACCCATTAAAACCCCCATTTGTTGTGGGGGCAATAAGCTGACTTTGTATAAAATATACAAAAGTATGAAGGCTATTGCTTAGCACATTGTAAGCCGCCCTGAGTCTCCGGAGAAGGGCGGCATATAAATCAAATTTTAAAAAAAAAAGCATTTAGGCCAGCCCTGCTTGGTGAAACAATAGAGTTTTGAGGGCGTGGCGAAAGATGCGAAGGTTGGGGATCCTACGAATCTCCGGGGGCAGCTCATTCCAGAAGGCAGGTGCCTCACAGAGAAGGCTCTACCCCTGGGGTAGACATTGTTTGACCGACAGCACCCTGAGGAGTCCCTCTCTGTGGGAGCGTACTGGTTGAAGGGAAGCTATCGGTGGCAGAAGGCGGTCTCATAAGTACCCGGGTCCTAAGCCATGGAGCGCTTTAAAGATGGCAACCAACACCTTGAATCGCACCTGAAAGACCACCAGGAGCCAGTGCAGCTCGCGTAGGAGCGGTGTTACATGGGAGCGTTGATAATCACCCGCGCAGCTGCATTCTGGCCCAGCTGGGGCCCATAATGATACCATCGACCATGGAATCATGCTGCACCAGTTGGAAGAGTTGGGGATGGGGGGCACTGTGTTACGGTGGTTCTCCTCCTTTCTCTCCAACCGGTCGCAGTTTGTGTTGACAGGGGGCCAGAGGTCGACCTCGAGGCCTCTCATCTGCGGAATGCCACAAGGGTCGGTCCTCTCGCCCCTTCTGTTCAACATTTATGTGAAGCCACTGGGCGAGATCATCCATGGTTTTGGGGTGAGATACCATCTGTACGCTGATGACACCCAGCTGTACATCTCCACCCCAGACCACCCCAACGATGCCCTTGAAGTGATGTCCCAGTGCCTGGAGGCTGTACGGATCTGAATGGGGAGGAACAAGCTCAAGCTCAACCTTTTCCAAGACTGAGTGGTTGTAGTTCCCGGCATCCCGATCTAGTCAGCTGACTCCATTGCTGACTATCGGGGGCGAGTCTTTGGCCCCTGTGGAGAAGGCGCGCAATCTGGGTGTCCTCCTGGATACGCAGCTGTTTTTGGAGGAACATCTGCCGGCTGTAGCCAGGGGGACTTTTTGTCAGGTTCGCCTGATTCGCCAGTTGCGCCCCTTTCTTGATCGGGATTCCGTGTGCACAGTCACTCATGCCCTCGTCACCTCTCGTCTGGACTACTGTAACACTCTCTACATGGGGCTCCCCTTGAGGAGCACCCGGAGGCTCCAACTGGTCCAGAATGCCGCGCGGGTAATTACGGGAGCCACATGGCGCTCCCACATAACACCGCTCCTGCGTGAGCTGCACTGGCTCCCAGTGGTCTTCTGGGTGTGCTTCAAGGTGTTGGTCACCACCTTTAAAGCGCTCCATGGCATGGGGCCTAGTTATCTTCGAGACCACTTTCTGCCACCGATGACCTGCCATTGACCCGTGCGCTCCCACAGAGAGGGCCTCCTCGGGGTGCCATCAATGCAGCAATGCAGGCTGGTGACCCCCAGGGGGAGGGCCTTCTCTGTGGGGGCTCCTACCCTCTGGAACCAGCTGCCCCCAGAGATAAGGAAAATCCAAGACCCCCATGTCTTCCGCCGTGCCCTTAAAACTTTCCTTTTCCAACAAGCCGGGCTGGCCTAACAAATCCTTTTAGATGATTTTAAATTGGTTTGTCTTTTTTAAATTTTGGCCAACTGAGATATTCCTTTTAATTGTTCTTAATGTTTGTATTATGTGTTTTTACTTGGCTGTACACCACCCTGAGTCCCCAGGGAGAAGGGCAGTATATAAATTCGAAATAAAATAAAATAAAATAAATAAAATAATGGACCCCATATTAACAGATGATCTCCCTAGCAGTTTAATGTAGAGGTTAAAAAAGAGTGGTGAAAGGCTCAACCTCTGGGGCACCCCACATTGCAGAGGCCTGGGGTTCAAGGATCAAGTCCTATACTTTACAGTAATAGAAAACACATTCATTTTGGAGGACGTCTGGGTATCCTATTATCTCTTAATAATCTTTTCTTCGAGTTGCCCATCTTTGGACATGTTTGGTTGTCAATGTTTTTCTGAAACAGTATTATGCAAAAGTCTAAAAAGGTGTATGCAGTGTATTTTCATTACATTTTATTTTCTGGACACTAGTCTTCTTTTGATTATTGTTTTGACTTTTCCTTGACTTTTTCCTGCTGTGTCATATTTCTGTTCTCAGTGTTCAGCCTCTAGATAAACACCCCTCTTCATTTGATTTGCTATTAAACTCTATTTGTACACCTGATTTTATCTAATTAAATGGAGAATTGTGTTTTATTCATGTATTATGAACAGAAACATGAATGAAGAAATTATTATCTCACCATTCAAAGTACAGTATAGATGTGAATTTCATTCCACATTTACAACAAAAAATACAAAAGCTACTTTCCCATACAATTTAATGTGCTTTTCTAGTAATCACATGGATTAATGAAGCCTAAAAACTAAAATCTTTGTTGAAGTGAAATACCTCTCAAAGATTTGTTCATTTCTACCATCCAAATTATTGTAATTATTCTTGTCATGCTTGTAATGTACAAGCATGACAAGGATTGTACTCTAACTTCACTTGCACTATTTTCCCATTTATATTATCAATGTACCCAATGTAATGATAATCTTTTGCAAAATACAGCATTTATGAAAACATTACCAGCCACACAGAATAGAATCCTGATGGAATTAAACAGTTTACAGAAAATAGCAAAAAGTATTATGAGGATGCAACCGGGGCCAACATTTCACAAATTTTGATTTTTTAAAAAAATAATAATTAAAGAAGCATAATTCCTGATGATCTCAGCAACAGAACTAAGTACATTGGGACTCTAAAACCAGGGAGAAACTAAGTTGAAAATTTTGCAAGCTTTCCTTTTTCTACAATAGGGTGAGGCATGAATAGTACATGACCAGGCCTAATATTGAAATAACTATTCTGTTAATGATGAAAAAGATCATTATTTAAAAATCAGTTATCTTCCAGTGACCCTTTGTGGATTTCATTGTTTATCTATCTTGAACTATCTTTAATCTAGCTGGGTTCTACTCTATATTTCATGAAACTTCATACACTTTTGGAATATTACATGTGAGCCAAACATAATTTCATTTACCTGCCAACCAGACTAGCATTACTGAGTCAAACTGAGATTTTTTAAAAAAACATAACAAGAACTGTGCTTGGTCAGGTCAAAGAGCCAGTTAGTCCAACATTATAGTCCTACAATGGCCAACCTGGTGCTTCTACACCAGGGGTCTGCAACCTTAAACTCTCAAAGAGCCATTTGGACCCGTTTCCTACAGAAAAGTAAACACCGGGAGTCACAAAACCTAGGCGGGCATGGCCAATTTGACATCACTCACTTCCACCAGTCACATGACCCGCCTACCCACGCCTATCCAGCCAGTTATTAGGACAGAGAACCGGTTGTTTAAAAACACTGGGAACCACAAAACCCTTTTGACATCTCTCTCCCCCTCCCTCTCTCTCTGTATCACTCTATGTCCCTCTCTCTCTCCCCCTCTCTCTGTATCTGCCTTGGCCACTTCTCCATCACCCACCATCGCCCTTACCTTCTCAGGCCAGGAGAGGAGTGACTGGGAGGGGAGGGCGAGGAGCGGGGCCAGCCAGTGGTGGGGTCACCCGACAGGGAGCCATAGCAGAGGGCCCAAAGAACCGCATGTGGCTCCAGAGCCGCAGGTTGCTGACACCTGTTCCACACAGTCAACTAGTAAAACATGAGAATAGCTCACAACTCCAGCAATTAGATTATTTTAGTGTGGGCTGTCTGTTTGATTTATATTTTTTCTGTGTGGTTTTTTCTCTAGTTTTCATGTCCAGAGTCTGTTGGAGTTGACTAGTTAATTCATTCAAATAAACAAATAAACTGCTCCTCAAAAGTTCTCTAGTCATCTCAATGTTTTAATTTGTTTTGGGCCAAACTATTTAATGGGTTTTTATATTGTTTTTAAATTTTATAGTTTGTGTGTTTTATCTTTTTGGCTGTTCACCACCCTGAATCCTCCGGGAGTAGGGTGGTATATAAATCTAATAAAATAAAATAAAATAAAAATTAATAAATAAAAACATTACAAACTTAAATCTAAATGTTAGTTTAAATAAAATATATATATTGAGGTTTACTCATATTCCACCAGTGAAGTAGCCAATGGAACAGCCTTGTATTATCAGCCTAATGTCATTGTTTGGAGAGTACAATTCTTTGTGCATTCCATCCCATGTGTTATTGCTGGTGGTCTTTATATCTCTAACTTGTATAGTAAATCATCCAGAATCATGATATTAAATTCTGGCTCTGGGTAGTATCAAAGTATGCCTCCTTAATATGTTTTTTACCCCTCCAAAAGAAGCTTTCAAGATCAGTCTTAATCTATTGAATTAATGTTCTGACTGCTATTGTTTATTAGATCCAGTGAGATAGCTCAGCCAGTGGAAGCCACTTCCTGCCTAATATAAAGCAGCCCTGGATCATCTTACTTGAAATCCTGAGAAACTCCAGTAAATAGAAAACTACGGAAAGCTTTTCAATAAAGCCATCACATGCTTGACATAATTATTTTTGTCTCAGATGCACCAGATAAAAGAAAAGGCTTTATCCAGGTGATAAATTCATGGCAGTACCTTGTAGTTAATTTACTTCAAAAATCAATTAAAGCAGTTCATGTTTGTTATTAAAAAGTGGCTTATCTTTTAATGTGGAAGTTTATGTTCTATAGCAGGAGGGGTTTGTGCCAAAGTGAAGCTGATCTGTTAGTTTCTGAAGCACCTTAGAAAAGCAGATATATTGTCCCTTAGCAATTCTATACTGTTCTTTAGATCCTAAAACTGTTTCGGTAATTGTGTAACCTAGGACATATAGTAATAGTATATGTACAGTAGTAACAATATATTAACAACAAAATACGGGATAAACTTGAATGTTAAGTGCAACATTGTGACTCTTTATACATAGGTACTTTGGTGAGAGGATGGGTTTGGAAGTAAACATGATGTTGAGGAATATGTGGGAAACTGAGTAATATGCTAAAATGCTCATTTAAATTGACTGCCAGTACTACCAAATATAAGGGCAATTTGCTAATGTGAATTGTTAAGACCAAATTTATAATTGCTTATATTCCTTGTGAACTTGGTTTTTGAATTTTATTTATCCAGGACAGAAAAATTACACTTTCTTTGGCATGTCTGGATCTATAGTACAATTGTGTAGTACAAGTGGCTTGATTGTCACATCTGAATGTCTAATTTATCATATGAACATAGCAACATTCATGAAATGAATATCATAGAAATTAGCAAGGTTGCAATATTTTCCATGCTCAAACAACTGACAATATGGAATACTCCAAAAATGACTATCAAACTGCAGGGTTTCTTAATAGATAGTTACAGTAGGCTGTCATTGCAGCATGAAATGCTCAACAAGGATGTCAGTATTTTGAATGTCTTGAACTCAATTTTCAGCAAATATTTCAAGACCACTTGCAGATTCATTGTTATTTTATTACTTATTATTTTACAATGCTGGATTAATACATTGATTCAGTAGTTAAGACTCTGGGCAGCATACAACCTAAGAGGAGGACTTAAAACCAGATACCTAAGCATAAATTAATTAAACTAATTTTTCATCCTATGTCAAAGGCCAACTGAAAAGAAGTAGTCCTTAGTAACTCCCAAAATGTCATAAGGCTAAGGGCGATGCATATCTCTAGGAGCAGCAATGTGGAAACTTTTACAGAAAAGGTCAACTTTCTGGGCTTTTACCCCATTTACTTAAAGTAGAGGTAGAACCTTAAGCAAGTGCTCTGTTGGTGACCAGACCAAATGGGATGAGTCATCTTTATTAAAGAATGTGAGTTGGTATATCTTCTACAAACTGTGAAATAATGCTTTTGATGTTGTTTTGCTAGCTCAATTCCCAAAGAATTTGTTTCACTATCATGGTAGGAACTGCCATCTGATCATAATAAGGCATTAATATTATGTGTGGTGACAGACATATTTCAGGAATTGTGACTTTGAGTATAATCACAGCATATTTATTTTGAAGCTTCCTTTGTTTCACGGATTCTGACAGTTACTTTCTCTTTTTAATTGAATAAATAATGCACATGGTCTCCAATATCATTGTCATTATTCTGGGCAGTTAACAATACATTATAATATATTCTCCTGTTACTGATGTAAAATGAAGATGAATAAAAGGAAAAGAGGAAAAGAAGGAGAAATCCCTGAATTCGCTTCTTTGTAAAAACCACAACTGGAGAAAAATCATTTCTTAGAAATTACTGAGGCAAACAAATTGCAAGAAAATTTTAAAAGAATAAAGGAAATTTCAAAACTTGATGGCATTTCTGTGCAAATGGAGTGGTTTGGACAAGTCCTTGACTCCTTCTTTCATGAAAATTGGCAATGATTAGTAAATGACTTGGAAATTATTGCTATAATTAGCATGTCTTCAAAGCAGCCATCAGGGATTCATCATGCAGAAGCAGATTAATGAGGATCCACTTATTCAACAAAAGCATTCAACAATTAACAAAGACTTCTCAGATTTAGAGTTGTTGCAAAGCAGTTTCTTCTAAACTCACAAACAGCTTTAGGGGAGGAAAGAAACCACAATGCAATCTCAAATCACAAGGGTTGGATCCCACTCCCTGGACTGAAAAAGTCACCTAATTGTGAATGCCTGGGAGGATATCTAGTGGATGGGTATTGGTTTTCACAAACTGAAATTGTAACAAAGACAGAAGCAATGAGGGGGAGGGGATGTGCACCCAAGAAACACAGCCCCAAATGGGAGACAAGCACAAGAGAGAAGGAAGGACAGAGGGAAGGATAAAATATGATTTACGTGTAAATAAATACTCAGCCATTGAAAGCTAACTACATACAAACATTTAATAACAGTTTATACTTGCTTTATGTGTTGTCCTTTTCTTCTGTTTCTAATGGAATCAAGTAATTTCTTTTATCCCTGATTTACCTTTCATTGCAATTAACAGCAAAATTAATGTGAGGACCATGCTTTTCAAACAAGTAAACAAATAAACGCAACAGATTTGGCATGAATCCTTCAGTTACCTGGCTGTTTTTTCCCTTAGAAAGAAGGCATCTGTTTACTTCCTCATTCTCAGGGGCTTACTTTGAATGCCTTTCAGTGGGTTGATGGTAAGTGATGCCCCCCCCCCCACACACATATGTTTTTCCATTATTCTGTAGCTTTCCTGCCAACCTGTGTTTCCAAATATAAGTAGAACTCATGATTATTTCTCTTGGGACAACCAAACTGAAGCAATCAAGGCTGCAGAGATCTAAATTCTCATCTCTTTGGAAAAGAAACAAAAGGAATTTTATTTCCATCAAAATGAATGAAAGCATACAAAAATCCAGAGGAAAAGTTCATAATAACAATCAATCACTCAATACTTTATTTATATCTAGCAGCCGGAATCCAGTGATAACCCAAAGCGCTATGTAACACACACATCTGGGGTGTGTTTTCTTCTTCAATATGACTTCAATCTTTGCAGGGTTTTGTCTTAGAATAGTATTATTATTATTGTGTTGTACATTGCCAGAATCTATGGATTTAGTGGGGTGGGGTTTATCAAAACTGTAACAGAAATAAATATATAAAAATGAAGCAAGCATAAGAATTTAAATCAACAAATTGAAAGGAGTAATAGGACAGATGTTAGCTAGTAGATGTCACCCAATAATGGTGAAGCACTTGGAATAGGTGCAATTAGTGATTCATCCTGTCTTTTCTGGAAGCAGCTTTCCCAGTTTTTAAGAGGTGGTTCAGCTTTCTGACATGATTTCCTTTACTGACCCTCTGCTTTCATGCCTGAGGCTTAAGATTTCATTTTGTCTGTCTTGAATTCCAAGCTCTCTATGGATGATGCAGTTTGTAGCTGACAGACTAGATCTGAGACCACATTGCTTCTGCAGTCATAACAAGTCTTCATCTTCAGTGAAGATGGTTAAGATACATAAAAATTAATGTGGAGAAAAGCAAGGTTTTACGCTTAGGCAGGAAAAACACTGAGGGTTATTAACCAATAGGACAACTTGCTGTCAAAAGTTGTGAGTACTCATCACTAGAGGTTTTTAAGAAAAGACTGGACAGTCACTTGACTGAAATGTATAGATATAGGGTCTCCTGCTTGAGCAGGGAGTTGGACTAGAAGACCTCCAAGGTCCCTTCCAGCTCAATTCTGATTGATTAATTGATTGATTGATTGATTGATTGGGAGGATATAGAAATCTGCTGTTGGCTCAGAAATTATTTGGAAGCTCATGAAGACTAAAAAGGGCAGCCATTGTATATTTCAGTGGCCAATGCTGGCCAGTCAGAACTTTGGTTGCCAGATCAGCTAACTTTTTCTGGTTATGTGCTTCCCATCAACATGTGTCCCAATCCTAATATTTGGCTTATTTGCTGATTTATATTTCATCTTGATTCCCTGAATTTTCACTCATTATGTTGGTTTTTGAAAAGACTAGCTTCTAATATACTATTGCTTTATTGCAGGGCTGTCAAACTCCCAGCCTGTGGGCCGGATGCATCACAAGATGGCCATACCCATGCCCGGTTTAGCAAAGTGGGGAAAGGTCCTGAGGCATCAGGACACCGCTGTGACAACGTGAGTTTGACATCCCTGCTTTATTGGGAGATCATGGCATTTGCTACCATTTATAAACCCAAAAAATGTAGCACAATTTACCTTTAAAGGTCAGCCTGTATCTCCCAGTCAGAACACTGTGTTGATTGGTTGGCCCTTGAGTATAAGAGTATAAGGTAAATTTTTGTATTTACCGTATTTTTCAATGTATAAGATGCACCTTTCCCCCCCCAAAAAGAGGGTGAAAATCTGGGTGTGGCTTATACTCTGAATGTAGCCCCCTCCAGCTTCTCAAACAGAGGTTTTAGAGGCTGAAAAAAGCATCAAAAACGAAGCTTTAGAAAAGAAGCTCCCAAACAGAGCTTCAGAAAAGAAGCCCACAAATAGAGCTTCAGAGATTTTTTTCTGAAGCTGTGTTTCAGAGGCTTTCAGAGGCAGAAAAGAAAGTTTTTTCTGAAAGGAGTTTCAGAAGTTTCAGAGGCAGGAAAAAAACAGAGTTTCAGAAGCTTTAGAGGCAGAAAAAAAAGCAAAAAAAAAAAGCAAGGCACAGAGCTCACAACCAAGGAACCTGTTGCTAAAATTCACCTCTGGGAACAGCTGACTGGGGGTATTCCGGGAGGCCGATCCACTTGCCAATCAGCTTTTTTCTTATTTTCCTCCCCAAAAACTAAGGTGCGTCTTATACTCCGGTGCATCTTATACTCTGAAAAATACGGTATTAATGTGTGATTGCAGAACAGTAATTATAACTGAACAAAATATTGACTTAGCCTTACAGCCGAAACAAAAGGATACAAATTGCCATGTAGACTTCTTCCTAGTTAGATCAGGAGAAAAAGAATGCAAAAGTTTGCAACTTCATGAAGTAATCAGTGAAATAATGATGAAACTCTACTAATTGCAGTTTGCAAAAAGCTTCATCAGAACAAAGTTGAAAAGCAGATTTATAGGCTATTGTGCTATGATTGAAAAAGATAGTCTATCTTTTTCATTCAAAATTACATTTAATGTAGATAGATAATTTATATATCAATGGTTAGAAAATGGTTAGAAAATATAACTTTGCTGGTTTCAGCTAATCAGATTTAAATTATTTCTGAAGCTGCTTTTGACAGTTGGGGAAGGAGAATAACCCAATAACAAAACTTTTCATGACTTTACAATGAATATTTTTCACACATTGTATTTTCAGATCTCTAGGATACTGAATAAAATATGAGGCATGCAGTGATTGGCTATGAATGCTATTTTTGTCATCATGAAAAAGGAAAGCTGCCCAGCAGAAGTATTTGATTTCATAACATGATAGGACTGCTCAAGAATTAATTTTAGAATCTCCTTTGGAGTAAATAGCATATTTTTTTTAAAAAAATGTTCAGCAATAACATAGTATTTCCTATTTTCTAAGTGGGAAGCTATTTCCCCCTGCCCCAGTCCCACTCCTCCACTCTGTACTCTACATACACTCTGCATTTTATTACTAAAGTGACAGTACCAAATTGCTTAATGTCCTAAAAATAAAAATAATTGATGTTACAGAAAACAAAGGAAAAGCAAAGGAACAGCATGAGCAATGTCACTTCATAATTCAGGGAAGGAAATTGATTTTGTTAGTCAAGAAGAGAAATGTAAATAAACAAAAGTGAATCTTCTTTTAATTATAGTTATGAAGTTGTAGAATGGGTCCAATTCAACAAAGAACAATTGTTCAACCAGCTTTGCATTCATTATATGACATCGTAACTCAACCTATATTTTCTCTTGTAGAATTTCATGAGAGACTGTCAACTGTTTTTTTTTTTTTTGATGCCAAGAACTGCTGCATTTCAATGGTCAATGGTGAATTAAATGAGTTACTGTCCAAAAAAAAGGAAATTAGTTGATATCTTGTTGGTGTCACTTGTCACTTGTTCTTAGCCAATCCATAAGCTGGATCCTGCCAAGCAATAATTATTTCCAGAATTTTGCAAAGAATTTATATATCATACTGATTTGATATCAAGTCTCCAGTTGTCCAGGTCTTTTTCTTTCTTTCTGGATAAAAGAACAACATGTGCCCTTTCCTAAACCTCTGGCATTATGCCAATCCTCCATGATGTCTCAAAGTCACATAAAAAGCTCTGAGAAGACATTACAAGCTCCTTCAAGACTGTTGGATGTAATTGGCCTAGCCCTGAAAACTTTATACAACATGGGCAAGTCCAACTGAATCCATGGGTTGCC
Organism: Ptyas mucosa; assembly: GCA_012654045.1. Taxonomy (NCBI): domain Eukaryota; kingdom Metazoa; phylum Chordata; class Lepidosauria; order Squamata; family Colubridae; genus Ptyas; species Ptyas mucosa. Next base: position 7,682,880 of record WNWU01000018.1, on the reverse strand, counting down.
AATTCCTTTCTGTCAATTACTTTGTAAAGTGGTCTTAATGTCTGATTCTAACTTTTTATGTTTCAGCTGTATATGTAACTGTAAGTTGCCCAGAGTTACCTTATAGCAAGATGGGCGGCCAGTACATTTTATAAATAAATAAATAAATAAAATTGACAATTTTATTTAAGCTAAAGGAAAGCAGTGGTGGGTTCCTCCTGGTTCAGCCCGGTTCTCCCGAGCCGGTAGCGGTGACGATATGATGTCACCGAACTGGTTCTGCCACCCTGCCACCCCATGCCCCCCCATCCCCCCGTGCTCCCCTGCCCCCCCACCCCCTGCATTATTCTTACTTTTAATTTGGCCCCACCCCTAATCTATTGCTGCCTCCTGAGTCCCAGCTGATGGCTAGAGGGAAAAAAACTGTTTAAACTCTTGCCGCGGGGTTTCAAAGGGCTGCCCTACAGCTGATCAGTGGTAAAAGAAAACAAATGAGTAGACCAGTGCCTGCAAAAATACATGAGTAGATCAGTACCTGCAAAAATACATGAGTAGATCAGTACCTGCAAAAATAAATGGGTAGCTCGGTACAGCTCTGCAAACCGTTAAAAGCCTGGTAGACCAGTACCTCTGCTAAATCCTAAATAATTGTCACATGACCATCAAGCCGTGCCCACAAAATAAGCCACGCCCACAGAACCAGTAGTAAAAAAATTTAGAACCCATCCCTGGAAGGAAGGATGCAAAAATAAAGACAATAACTGAAAAAGCATCAGAATTGATTGCTGATATATACATAGATACGTTTTGAGACACACTATTGCTCATGCAAATTTATAGATGTACACAGATCTTTTATAAATTCTGTGTACATCTGATTTCAAAACTATCCACTGGAATGTCATGTATGTCTTCAAGAGGGAATATTTTCAAAGCTACCTTCTGTGAGAACACGTCTGAAGAAGGCTATAAAATAATAAAGAGCATTTTTAAGTAACTCAATTAATTTTCCTTAAATTCTCCAATCTGTAAATGGTTGGTAAACAAACTGGACAAATGCCTGAATAAATATTTACTTGGGGGATCAGAGGCAGCGATAGAACAAACACTAGCTGCTATGGCCTATGCGTACCCTCTGCTAAAGAGGATTTTGAGTGACTTTGAGCAAATATAATTAAGGTAGCCTTAAGAGGGCTACACCAACATCTAAATGTTTGATAGGAATTTGACTGTGACTAAGACCTACCTAAGTGATCTTAATCAGGCATTAAGTCACTGCAGACTTACTAGAGTTAGTTCTTTAGAAGTTTCAACAAAGCAAACTACAGCAAAATCTACTTCTGACTAGTGTCTTTTGCTTGATTAATTGAAAAGATTCTATGAGTACATTTGATTCTATGAGTACAGTTAACACCCACATTCTTCCTTGTCATGCTTTTGTGGTGCTGTGTGCCTGCGTGATCCTTCACTCTAAACCAAGGCCCCAGAAGATAAGCCTTAGGTCCTGACCGATGGCCTCCTTGGCAGAAATATTTATTTACCACTGGTATAAATATGTGGAAACAATCAGCATGCGCCCTTCCTTCCTTTTTGGTTTTTTCTCCCACTCTAGAACATTAAGGCAGCTTGAATAGCACTGGACCACAACTGGGGTTCCAACTGTAAAAGATACCTTTAGCATCTGAATGTGGTGTATACATTGAAAGAAGATTGCAGAAGAAGAAGTTGCAAGAGAAAGGAAGAAGAAGAGGTGGCATCGTGATGGCATGCTGGTGGTAGCAGCAGCAGCACTAGGACAAAATGCAGTGAGCAACTGGCAGCAAAAACAGAATGTATTCCAATAAACCAGAAACTTAAAGCTGAGAGAATCAGAGTCTGATAGCCACTTCACTGACAGCCCACAAAAAGCCAGTGATTCACCTTTCCCCTCACTTACATGCTTTGGCACAGAATGAAAACCTCTGCAGCTGATTGAAACAGCAGCTACTCTTGTTGTTAGTCGCGAAGTTGTGTCTGACCCATTGCGACCCCATGAACAGCATTCCTGCAGGCCTTCCTGTCCTCTACCATCCCCCAGAGTCCATCTAAGCTCACTGCTTCAGTGACTTCACCCAGCCACTTCATTCTGTCATCCCCTTCTTCTTTTGCCCTCAATCGTTCCCAGCATTAGGCTCTTCTCCAGTGACTCCTTCCTTCTCATTAAGTGGTCAAAGTATTTGAGTTTCATCTTCAGTATCTGGCCTTCTAAACAGCAGTCAGGGTTGATCTCCTCTAGGACTGACCAGTTTGATCACCTTGCAGTCCAAGGGACTCGCAGGAGTCTTCTCCAGCACCATAGTTCAAAGGCCTAAATTCTTTGGCGCTCAGCCTTCCTTATGGTCCAACCACTCTTATTGAGCAGCCACTCTTACTGAGCTGAAAATACCAGAAAACCAACCAACAGTATTTGCTATTACCAACATACCTTTTGGAATATATAGGGTCTCTACAACCTTCCAAAGGTTAATGCAGCTGATCATGATGAGATGGGAAAATGTTACGGATTACATAGTCCTTTACCGAATTGGAAGGCACATTTAAACCATCTAGCAAAACTTGTAATGTACTTTCTTCCCCCTACAACACAAAATAAGAATACTATGAGAAGCCAAAGCACTACATCAGTTTGGAATAGTAGCCAAAGGCCTTAAGTGAAAATATTAGAACACCAGCCAGCAACACAGCCAGTTTAAAGCCAAGGTGGCAAAAGGCAAGTTAAAGTAGAATGTTCTGGCTTGAGCAAATGGAAAGATTGTATCTCAGATCGAAGAATGTTATTTTAGGCAGGTTAAAAAATCCAAGCATCCCTGTAAAAGAAAAGAGGAAAATAATTAGACCTAGGGTTATTTTGATTTTAGACACATGCGTCATATAAAATGGTTTAAGCATTAAGAGGTATGGTAAATAAATTAAGAAATACCTTGTTTATGCAATTTTCTATAATAAAGTTCATAGAATAGACTTTTTTCGTTATCTGTACAATTTCCCCAAATAATCCATCACAGAATAATAATGGTCATTCAAAGATCTATATAACTTTCTTCCTAAAGGCCCCAGGCATTGGGGGACAAGTCAAAATCTTGGGGCTGCAGTTCTACATTCAGGAGGTATGGAAATGTGACTTCCTTCCTCAAATAAATCTTTCTTTCCCCTTAAACGTAAAAGAATGATCCTTGGAAAATTCAGAAAAAGCTAAAATAGCTCATATGCTAAAACAGGCCAGAAAATTGCCGGATAACTATTTAATGCAGAGTCTTTTGGGACATAAAGGGAAGCAAGCTTAAAAAGAACAACCAATTTCCTAAAACCATTAAACTTGACTTTGATCGCCACTGGGTGTAGACAGCTCACAACTCAGTCAAGGAAGTATAATTCAGAAAGGTTCCCGTAAGCATGAGATTACAGAGGATTCTACTCTTTCTTGTTAAGATTTGTATATTGCAAATAAACAAAAATTAGACAGCTCATAGGACAGGTTCAGGACAACAGACTCCTTGTTAGTGTGGAAGACAAAATTACCCCACTTAGCTTTATGTCCTTTTGTCCATTTTAGATAGTGTGCTTCAAGTTGTTGCATGCTAAATGCAGATAATCATTGACTGGATGGTAGAAGTGGGTAATCCTTTCTACTGCTTCAGTCCTTATTCTGATTTCTTATACCATTTGGAGCTACTGTTACAAGGAGTGTTGTAATAGTGATGATAATAGTGATGAGCCTTGGATAGTACAGTGGTCTAAAGCCCTGTTATTAACATCAGCTGCCTGCAATTATTGCAGGTTCGAATCTCATCAAGGCTCAAGGTTGACTCAGCCTTCCATCCTTTCTAAGGTAGGTAAATTGAGGACCCAGTTTGTGGGGGCAATAAGCTGACTTTGTATAAATATACAAAAGTATGAAGGCTATTGCTTAGCGCATTGTAAGCCGCCCTGAGTCTCCGGAGAAGGGCGGCATATAAATCAAATTTTTTTAAAAAAATAGTGCAATATTTATAGCAATTACCTTGGAATTTTTTTTAAAAAATTGCTGGTTTGAAACCGAGATTCCTACAAACCAATCCCAGTAACCAGAATAAAACTTTTATATATCAGGTGACTGAAAAACAGTAAAATAATGCACTGCCAGACTTACTAAAATGAAAACAACAAAACACAGGGACAATAGGAAGCTCAGGGAAATAAAATGAATAAGAAAAATGTCTGGTAGGCTTTAAACCAATTTACAGATAAGTATCAGAACCATTATGTTTTAAAAGTAACTTTTAAAAGTAATTCCAAACAATATTTGAAATCCTATGGACATTAAGAAATGATTTTTTTTAAAGCTGCTGTTTTGCCTAGATGTGTCCATTTTAGTTCTGTTTCATTTTATTTATAGTGGAATTATTTACTTTTTTCACCCTAGCTTTTTTTTTAAATCTCAGAAAAGCTGCTTGACCAATTACTATTATAGCAGCACCCTGATCACTATAGCATGCTATCTTTCTCTCAAACTTTTATTGCTCACATTTTATATCCCAGAAAAACAATGACTTCTTAAAGTTCATCCAGGTGGCAGAAAGCTGTATTCCCACCTCATTGCTCTAAAACAATGATGTTTTTAAAGTTGTGGTTGCATTTTCCAGCAACATTACAGTTTCAAGCAGAAAACCCCTCCACCATATCATTGTTTTACTTCAGAGGGTTGGGTTTTTTTTTGCACAACCTATTGTAAAATGATAAAGTAATGTGTAAGATTGATATATTGAAGATCAAATTGCTTTTGCTGGGCCACATGCAAGGGGATAAATAGTACAAGAATTAATAAACTCCAGCGAGCTAAGCTGCCAGCCCTTGATTCATGAGTCATTTATCTTAGAACATGTGATTCAACAAAAACAGTCTGTGCCATTATGCTTTGTGATTTTTGAAGTTAAACCATTTTTTTTAAGGAAACACAGTCACAGTTCCTTAACCCAAGAACATATCTACCTAAAGGTTTATTGGCTTTCATTACAGAAACTGGGTGCCAAAGATGTCATTTCTAATTTGGCTATGCATCAAATATGAGCTAGTTAAAATAAGAAGACACTAACTCAGTGATTGAGCACGTGCTTTGTGTGCAGAAGATCTCTGGTGCAACCCTTGGCAGTGCCAGAAAAAGGATCAGTACTAGGTAATCCGGAATACTCTGCTTAAATTTCTAAGAACTGTTCACTATTCCAGCACAAGTCTGACAAAATCAATATTATTAAGCCTTGCAGATCAGCTGCAATCCACCTCAAAAGACATAATTACAATTTGGTTGCATAAATGTAGGAGATTACTAGATGGCAGTAAAGAGATACATACAACATGCTGCTGCCCCCTAATGGTCATCACAATCTTTGACCAGTTGTTGCAGACCTATGCAGAAGCAAATTGCTGTACCTCAGTGATGGAAGCATGTTGTTTTACCTCAATAAAGCATCTAAATCAGAGGTGATATTTAGCAGGTTCTGACCAGTTCTGCAGAACCGATAGCAGAAATTTTGAGTAGTTCGGAGAACCGGTAAATACCACCTCTGATTGGCCCCCATCTATTCTCTGCCTCCCAAGTCCCAGCTGATTGGAAGGAAATGGGGATTTTGCAGTAACCTTCCCCTGGAGTGGGGAGGGAATGGAGATTTTACAGTATCCTTCCCCTGGAGTGGGGTGGGAATGGAGATTTTACAGTACCCTTCTCCTGCCATGCCCACCAAGCCATGCCCATCAAGCCATGCCACGCCCACCAAGCCACGCTCACAGAACCGGTAATAAAAAATGTGAATCCCACCACTGTTCTAAATGGGTATACTTCAATCCAGTCAGCTACATTAATAAGCAGCTGAAGTAAAGTGTCAACTATCAGTCTGTTGCTTTTATTGTTATTATTTTGTAAATAAAAGATCAGAGGTAAAAGATTCAGACTGACAGCATGCATTGAAAATATCATTCACTTTTAGCTTTATAGCAACCAAATGGTCATAATACCTTTTTCATGTTGTTATTTGGTTAATAAATAGTTTTGTGCACTCATGTTTTTAGATGTATTTATATTTTAAGAATTGGGCTAAATTGTAAGTGAAGTTTAGAGAAGAGACACAAAAATCAAGGTGACCAATCAGGGTGGATTTGATTTAAATCAAGTCAATTTAAATCACGATTTAAATCATGATTTAAATCATGATTTAAATCACTAGTTAAAAGGCTCGATTTAAATCAACTCAATTTAAATCATATTTTTTTAAAGAGCAACTGTCATCTCAGTCCCACAGCAGCTCCTCCTCCGACCCGCTGTTGACTCAATGACAGTCCCATTCACTTTAATGGGATAACTGGTGATGTGGCAGTGACACAACAAGGTGAGGGATGTGGCAGGCAGCAGTGAGTCGATGCCCGCTAACAGGCACTGTCATGATAGATCTGAAATGACAGTGCTCTTTAATATTATATTTATAAGCTACTTAGAAGGTTTCACTTTCATTTTTACTGTTTGCCCTTCCTCCTCACAGGTTCAGATGCATTTCCCTTCAAACAATCATACAGTTTATAGTGTACATAGATTTGCAAAACAATGGGATAAAGGAATATTCCTGAACTTTGTTTTATGATTTATCTCATGGTTACTGTGAAATTGTGTGAATGCACCAATGCAGTGCATGTTATCTCAGCTTGCAGAGCTTGGATTCATTGAATGAGTTTACCAAAAATGAAAATATTGCAGAATATATAGCCTCATGCTACATAACTAAGTTTCATTTCATGTAACTTAAATAGAAAACTATCTTTAGATAGATTTTTACTCCAAAAGCATTTTATTAAAATAAATTTGATTAAAAAAAAATCCAATTTAAATTTTAAAAAATCTGATTTAAATGAAAAAAAAATCTGATTTTTTTTTAAAAAAAATTATCCACCCTGTGACCAATTAACAACATGTTGATCAAATGGAACTAACATAGCAAACTTATTATTCACTTGGGAGTGTGAAATTGGAATACTCTGTGTTTCTAAACTCTGCTGATGACAGAACATAGAGGCCTGACTCTTTTCAACATTTTCCTCTATCATCATGCAGAAAAGGCATTTTGGGGATGTGGCAGAAGGATAGCAAGGTTCAGTTAGAGTTCTATGATATTAGCAGGAACAAGACACAAGCATCAGAAAAGAAAATCTGATCAGTTCTATAGCCTCTGTCTTTTATTTTCAACTTCTTGTTTAGCCAGGACCCACTGCCTTATTTTATAAAACTGTCTTAATCAATGAGCGTATATGTCACCATGATATGAAATTCAGAGTACCTTGTTTCCTCTGGCAGATATTAGAGGACATTCAGTTTGGCAATGGCATGAAAAATGTCACATTTCTTGGCAAATTCAAAGCAAGCCTGTACAAACAAATTACCGTATTTTTCAGAGTATAAGACACACTTTCCACCCCCCAAAAAGTGGGTGGGAAATGTCTGTGCATCTTATACAGTGAACATTGTGGCGGGGAGGAAGGGGGTTGGCACTGATCAGCTGTTCTAGAACGGGCCGTGGCGAACAGACTGTGGCAGTGGTGAACAGGTGGCGGCCACTGTGAACAGGTGGCGGCGGCGAATGAGCCATGGCAAACGGGCCAGATGAATACCGGATGGATGCTGGGAGGCAGAGGCAGGGTTTTTTTTTCTTGTTTTCCTCCCCAAAAGCTAAGCCTGGGTTTTTTGTGGGCTTTTGGACAGGAGGATTGATTATTTTGTTTTATCTATTACCATATTTAGCACTTACTTCTACAAGCTTTGGACGGCATAACAACACACCCCCCCCCTTCATAGTCCCTCTGGCACCTGGCTACAGGCAATTTCAGGAAAGATTATGGTTGTTGTTTTTTTTAATTTTCCTGGCTAATATTCATGGATAACAAAATATGCCAACATCAGCTGTGTTGACATGCAACCAAAAATAAATGAGAATCAGCCTTCAGAGTTCCAACCATAAAATGAATATGTCTTGCATTTGGAAAGCTGTAAGAAAGCTGAAGAACTGAATTGCTAGTGAGGGGCTTCCAGTAAAATTACCACTTCAGTGGGTTTTTAAAAGACTAGCTGTCATTCTCAGAGCAAATATAAAAACCATGAAGCTCAGTCTTATATTTTTGTGGTCTACATTACAGATTTGGGAATGTTATATATTTCCATATCCAGGCCATGAACACACTCCTGCTCCCTTCACTACACCTTAATTGAGTCCTTCTGCACTAATGGGTACTGATGGTAACACTGATCTTTGCCAACAAACAAGGCTTAACCTGAGAGGTCCTTGGTTCTCTCTGAGCTTGCTTGTTTTCTTGCAGATGTTTCATTACCCAAACTAGGTAACATTATCTGTGCTAATCAGCCCTGACTAACACTGATGATGTTACCTAGTTTGGGTAATGAAACATCTGCAAGAAAACAAGCAAGCTCAGAAAGAACCAAGGACCCCTCATATCAACCCTGAGCTACAAATATTCTCCTTAATCTTAATCTTAAAATTAATCTCCAAGCAAGCTCAGTCCAGTTTCTACAAACTCGTCAGTGGAGACAGCATGCTCAGAATATTTGATGGAGGTTCAAAATAATACAATAGTAAAAACTGGATTTTTTCATTATGACCAAACATTGTTTGACAAATAGCATTTGTTTTTCTTGTTTATTTTGGGGTGGTTTAAAATGTCTTCCAATTTTCTTTTAGGTGTTTTCCACCATGCAAATGGCTGAAGGTGGCTGTTCTTTTGTTTTGAATTACATACCTTTTCACCTCTCCACAACTGTTGTAGCTGCCCAGGACTCTTGATCTGGAAACAAACACTGAAGTGGGATCCTCATTGTGGTTTAACTCAGGTGTTAAAGCCCGGCAGGCTGCAGGCTACTGGAGGAATAAATTTCATGCCCCAAAGAAATGTCAACAAAATTGTATTTTCTTTTTAAAGCAAAAAAAAACTTTGAATGCCCATCCTTTCCCATTAACTGGAGGAGCAGGTTAGAAAGGAAGATACACTGCTATGAGGAAAAATAGTATAAATAAAGCTCACCATAGATGAGACTCATGAATAACTTTGAATAGGTTGTTCCCATCCCAAAAATAGCATAGCTGGCAAATCTGCCTGAGCTGGAGAATTATCTCCAGATTCCCAATGTCACTAGAAAAAATATTTCTCTAAAAAAGGTATTTTTAGCTAAGTCAAAAATGTTAAATCAAATCCTACTGAAGTGATGGAATTATGGAGGTCCAGAGCACTTATACAAAAGTTATATAGAAACCTGGTCAACTTTAGAACCTGTGTTTCTTGAATTCTAATCTGATTTGCAACATTAGCATTCTCTGGTCTTTTGTAAGAAACTGAACATAGTAACATTCATAAAATATACATCTCAGCCTTCAGAGGGAATCCACCTAATACATAATTCAAAACTGGATAGAATTTCAGATTTTAGGTCTATAATACTTCTGCCTTGTTAGCTTATTTTCTGTATGTTTGTCCACCTCAGTTCAGGCTTTCTATTATCTCATTAAGATTTGATGGGACAGAATATATGGAAAGAAATGCCACATACTTCAACATATTTTGATAATCAGTCTGCAGTAAATATTCATCAAGATATTTTGTCCCTGCTTCTTACTTTCCTCCGTCCCACTTTTTTCTTCTATATTGATGTTCCCAATAAAGTAGCAGTGACCTGCCACCCATCTCAGTTGCATGTTTTCCTTTTTGCGGTGAGAATTAAACCATAGCTCTTTTTATTTATGCTTTGAAAGTATGATTCATTCATTAGCTGTGGTATGTCATGAAATCCCAGGGGTCAGCTAAAAAAATTACTCTGGACCAAAAGAGTGAAAACAAATAGCCAAATCTCCACCAAACCATTAAAAAACAGATTTAAAACACAGAACCTCACTTCCTCTGTCTCTCTGTCTCCCTGCCCCCATGCAGGAAAGAAAAAACATTGCTTGAAAAGGATAAGCATTTAATTGCTATCCAAATCAATGTTATTGCTAGCTCTATATTTGTACTAACCACATTTCTTCAGCAAATATATGTTCCAAAGAGGGGACAGAATGAATATTCCAACTGTCGATTCATCAGCCATGGAGAAAGTTTTAAGTTTCCCCTTTCTTTTAAAAAGAAGTAGATGAATATGCCCTTGCTACTTATTACAAAATACTTACAGAAATTCTAGTATATGATGGTGAAACTTCTGTATCATATAATGTACAGAAGGCAAATAGATAGTCTTGTCACTTTTACTAGCACAAGAGACAAAATGGATTGTGTCCAAAGGTGATTTTGCACAAATATTGATTTGCCTCTCTTACACTCTCTTAACTATCCACAGTCATCACCAATGAATTCCACCATTGTTCTAAGAGATTGTTCAACTTTCAGGAGCAGCTTTTGGAAAGATCAAATTGTTGAAAAATAGTTGTGTCCATTATGTATCAAAAAGGTGCTTCTATTTAACTAATTTAAAATTAAGGATTAAAAACCAACATGGGTGAAAAAATGAAGGTTGAAGTATCGAGTAAAATGTTAGGTTCAGCTTTAAATCAATAAATGTATTGATTTAAAAAACATTTGTAATGATAGAATCTGTGCTGGACATATTATTCTTGCCTCTTAAATGTATGTTAATTGTTTAATGCTGGAAGGATTTATGAAAACCTCAACTTCATAAAAACTATTGTACTTCAAATCACGATCAAGACAAGGGAAGAAACACAAAGCAAAGCTGTGCAAAGTTTTGACACAGTGTTGAAGAAATGAACTGCTTCATGAAGCAAGGGGTTCTTTTCATTTCAAAGAGAGAAATGAAGTGAACAATCTTCCTTTGCTTTCTTTTATTTCAGAACATTCAGACTTCACACTGCTGCTCTCCAACGAGGACTTCTATCAGTGTAAGCTCAGTGAAAGAAGATTAAAAGGAGCTTGAAGAAACATATTCCTCACTTTTTCCAGATCAGCTTGCCAAAAATGGCTTGCCTTCCAGGTTGGTTTAGTTCACTGCATCTGTGGACCCTCCTGGAATAAGCACTGAGCTGACCAACCTGGTATCCTTCCTCCTGCACTGAAGGTCATCCAAGACAAGCCAGTACAAAATCTCCTGTGATTTAGCAAAGCTGTGGGGTGCACTGTGGTCAATCCCAAAGCAACATGCTACACATGCTTTTTCAGTTCAAGGCTACCGAAATTGTTTTCTCAAAACAAGTAAAGTGGTCTCTCTTTTTTTTTTTCTGGTTGATGTGAATTTTATCATTTCCTTGGGCCAAATCACTTTGTTGAAATGGATTGTAATAGCAATAGCAATAGCACTTAGACTTACCGTATATACCTCTTCATAGTGCATTACAGCCCTCTCTAAGCGGTTTACAGAGTCAGCATATTGCCTCCAACAATCTGGGTCCTCATTTTACCGACCTCAGAAGGATGGAAGGCTGAGTCAACCTTGAGCCTGGTGAGATTTGATCTGCCAAACTGCTGGCAGTTGGTGATCAGTAGACGTAGTCTGCAGTACTGCATTCTAATCATTGTGCTACCACGGTAATCACTTTACCTGGGCCTAATTTTTTAATTTTTTTAAAATTTTTAATTTGATTTATATGCTGCCTTTCTCCGGAGACTCAGGGCGGCTTACAATGCGCTAAGCAATAGCCTTCATACTTTTGTATATTTATACAAAGTCAGCTTATTGCCCCCACAAACTGGGTCCTCAATTTACCTACCTTAGAAAGGTTGGAAGGCTGAGTCAACCTTGAGCCTTGGTGAGATTCGAACCGGCAATAATTGCAGGCAGCTGATGTTAATAACAGGGCTTTAGACCACTGTACTATCCAAGGCTCTTGGATGCTTTAAGGCTAATGGAAGCTTTAGAGAACAATTTGATATAAATCACATAAATAATTAATCAGCTTACGGTATATCCTATTTTTCTGTTCAAGTAGCTTAAAGCATAGTTTATTTACTTATATCCTGCCTTTATTTTTATAAATAATTGAAGGCTGTCGACATACCTAATACCTCTTCTTCATCCTATTTTCCCAACAAGAACCTTGTAAAGTGGTTTGGGCTGAGAGAGAGAGTGACTGGACAAAGTCACCCAGATAGCTCTCATGCCTAAAAGAGGACTACAAGACCAACCTGGCTCTCATCACTTCCACTTTATTCACATAACCACCCAAGGAAGCTATGAGTAATATTGACTGACTTAAGAGAATCAAATGGAAAAAAGGCAAATTAAATCAGGATCTTAATCCCACTGTTTAACCAACATCCTATTAAAATACATTGGTTTGAGGGTCTACAACACCATCGGGGAGGCTTCAAATAACCATCTAATAAACTTCGAATAATTCAGAAACTGCTTACATGCATCTAACTGGTATGCAATTTTCAACTATTTAATAATATGATTTGGAGACTGTTTTTCATGAGTTCTGAAGAGTTTAGGGGTGTGGGTAGGTGTAGTTTCCTTCCTAGAAGTTTCTCATTCCCATTTCCACCCATAATAGGTTTCCCCCCCAGAAAAAATGCTTGGCCAACCTGTTTTCCATTGATTACTAGAAGGGGTTTACATGCCGCAACTTTAGATTTTATAGTGGGACTTTTTGATCTATTGTATGGTTCTCTAAAATCTCTCTCCTGAGTCGCAGGTGGAATACAACTATTTACAGGAAATGTGACATTTATATGGTGGTCTGTAGTGAGAAGTCAAAATAAACTGAAGTCTTCTTTCTTATTGCTAGAGAGAGGGGGGTCGGGTATCTTTTATAACAACATTTTTCTGATGTTTGAGAACTTATTCATAAAGTTGGTTTTGGTTCATATGATTCTATGCTGACATTATACTTTAATTAGCTTTATGAACCTTATAATTGCCAGTAAATGTTTCTTGGCTTCCACACCTTAAAGCAATACCTGCATTACATCAGCCAATGTTTTTCTGAGGTAATAACTTGGTGTAAATCCTGCACAATATTGGGTGGAGACTTTATAGAATTAAAAAGATACATACCTTAAAATTATTCAGAGAAAAATTGCTGTTTTATTGCCTTGACTAGCTTATTTTTATTTATTTACTTGATGCAACATGATCTTCTCCCTGGAAAATCATATGGCTCATATAAATCTTCCTCATGAAATTATGGAACTATAGATTTTACATATAAGAAGTGTGGGAAGTGGTCATTCTCAAACAGAAGAATAACCCTGAAACTGTTTGCAGACTGGAACAAATTATCCAAGAAAATATAATAACTCCTTTTGGTACTATTTTCATTTCAAAAACACAGACCTATTAAATATTGGGAAATGGTTCATACAAAAGTAAAACTTTCAAGCAGAGGCATAAATCTATGAAAACAAGGAAGAATTCAAGAAGTCTCTCTTGGATTCAGTCAGGATTATATGGTAACAATTCTACACTTACCAGGCAGTACTGAAGTCGGGCTGTATCAGTGCTGAAATATGCATTCTCTTGAGGCACTTCACTTAATTTTCATATGATTAACAGGGAACTTTTTGAGGGGTGGATGAGGCACAGAACATGGAAATCAGGTCAAGAATGTGGTTGATCAACTGGGTTCTTTTATTTATGCTCTGAATTAATATACAAAAATAGACTGGATTACCATGGATTCTTTAATGTTCCCACTTTATTGATTCTTAAAGTAGTGCTAATAGAAGCCAAAGCCTTAAAAAGCCCTTAAGTGATTTTCCATGTGGACAAGCCATTTTTATTCTTCCAAATGAATGACCTGTATTGTAAGATGATATGACTTGATAGTCTAGAAGTGCTTTATCATCTTTTCACTGTTTTGTTTTTTAGCCTATCAAAATATTTTGAAAAGGCTCAAACTTCCACAGGGTTTTTGTAATTGTTACACTGAGACCTGGTGAGATTAATTTATAATACAATCTGACATTTTGGTCATTTTGCACTGCATAATGCTATTTAAAAAGGGGGGAAAGAAATATCTCCCCAGCCAGCTGCAGGAGTTTGAAGGAAGTTCTGTTTTCTGTTAGCCATGCAGGACCTGCCTAAAGAATGTGATGTATTTGGCAGTTCCAATCCACTGACCTCAGGTTTAACCTCCCACAATAATGTGCCCAGCAATTGGTATTTCTCCAGACAAGACATAACTATCCCACTACCAACAGCAAAACATTTAGTCTGCTAATTGCTTGCCATCCAAACACTGTAATTAAAATTTTGTTCTGTAATTTCCCAATCAAAATAGAGTTGGATTGTCAGGAACAAACTTTTCCCCTTCCCCCTCAAAAAAAAGTTGGGAGAAATTTAGAAAAAAAGCAGAGGCCATTAAAAACATGTGCTTTGAACAAGATTCTGAGAACAATGCAATTGCTTAGCCTCATGTTCCTGAAATAGCATATAAATGAACAAAAATGAAAAACAGAAGTATTAAATCTGTCTAGAGGAGATACTTGCTTCATATAAAATCTATGCCAGCAGATGGGCTGTTTGTGAAGAATAAGCTTTGGGCCTAGTTTCAAGAATTGCTACACTCCACAATATGTTTTTCTTTAATGAACCTCAAAGAAGTGCTTAAGCCTGATTAAAAGAAGTAGCTATGTCTCTCCAATGGGCTAGGCTTTAAAGCCTCTTGACCTGAAGGAAATGGGAGCTACTTTTCCTCTTATGCTAAACAAAAAGTACAGTGATTTTCAAAAGAACAACATGGAAGGAAAAGCTTAAATCTTCAAATTTAAAGCTTAGATGAAAGCTGGTTAGGAGGTAAGAATGCCTTAGAGAGAGAGACTTTTGTAAATGCTCTGTTCAAGGTTGGGGAGGGAACAGTTTTATAGAAAGAGGACCAGGATTTAAATGCAGGATCCAACCAGAGGTGGGTTTCAGCAGGATCTGACCAGTTCTGGAGAACTGGTAATGGAAATTTTGAGTAGTTCGGCGAACCGGTAGTAAAAATTCTGACTGGCCGTGCCCCCATCTATTCTCTGCCTCCCCAAGTCCCAGTTGATCAGGAAGAAATGGGGATTTTGCAGTATCCTTCCCCTGGAATGGGGTGGGAATGGAGATTTTACAGTATCCTTCCCCTGCTGCACCCACCAAGCCAATCCACCAAGCCACGCCCACAGAACCGGTAGTAAAAAAATTTGAAACCCACCACTGGATCTAACATATATAAGGGATTTCTGAGGTGCCATGAGATGTTAAATTTCTTTGTGTTTACAGCTTCCTAACTTTCTCCACTAAATTTACTGATCTAATCTTCCTTGTTCTGCTTGGAACAGGTAGCATGTTTAATTGCTACACCTAATATTAAGCCTTGCATTATCCTGCTTTGATTCTGATCTATATGCTCCAAACAAATAGCAAAAAAGTACAAAAAAGCAACCCCCCCCCCATTCTGCAAGTAATCCTATTAATCCTGAGGTAGTTTGGCCCACAGAATATAAATTACATAGAGATGCAAATCTACTTTCTCCCATTTGTTCCACTAAGTGAACATGGGCTAACTGCTACTAGTCTGTAGCTGGGTTCACACAATCCACTTAAAACCTGGTTAGCAGTGCACAATTGCTGTTTTCATAATATGTTATGTCCAAACAACTAAATCCTCTCATAGTTTAATAAAACAAGAAAATATAGAGAGAATAAGGAAGAGGATTATTGAGAAAGTTGCAGTGAAATAGAGTTGTTGAGAAACAGTAAACAAGTCTCAAGAACAAAAGGAAACAAAAGAATGACTTATAGTGGTGAGGCAAAGGTTGTTTGTGAGGATTGCAAATACTAACACTATGTACTATCAATAATAGCACAATTTGTGCTGGTCTCAAAGGTCTTTTTCAGAAGGCAACTGGACATTTCACTTCTCATTCAAGAAGCTTCATCGGTTCTGGCAAGATGGTGGGAGCAATGGAAGGCTTAGTTCTGACAGGATGGGAGGAGGGGTTGGAAGGATCATATTTCTTTGCAGTCATCTGGTTGTTAACACTCTCCCTGACAGCTCTTGAGGCCACTTGGGGGGTTTATCTGTGCCCTCAGACTTACTTCTATCAGAAAACCAATAGAAGTGGAATCTTCTTGGAACGTCTACAAGAGCTGCGTTGCAGACAGGAGATAGGTCCTTTCTGTCCAAAATTTGGACCGTCGGGTTGAAAGTGGGGTAAAAAACCCCATTCATGTTAACACACTGAGTAG
The DNA here is from genome assembly GCA_012654045.1 of Ptyas mucosa. Classification (NCBI taxonomy): domain Eukaryota; kingdom Metazoa; phylum Chordata; class Lepidosauria; order Squamata; family Colubridae; genus Ptyas; species Ptyas mucosa. Next base: position 7,666,670 of record WNWU01000018.1, on the reverse strand, counting down.
CCCTCTCTCAACAGAGGGGTAGGCACCACCTATCTCCTGTCTGCAATGCAGCCCTTGTAGTAGTTCCAAGAAGCAATCCTTTCCCTCTCTCTGTCCCTCCCTCTCTCACTCCTTCTTTCTGTTTGGGGCCTTGGACTGCCTATTCTCAAATATAAAATGTATATTTCTTTATTTAAAATATTATTAAACCAAATTCTATTTAGAGCTCTCAGAGTGATTTACTCAACTCACCAGGTGTTTGTTGCAGAAAAAATAGACTGCTGGATTAATACGTATATATGTTGCCTCGTATTGACTAAAATAAAGGAGAAATGAAGTCAAACAAATGAATAATAGCTATACATAGTTATACCATAACGATTGGTTCTCTTAGAAAACACTAAAACCCCAGTCTCCAATTTTGTTTTAGTTACTCTAGCAGTGCAGTCCCAGCTAGCATGTTCCTCACAGGCTTCTTGTGAAGATCAAACAGGGCTAACAGTTGAAGCAAAAGTCTCATTGTAAAAATCCCTTCTTCTATCAAGGGTGATATCTTTCCCCTAAACAGAACTGCAAAGACATATTTCCAAAGTTGAATGCCATATTGGCCAGAATAGTTATCTCTCAGTATTATTGTTTATCAGCTGCAAATGCGCATTAAAAAGATCAAGATGGACTACATATTTGTTGGCCATCATTCATCTCAATAAGTCTCATCATGTCCTCCTGGAATTCCTTTATGTCATTGTGCCTCCAGCTCAGTCTCTATTCAAATAGGCTCTTAAGAGGTTAAAAAAAGGTGCTACTTCAAAAGAATAGCTTCATATATGAACGTGCACACACATGGAGAAAGACAAAGTTTCACAGAGGAATGGGAAATAACTATTGGGAAAGAACATTTCTTAAACAAAATAGGAATGCTATGCTAAACCCAAACACACAGAGACTTTTACTGCCTTAAGTAAAGCTTAATCTGTTTTTTAGAGAAGCTTTGTGTAACAGGAATGCAAGTAGGTTCAAATAATTATCTACAGATTGGGGTACAGTTGTGTCAAACATCTACTTTATTGTCTGGAAAATAAGATTGAATCAATGTTAACCAAGAAAAATATATGGGAGGAAAAGAGATGGATTATTTATTTTAAAAGCACATTTTAAACTTGGATGTTTTTAAATTGTTTTTACTCCTGAATTCAGAAATGTAATGAAATTTATAGGAGTTGGCTGAATAGTTTTATTGTGTTACTCCCACCCCCCTTCCCAGAGTGTGTTTTTTAAAACTGCAGGTTAGTTTGCAGTGTAGCAAACCCTGGCCATGAAAGAAATAACTTTTGTAAAATTGAAATGATTGTTGCACTTATATCACTTTCTTTCTAGTTTGCATTTTAACAATATTTTTTTGTTTTAAAAGGGAAATATCGTTGTCTTTTTACTTTAAGAGATTTATGTATTTGGAGGAAATTCTATTTTAATATAAATAAAAAAATAGAATTGCATGAAAGGTTATCTGTTCTAGACTGATTTGACCCATCCCTTCTGGGCACAAAACTGATTCATAGTTAGGATTTTGCTAAATTTGGGTGCTGGGCAGAATAAATATTCCAGTGATGGAAGTCTTGTTCGTATCAACTTCTTTTCTGTACATGATGACATTACAGTATACATTCTTCTCCCTCTCCAAATCATTGACTTCCAGTTCAGTATAAACATTCCATAGTTAATACATTTTCTTTTCAGCAGCATCTGTCACCATGAATGATATTTGTACTCAACACTTTAATTTTGTTGTAAGGAGAATTGACTTCTCACAGAACTTGAAGAAAACAGTCTTTCCTATAAAAGCATTAATCCTATGGAAGCCAATTGAATGAGGTTATTACAATCACAGAACATTAATCAGTAGAGCACAAATTACATTTATTAGTGGATTAGATATATGTACCTCAGTTTTTGTTCCACTAATTTGTTTCCTGAATTTGAGGCATCAGAATAGTTTGGCTCTAGTAAAGAAAGGTCACAAGTTAAGCTTAATTCTAACCACGTGGAATCTAATGATAGCTAGTAAAGAGCAGTGAAGTATGCAAATATAAAATGAAAGATTCAGGCTATAATCACAAGTGACAAATTACATTTTTGATGTGTCAGGTTTAATATTAATTATTTTCAGCTATTCAGACTTATTTGTCTCTCCTTTTATCTTCTAGAAAGCTGGATTTGTCTGTTTACACATGTAAAAAAGAGTTTAGGTGCACACTGACATCAGTGCAATGAACATTGTCATTGGAGAATATCTACAAACTTGAAAGAAACTACGGAGTATCAAAATTCTATGGTTTGTGGAGATCAAAGTAGGAGCACTGTTTAACTGGTTTTAGAAAATGATTATGCATGTTTGTTTTTTTGAAAAGCATCAACTTTCGTTCTCCATTAAAAATCAACATGTTAAGATCAGAAATCCAAAATCACTCATGTAGTAACACACTGATCCTGGACAAATGCCAAATAAATGCTGAATATCATCATTCCCACACTTTAGTCCAAAGGTGTATGATCAATTGATGGTTATATTAAATTTATGTAGAACTTCCTGGCCAAGCTTTTAATTGTCAAGCTGACTATTATTTCTAATTCATATTGTTTCTCAGGATATATACAGATAGTTGATTTTATAGCAGAGACTGAAAGAGCATCCCTATGACTGGCCAGTTATAGGATGGGGATGCAGATAATGGAACTCCTTTGGAGCTGAATTTGCTGGGGGAAATACTGTCATTGAACTAAATAAAATATTCTCCAGATATCATGATCAACTGCTTTGCCTCAAGAATTTTACACAATTCATTGATTCTGTCGTATAGAGACATCACAATCTTCCAAGAAGCAATATGATTTTGTCAGGACTACCGTCTATCCTGTGAGTCCCTTGGACTGCAAGGCGATCAAACCGGTTAGTCCTAGAGGAGATCCACCCTGACTGCTCTTTAGAAGGCCAGATTCTGAAGATGAAACTCAAATACTTTGGCCACCTAATGAAAAGGAAGGACTCACTGGAGAAGAGCCTATTGCTGGGAAAGATTGAGGGCAAAAGAAGAACGGGACGACAGAGAATGAGGTGGCTGGATGGAATCACTGAAGCAGTAGGTGTGAGCTTAAATGGACTCCAGAGGATGGTAGAGGACAGGAAAGCCTGGAGGAACATTGTGCATGGGGTTGCAATGGGTTGGACACGACTTTGCAACTAACAACACAGTCTATCTGATGCCCTGTGCCCATGCCAGCATTAAAGTTGTGACTTCTGAAAATATACTTCCTATTTTGTACATAAAGTATTTTTTACCATTGCTAGAATGGTACATGAAGTGTTGGGCCTGCAGAAATGTTATGGTGGTGTTTAAAAGACAGCATACTGAAAGAAGGATGCATACAGAAATTAAATATTTCTTACTGCTGCTGCTATTGCAAGCTTAAGAAAGCTGAGTAGTAGATCTGGCCTGAATAAGATTTATGTAAATTGTGGTTACACACAAAACCACAGTTGCTGGAGTTCTACCACCTGTTTTACAAACCTGGTGTGCTCAGACCTTGCTAAAAATCAGAATTAATATGATTAATTGCATTCTGACATGTTACTATAAGTACTATATAAAAATACTAAGTACTTTTGATAGTTTACTAAAAAGTGCATTGTTTTTCTTCCACTAATTACACTTTACTAATTACAATATTACTAAAACACATAAACAAAAAACCCTCAACCCTAATGGCAATAGTTTGGTACAGGTTCCAGTCCCATCTTTTCTCAAATACCATTCACAAAGTCCTTCTTTAAAGGCTTTTGAATAAACTCAGAGGCCATGAGATAAGGGTTCCTGTCCTTTTATGGAATGCTAACTAAGACTGAAAATAAAAATGCCATTTTGAAATACCTTATATACATTTGTACAATGGCTTCCTCTGTGTATAGTTCTGGTGACCATGCCTTAAAAAAGGATATAAAAACTCTGGGAAAAATATAGAAGAGGTCAACCAAAAATCTCATATATCTTCTGTTTGAGAAAAGACTAGAGCAATGCTTTAGCTTGGAAAAAGGTAGCCTAGGGGAGGGTTGAGGGTCATAATATCATCCATGATATGAATAAAATGGACAGAGAGACATTTTTCTCCTTCTCTCAAATTACTGTAGTAGAACCAGGGGCCATCCAATAAAGCTGATCAGAAAGGAGATGTGAAACAGAGTAAAAGATAGCACATCTCCACATAGCGCACAATTGATTTGTGGAATTCATTATGACATGTGGCTCTGGCCACTAACTTGGATGATGTAAAAGAGGTTGAATAAATTAAGGGAGGATGGACTTCTCAAGGACTATTGGCCTTGACATCTTAATGTTTCCTCTGGGTTGGGAGCAACATGCCTCCAAATGATATATGCAGACGAATAACAATGTTATCAGGTTGGCTGTTGTAAGAAAAAAGGATGCTGAACTAAGATAAATCTTGGCCTGATCCACAAATGCTGTTTTTTTCTTCTTTGCTTTAATCTTTAATGCCTTGCACACTATAGCTCTGAGGGGCCCTTTGCAGAGGAGCTATATTTCAATGTCACTTTCTGAAACATCATGTGGCTGTGTGACATCATCTGGTGACATAGCCAATTTAGAATGCACCTCAAAGAGAAAATGCTGCAGTTTGTGGGGGGTGTATTTTACATAATAGGTCAAAGGCTGCCCCCAAGCCATAATTCTTCCTCTAGAAGCTCAGTGCTTCCAGAGAATGGAGTAGACTTTTTTGCTGATTCATAAATCAGCTTCTATGAGATTAAGAATCTAATTCACTATGTGGGTGTGTCATTTTTAAAAAATATCTATACAAAACTAACCAATGGACTGAAAATGTTCCCCATATCTCTGGCAATAAACTAAAGCACAGATCCACACCACTCTAATAAGTAGGGAGAAAGGTTCCCAGATTTGGGCTCCAGGAGCCCACATGGCCACTAAATGACAGCAAAGAGTTACAAATTTTCCATCTCTCTTTGCTGTTATAGGATGTTAGCCCCGTTCCTGTGCATACTCAGTCCTTTTTGTCCTTTTTGGCTTTCTTTTCTTCTTCTCCTTTACCCTTTTCCCCCTAAATATTTTTTTCACATCCCTAAATAATGGATTTCCCAGGAATCTGAAACTACTACTCTTTTATTTCTCAGTGGTTTAACTTTGGAGGCACATGATGGAACCATTATGACTACAGCAGATTTTACTATTTGTGTATTTGCTTGAAAGCCTCAAAATTGAGAGGACACAAATTGAGGAACAATCATTGATTTGTTTTTGCCTTTAAAGATACAATAAAGAAAAAGAAAGATAGTAAAGCATAAATACAACATAATGAAGCTCATGTTAGTATGAGATTGAACTAGAAGAGAGATGAACTTCTGAAGTTGTGTAAAACTTTAATTGGATCACTATGATGACTGTTTCCACTGACACTGGTAAATATTTTATTCCTGTCAAGGACCGAAATGTCTTAAATAAATTGTGCTTTTGACTAACATCGTAGAACTGTCATTGAAGTTCTATTTTAGTTAAGTGGATTGAGCAAAAGGCATGACTATTTCACTTGGATATAAACAAGGCGCCACACTCTGCCACACAATCTATTGCAGGTTTTGGAGAATGACCTTTGGACTGACCTGCTAGAAATATATTAATGTTGTTTCTCTTTGACAAGGCTTTATTGAAATCCAGAAATAAAATCTTTGTAGCAAGCCACAAGAATGTACTAATCTGACATCTGGTTTACTAGATTCATTGGAAATTGACTTTGATCATGTTCTGAAACCACGTGCAGCTGGTCAGACTGGTCAACAATAATTAATTAGAGAAGAACTTATGAATGGCTAACTCTGCTTACAAAGACTTTTTAGGTCATAGACAAAAGGGTAAAGTGGAGAAAAAAAGAGATCAACCTGTCTCTTTTTGAAGACTTCAGCAAAGGGAAACTCACTGTGTTGTAGGAAACACAAGTATATCTCACAAGATGAAATGACTGGATATTTTCTATTAGGAATTGTTTCTCATCTATAAAATTATAATTCTTGTAATCTACTGGTATAAGAAATGCATGTAACGGCAAATAGATCTGTTCATAAGCATGGCAAAAATGTTTGTTGTCACAATACTCATGGAATATCAGTTCTCTCTCTATAAATGTAAAATTAGCTATACCTAGTTTTTTTTAAAAAAAATCTCCCTTTTTGAGACTATTGCATACTAGAAGGCTATTAAGAAGGGAGACTAAATGTTAGTTATTCTTGGAGATAGGCTGAATACAAAACAACAGTTAAGTAAATTTATGAAGAGCTTTGAGAAATGTTTAACATAGCAGCCTACAGAAGCGATATGTTTACTAGGTCAAAGATTTATCACTCATATATTACAAACTTCTCAGCAGAATCAGGTTGAAAGGTCAGTAATGAGTAATGTGTAAGCAACCAGAAAAATGTAGAAATGTAGAACGTGCAAGGCAGCCCAGGAATATAAAAATAACAAAACAAAACCCTTCCCTAAATCCATGAGATTTTTCCAAACTTAAAACATTTGTCTCTATATAGACAGGAATACTATGAAAAAAACACATACAATTAATTGAAGGTTTTTTAAAAAAATCTTATCGCATGTCATTACCACTGGAAATTGCAACTGTTTTATTATATATTTGAAGTTGTTCAAAAATCTCACTATTTTCCCCCAACAGAAAAGGTGTCAGCCTTGGAAGCCATATTAGGGCGGAAGCTTCAATGCTGCCACCTCCTCATCTGTGGGAAAGTAGGAGGGGGGATTAAGGAGAGGGCATTCTTCCTGTCAGTCAAGGTCAGGGCGATCCAGCATCTGGAGAAGGAGTAGTCAGGGGGCTGGGTCGAGATGGAATGGATGTTGATTGGAGCATGTGATCGACTGGGGAGAAAGGGGATGGTTTTGGGAGCTTTGACTTACTGAAGTAAAACCCGGGCTTTTCAGAATTGGGTTTTCCCAGATGTGCCCAGATGTGCCAGTTTACCTATTCTAGTAAAGAGAACTTTGGAAAATGCTTGCTTCCGCGTCTTTACTCAGAGTTGGGGTTTTCCTGGAACGCTGACATTAGGTTGATTTCCACACATATTGCTTAGAATTGTTTAGACAGTTCCAATTGTTTCAAACATCAGTATATTTTCAGGATCCTGCCCCAAACTTTGCACTACCTACAGTAAAATAGAACCAAATAGGCACCTGAAAACTTGACAACAGCTGCCTTCTTCATCAAAGCTTTTGAAAAATATTAAAGAAAAAAACAGCTCCTAATATTGTAGTGATTATTTTTGTTGGCAGCCTATAGGAAGTCTTCAACTTACAACTTTTCATACAGCAACCATGCAAAATTATGATGATGCTAAATGGAGGGATTTATGACTTCTGCCTGAAATTATAGCTGTTGCAATGCGCACCATGATCACATGATCAGAATTTGGGACCTTGGCAATCCACCCAGATTTACAATCTCAGGGACACAGTGACTCTCCCCCCACCATCCCCCCCCCCCCAAATCTAGGATGCCTTGCACAGGGGCACTTAGTGACAATGCTGAGTCTGGTCCTGAAGTAGAGTCCTATGGCCTTCAGCAATCTCAGCTGGCTGCCACCATCCTAGGCCTCAACTACAGCCTTAGCACTGCTGCTACCCCTGAGAAGTGCTACATCACACTATTCTCCAAGACTTTCAATCTTGTCAAGAAAACTGCAGACACTCTGCAGAAACTCTGGGGAGTTGCCTGGAGTCAATGATGACTTGAAGGCACATAGACACACACACAGACACACACACACGTGTACACACACAGAGAGAGAGAGAGAGAGAGAGACAGAGAGACAGACAGACAGACAGACAGACACATGTTTTGAAAAAAGCCTATAGCTCAAATTAAGTGAAGTAATTCTGTAGGTTGTAGCACCATTCATTAAGTAGAACATATATTTATATTCTGATTTGGGCATGGTGGCATAAATACCAGGACCTAATGATGTTCTTTGTCTGGATCTTATTGATATAACTTGTCTTATACAGGAAAATATTTTGCTAGATTATGATCTGTATCTAGAGTATCTAGCCAATTCAACTTCAAGTTCCCTGTGGAAAGCATCTGATGTAACTATTCCTATAGTGGAACATCCACTTTACATGCCCATTATTCTATTTCTACCTTCTTGTGCAATATCAATTTATAATTGTTGCATCATGTCTTTTCCTCAAGAATTCTAATAATATGCATGAGTTTTGTTCATGTCAACCTTATAACAATTATATGAGATAGGGTCAGGTTGTCTAGTCCAAGACTATCTGAAAGTGTGCTGAGATGAATAAGGATTCTGTAGTCTAGCACTTTAGTCAACACATTATATTGGATCTCACTGGTTTCTTAGATTCAATTTCATTTGTTTTGTTAGGAGATAAAAATAATAAATGTCTCCAAGAGAAATGGGTAGATTGAAGCAGTACATACATTTTATAGATACTGCTATTTCTAGCTTGTTATACACCATCTATCATATGACACTTCCTTGCTCGGTTTGAAAGTTTAAGGTAGGGGCTATGATTAACATTTAAGTTTCCACAAACTGTTGAAATATGTATGTTTGTGCATAGGTTTTTTCTTCAGTCTCATCCAAACATTTTAAATATAAGCTGGGTTTTTAGCATGACAGAAATGACAACAACTTGATTCCAAATGTAAGAAATTACTTTCACATATAAAATAAAAATCTCACACAACTATGAAAAATCTGCAGCAAATGAATTCCTCTGCTTTGAATCTGTTGATAAGAAGAAATAGAAAATTCTAAAGTTGGACTAAGAATTGCAAATTGGGGGATATGAAGATGGAGAAAAAAGCAAAATAAAAAGGGATAGCAGAAATTCGGTTTCTTTCCATGCATCCTTAGAGCTCCCATTTTATTAGAATTTTGAACTTTTTTGTCTTTTTAGAAAAATCGTGTGATCTTCTGCCAGCCTTAAACAGGCAAGTTCAACATTAATGTAATTGAGTCAGGGTGGGTCTGTTCAAACATAAGTGAAATAAGGGCTTTATAAATAGGACTTTGACTCTGCAACTCCCTCAGGTTCAGTTCATTTGTAAAAGCTAAAGTATCTGGTTCTGACAATAAAGGTGGGAGAGGTTTTTGTAATGTTGAGTACATTTGGCTAACTGCCAGACTTGAACTTTGAAAGGCGTGTAGGAGACCACCTTAAAACAAAAACCGTTGGGCAAAAAATGGGCAGAATCAGGACAAAATGAAATTGAATCATTTTCAGATTAAACATGATTTCAACAGCAACATCTGAATTCTCAGAAGGTTAAAATGGGTGGAAGAATCACCAAATCTAGCCATAGCTCTTGAGCAAGATGAAAGACATAGTTTGTCCATTTCTAGTTTGTCAGGTTCTACGGTACATTCTGCTTTCAAACAAAACATTTATCCAGGAGCATCAGCTTCTCAGAAGAATAGGGACCATTAGATTGGTGGAAGGAGATCAGGCAATCTTCTGGCAATTCTTTGGGGTGGAGCCCAAACAGAGGCTTCTCTGGGAGGAGGTCAAGGAAGTAGCAAATAACAAAAGTGTTGCCATACCAATGCAACAAAACATACTTTGTACATCCTGCTCTCCCTTTCCATGTGTTGCAATGTTGCATACATACTGTATACAAATGGGCAAAGTTTGTGTTACAATGGAGTAATGCTGGTTTCATCATTTTGACAAAAGGAACCTGTGGATATTTCTGGAGACAAAACAGAGATGGGGATAAAGTCTGCATGAGTGTATATGCCTCCAGAGTGGTGAGATACAGTGTGAGATATATTAAGGGTTGTGTGTGAATGAGTGTGGAAATATATGTGGATCTTAGATCTTGATGCAGCAGCAAGGATTCTTTGGGGAGGAAAGGCAACCAAGTCCACAGTTCTAATTTTCTTTATCTGAGCTAACCACCTTAGAGTCTAGCTAGAACTTCTTATATGTTTAAGGGCTCTTTAGTTGTAGTAGTAGCGAAAGTGAACTATACATTCTGTATTGATTTTTATGTAGAACTTTATGCTGCAGAACATTAAGACACATTGGAAGTAAAGCCCATTTTATTTTTTCCATTGAGAGTTAAATCAAGAACTGTACCCTATTTCCCCAAAAATAAGACATCCCCTGATAATAAGCCCAATCAGGCTTTTGAGCACATGCGCTAAAATAAGCCTCCCCCCCAAAATAAGCCCTCCCCAAGAATATTTAAATGCAAAGCTGGAAATCAGGTAAGATGGCAAGAGGAGCCCCATCTTTCTCCACACACCCCAAAATAATAAGACCTCTCTAAAAATAAGGCCAAGCGCTTATTTTGGGATTCAAAAAATATAAGACAAGGTCTTATTTTTGAGGAAACATGGTACAACTAGAAAGCTACCGCAGGTAAGTATTTTGTGTTGAGGGAGCGAAGTGTTTTCACAGAAGTTAATTTTTTTAATATTCTTTTTTTCCTATCTAAAGCTCTCCCCAGTAAGAAATTATTTCTCTTAATTAAAAAGATTATGAGAAAATTCTCATTCCACTCCATCTCACCCCATATGAAAGTATCTGTATTAGTATAATAATAGATTTAATAACTGAGAGTGCAAAGCTGGAAAGAACTTTAATAAAAGTAAAGTGGTTCCAACCACGATTCCATTAAACATTTGCAAAACACTACAGTTCCAAAGTTGGTAAAAAGAAATTGGCTTACAAAATTGCAGAGTTATTTTCTTAATACATCTGTGGTCCCACCCTTCCATCACTGGATGCCTTCACAAGAAATGTAAGGAGTGGAATCTAACTCAAGAATGGAGTTACCACTACCACTCAATGAAAAATTGTATCGTAGTGCAAGGTTTTCAAATTTTGCAATATTGTGACTTCTATTGTGCATTTTTTGACTCTTCCACCCCACCCCACCAACCTTAGGAATAAAATAAATGATTGCCAAGAAAACTGCAGGGACTTATCCAAGTAGTCTCTGAGAATTGGACATAACTGAACTGGAGGGGGGGAGTAATTCTTCACTGATTAAAAGAAATATAACTTTTACCATACTTTTTTTTCCTAATTATGTTTCCTTTTTGGCACAATTGATGGATTGGTCACTTTTAGCTGTTCTCTTACCACTCAACAAAAACTCTTAGAGTTTGAAATAATGGCTAAATATACTGAATTTCACTAACTTCACTTTTACAGATATTCCATACATGTATACTTCAAGCTGGATTTCATTGCAATTTCTTTTCTCCAAATCCTAGCCAACTTAGTTTTGTAGTGACTATTTTGTCCACTTCTGCAGAAACATGCAAAAGACTTAGAAATTATGCTGGTTCTGTGGCACCGAGGAGGATTCAAAATGGGAGCGAGGCTGCTCTTGCTGCAG
>WNWU01000018.1:7629650-7655215 GCA_012654045.1 Ptyas mucosa | reverse complement strand
AGGAGTCCTGCCTTGGACATGAAAATTAGCTGGGTGACTTTGGGCCCATCACTCTGTCTCAGCCTAACTCACCTCACAGGGTAGTTGTAGAGAATATAGGAGCAAGGAATATTGGTATGTAATTGGTATGTCTGCCTTTAGGTGGATATTAAAAAAAAAGATGGGATAAAAATCTAAAAATAGTGTGTCCTCTCATAATATTATTTTATATGGATTTGAGAGCTTAGGAATGTAGATTTGAAGATGTGTGTAATAACACATCAACAGTATTGTAGCTATCGTATCTATCTAGGTTGGATGGAACAGAATACTGTAATTAGCTTTAATATTTATTTGTATAATACCATTTAGCTATTTTGACTGTAAGCAGTTCACAACACAGATAGTGTATGTAGCATAAACACAAGCATGTAATCATAAAACAAAACCAATATTTGTGCAGTAATGAAAATAATGTTCATATACCAAATTTGGTAATCACAGAGAAGCATTAACAATCCTAACACAAACAATCATCTCTGATTCAAAGGCATTCCACAGGAGAGAAGCTTCTGCAGAAAATATCTGCTTCTCCTATCACACCTGATAGTGGGTGGAGACTTTCAGTTCCTAAACCACGAAAGTGATAACTAAGATTTTGCATTGCAGCCAGAAGTTAACTGACAAAGTGCAGCTCCTGCAGTACTGATATTATATAGGAATATTACATTATCCCAAGTAGCAGATGGGCCATGGCATTTTGCCCTAGTTGCAGCTCCCAGGTGTTCTCTGACAGTTGCCCCATGATACATAAAGGGATGAAGTGACTTTTGTCAGCACTTTAGGAACTGATGCAGTTGCCACACCAGGCAATGCTTCCACATTCCAGCAGGAAGTAAAAGTTAAGGAGAATCCCAGATTGTACACCAGCTTTTTTTTTGGGGGGGGGGGGGGCATAATCCTCTGAGAACCAAAGATAGTACTGTCCCAGAAGCAGTTTTTGTAGCAAAGATATTCTGTCTTCTTTCTTAGGTTGTGACTCAGCCTGTTTCTCTCCATTCCAGACCCTAAGCCTCCAGTCACCAAACTTTAACTGCTTTTGCTAGCCCCGTGATGCCGAACCTATGGCACGCCTGCCACAGGTGGCACACGGAGCCATATCGGTGGGCACGTGAGCGTTGCCCTAGCTCAGCTCCAGTGCGCATGCATGAGCTGGCCAGCTGATTTTCGGGCCTTCCGGTCCTACCGGAAGCCGGGAAACGGGCCTTTTCCAACCTCGGGGGTGTGTGGAGAAGGCTATTTTCACCCTCCCCAGGCTCCAAGAAAGCCTCTGGCACCTGGGGAGGGTGAAAAACAGGCCTACCATTCCATCGTGTGCCAAAAGTGGGGGGAGCACAGGTGGGGTCACGCGTACATGCGCGGGGTGTGAGGTGCAATGAATTATGGGTGTGGCACGCACACACATGAACGCTCCAAATTCCCTCCTCTTTTGGCACGCAACGGCGAAAAGGTTAGCCATCACTGTCCTAGCCAATCTGGGCTAGTGATGTTGCACAATGTTTTTCCCATCACTGAGCTGGGGTGAGCGTTGCTTGTACATGATGCATCCAGCCCACAGGCTACCAGTTTGACACCCCTGATCCAAATGATATTGTGCCCATATGTGTACAGACAAAGCATTTTCTAAAAGGCTTCAATAAAACTGAATTCCAGCACTGCATCCTCCATTTGCTGGATGTTTTAATAGACGGATAGGAAAAGACATTCATCTGATCCTTTTTCGTTAAATGCTGGCAATGATAATTCACACGGCTCTGAATCCCTTCAAATTAATGCCTTGTCTTGGTCTTGTGTTTCTGAATTTACACGGGGATACTGAACATGTTTTGCTTATTTTGAACTTTCCCACCCATGACAAGAAATTAGGAATCACAGTTTGGCTCAAGGACTTCCAGGTCAATTCTCCGTGGCTTGGCAAGAAAAATGAAGTTTTGAACTGAAGCTTACAGGTGAGGAAAACCCATCCATCTTTGATCTTTGTCTGTGTAGAGGTTGGCTGTGTTTCCAACCACACAACTGTACTTTCAAGAAACTTTACCTTTGTAGTATTTCTGCTTAAGAACAAAGCAGGAAGTATTAATGAGTTCCTTATGTTTTATATATTGACAACCATCTCTTTTTGCCATTCAGTGTTTGCTCCTGTTCCATTTAAGATCAGTTTTGGAAAGCATAAATCCAGGGAATTTGGGAATGGAAATTCCAATTCTTTCTTAAGAAAGTGTTAGTGTTAGCAATCCAACGTGAAAGGGTTGGGCTTTGATTATGTGTTTGCAACAGCCATCTTGACTCTTAGAGCCCTCATATGGATGCTTCCATATAAATTGATCTAGCCTTGTTTTCAAGTTATCTCAGTGTAACTACCGTTGAATTATATGATATTGGATTCAGATAGAAGATTGCACTGCTCACTTCTAATCCTGAGAATTAAGTGTATAATAGATTTCCAAATCAAGCCACTGGGATTTTAAAATGCCTAATTTTGGCCAAATGTGAGATGTCTCACAATGAATATAAAACCTCCTGCAAGCTTGATTCCTGGCAATTTCCTGGACGCTTCCATGTAGTTTTCTTGCTACCTTCTACTTCTGGAAAATTTTCATAATTTCCCAACCTACCTTATAGCCTTGGGATTTTCTGGACCTCTCCCATGCAATTAACTAACCAGGTCTTAAATTTGCAAGCTGTTGCCCAGAGAACCTTAACAGGTCCCATGTCAATTTCACCCAAACTGGCTTGCTATGTGTCAGGAACCCTTTGGAGCAATCTGGGAAGCAAAGAATAATAGTTTGTAGCCTCTCCTGCTGAGAGGCAAAGGCTGGAAAAAATTCACCAGAGACCCTTTTCTTCTTGATGTAGAGGAAGTGGTTGCTTTTCTAGAAACCACAGCCAGACTAGTGGGCTCTTTGCAACAACAGATGTTATATCTTTGCTTGTGAGCAGTGGGTTGTTTTCTGGAGTAGTTGCAGAGTTTTCCCCATTAGATTTGGCCCCATGCTTGTTATATATTAATTTAGGTTGTATCCTAATATATTGGTGTTTTCATGTCTCATGGGTGGACAACTTTGGGTAGAGTGGCCAGAAATGATGGAGCATGTAGGAGTTTGCCTCACAGCAAGAACAATGTGAACTCGGCTATGGTCCAGCTGAATTTACATTCTTGGCTATTTCTCTAATGCTGCCTGAGCCTGTTCACCATTTGCAGAGATTAAAGTGAAACCCTCTGAAAGAGAAAAGGGGATTTATGCATAGGGGGTATGGGGGATGGAGGCAGGGAAAGAGAGTACAAAACTGTGATGGAGAAGACTGAGACACATGTTAACTTATTAATGATGCAATTGCCAAAAATGGTTGGCCATTGTCATTGTCTTAAATCATTCTTAACCTCCCCATTCTTACAGATGTTTTAAGGAAGTGTTTCATGCTGTTTTCAGAAAATGCTAAATTCCTTAATAGCAAATGTTATAAATAAAAGCAAATAATTTTGTTCTGCCATTGTAGAAATACAGTAATAGCACTTAGAATTATATACTGCTTCATAGTGCTTTACGGCCCTCTCTAAGCGGTTTACAGAGTCAGCATATTGCCCCCAACAATCTGGGTCCTCATTTTACTGACCTCGGAAGGATGGAAGGCTGAGTCAATGTGGAGCCAATCAGGTTCAAACTCCTGGCAGTGGAAGCTATGAACTATATTTCATACTCTAAGACAAGTCTGGAGGCAGGAGTGCAAGATGAAAATAGCTATCTTTGTTTCAAGATACAAAATGCTAAGGAAATGTGAATCCTTCTGTGAAGAGATCCACATGTGTTACTGCATTGTAGCTGTATGGTTATTTTATTGTGCCTGGAATCACCACTATAGAAAAATAAACAAGCTGCTGGAAGCTATCTTACATGTGGGTTGAAGGAACAGTGGGAAGCTTTATCAAGAAGCCAAAACAATCTGGGTTTTGTTGGTTGTTTGTTTAGCTGCTTTCTTTCTTTGTATCTTTGTTTGTTTTCAAGCTCATTTTATTTACAGAAAAAGAGGGCACGCCAGATGGCACTGCTGAAGTACTATTTATCATTCTCTCCACCAGCAAAAAGAGAAAAAAGATAGCATAAACTTTACAGTCCTGACTGTTGAGTCTTCTATCAATAAGAAGATCTATAAATGGTGTTCTCCTTAGTCTTTTAATGCAGGACAAGTTAAGGAAAGTGATTGGAGCCCAAGTTGTTCTTCCAGTAATTGTTGCCTGGCATTGGGAAAGTCAACCCAATCCCTCTCTCTAGGAATAGGATGAGGTTGGGAAAAAAATGCTTGTTATGGCACATTGACCCAACCATCAAGTAGCCTGCCTAGCAGGTAGTAAAAGTAGAAATGTCAGTCAGGCTATTATTGAACATCAGTGTTGTGCAATTCTGAAAAATGATAAATCCATTTCCAGAAATAGCCCAGCTGTCAGAATGCAGATGAATAGAGTTATGGGATGGAGTACCAGGGAACAACTGATTATGAACAAGCCCACTCCTCAGCTGTGCTGCAAGGAAACAGAAGTGCTGTCAGTAAATCCAGTTATCTTTGAGACTAGCAAAACCATCAAGTAGATAAGGGACAGATATAGAACTCAAAGGAAAATGTTGCTGCCCTCAAAAATAATAGAAGCTATAAAAAATACAATATGGCCATGCAAAACTCTTGTTGGCAGAAGTAGTGGTGAGCCTACGGAGGTGGGTTTCAGGAGGTTCTGACCTGTCCTGGAGAACTGGTAGCAGAAATTTTGAGTAGTTTGGAGAACCGGTAATACCACCTCTGACTGGCCCTGCCCCCATCTATTCTCTGCCTCCCGAGTCCCAGCTGATCAGAAGGAAATGGGGATTTTGCAGTAACCTTCCCCTGGAGTGGGGTGGGAATGGAAATTTTACAGTATCCTTCCCCTTCCACTGCTGGCAAATGGGATGTTTTCCTGTCTCTTCCTGGTCACCTAAAGACAGGATAAGAAGCAATGGATGGAAACTAATCAAGGAGAGAACCAACCTAGAACTAAGGGGAAATTTCCTGACACTGAGAACAATTAATCAGTGAAATGGCTTGCCTTCAGAAGTTCTGGATGCTCCAACACTGGACATTTTTAAGAAGATATATGACAGCCATTTATCTGAAGTGGTATAGGGTCTCCTGCTTGAGTAGAGGTTGCACAGAAGACTACCAAGTTCTCTTCCAACTCTGTTATTCTGTTAAAGGATGTAGTCCAAAAGGACAGGATATGAACAATTGAATAGATGTGCCAACAGGAGCAATTTAGCTTGCATAGAAAGGGTATGTTTATTAGATAAGAGGCTCCTAGCATGAGATGGATTACACCTCATATAACCTGGGATGAAAGTTCTTGGAAGATGCCTTAGAGATCTGATTTGGAGAGCTTTAAAGTAAATCCTGCAGAGGAGGAGGAAGGCAGCCCAGAAAATAGGGTAATGCTAAATCCAAAGAATGGGTTAGGAAAGGGGATGCAAGTTGTGGACACACTTAATAATAAACGCATATGTAAAGGAAAAAATAATTTATATGGTTGAAGGATTCCAGGGTTTCTATATAAATGCACAGAGTATGTAGAACAGGCAAGACAAATGAGAATGTTTAATAAAGGCAGGCAGATATGATTTAGTAAGCATTACTGACATCAGATCAAACAACCCTCATAATTCAAGGATTGAAAGATATAAGTTATTCAAAAGGAACAGGCCAGACAAAAAGCAAATACTGTAATGGCATTATGGCACGAAAGAAGTAGAGGTATGTATAGAGATCCAAGAATCTGAGCATGAGGGTTCTGGCATTTGGCTAAGAATACAAGTAAGGGAAAACAACAAAAATGTTCTGGTGGAACTATGCTATAGATTGCCAAGCCAAATGGAAAATCTGAATATCACCCCTCTTGGACCAAATTACAGAAATGTCTGGGAAAGGCACAGTAATATTGGAAGAGTCCAACTACATAGAATTTGGTTGGAGTTGTCCAGTGTCACAATTTCTCTGGAGATTTCTGAAGGTGGAATATACTCCTTTGGTAGTACATGGACAGATGACTCTGCAGAGGTTATCAAGCAAAAATGGCCATCTACCAAGTGGAAGATGACTGGCCACAGGAACTTAAGAGGACTTGTGGGAACTGGACAGATGCCACCTTCCACCATGTCATCAACTAGTTTGCTGAGCAGACATGCTTGATAATATCTATAGTCAAAACTGTGTTGGGAGAAGACATACCATTTAAAGTTATGTTTAGCTACTCCAGTTAAACTTTCTCATTTGTGGGCTGGACACAAGAAGAAGGCACTGTCCTGAAGATGTGGCATAAAAATGGTTACTTTAGCCTATTTGTGCAGGAAATAGGGGACATATAATGTAATATAACTTTCTTCCCCTTCCCTAAAAGAGACTTGGCTCCTCATACATATGTAAGAAAATCCACGGAACAATTTTCCAATGTCTACTAAAGTCATCAGAGGGTTTCTCATCTGAAAAAAATGACACAACTTTACATTGAAAAGGAGGGTGGATCAGTTGGGATTTGAATGATAAGAATTCTAGAGCCGTGATGGCGAACCTATGGCACACATAGGTTGCATGCAGAGCCCTTTCTGTGGGCATGTGAGCCGTTTCTGTGGCATGCAGAGCCCTTTCTGTGGGCATGTGAGCCGTTGCCCAGCTCAGCTCCACCCCACATGGTCGCACGCCTCCCGCCTGCCAGCTGATTTTTGGGTCTCTGCTGCGCATGGGCGAGGGTGCACATGCGGGATACTGCATGCATGTTCAGGGGGATGGGGGTTTGCACGTGCATGCATGGGGCAGGAGGAGCATGCGCATGCCGGGGGGAGCATGGGGTGGTGGCACATCTCCCTGAAGTCCATTTTTGGTCCCAGGAGGCTGCAGGGAGGTCTGCTAGGCCTGAAACGGGCTGCAGGGGGGGGGGTCATGTGCACATGTGCAGGGGGAATGCAGGGAGGTCACACGTGCACGCATAGGGGGGAGGGGCATGGGGTCATGCACACATTGTATTATGGGTGCAGGTGCACAGGCTCGCTGTTGCGCGTGCACGCTTTCAGCACACGACAACAAAAAGGTTAGCTATCACTGTTCTAGACCCATACAATTCTATACTTCTATATAGTTCTAGAACTGTATTTGCAGTTAACATCAGCCAACATGATGCCTCCTGAAGAGGGTTAGACTACAGCTCCCAGATTATGAGAAATCAAACACATCTGAGTATCATTAAAAAAGGGAAATTTGAACTAATTCAAGCTCTGAAGCACCATATGATGGCTCTTCTTTTCAAGCTTTTGTTAGAATCTGCAGTCTCTTTTGCTATTTTCACCCCAGAATGAGAACTAGAAACCAAACTATAATTTCTGGACTTTTCTAATCTTGCAATGAGATTTTCCACTTCAGTTTATATCTTTACTTTCCTTTCACGATATGGGATTTTTAGGATGGGTACCATGTTGCCAGGGGTGAAATGCTCCCGGTTCAGACTGGATCATCTGATCCAGTAGAGATGGCGGTGGGTGGTTCGGAGAACTGGTAGCAAAAATCCCTGCCCCCCCCCCCCCCCATGCCCAGCTGAGTCGCATAATCATCAGAGGCTTTGTTTTTAATTTTTAAAAGCATTTTTTCTACAACCTCTTTGGCCGAAAAAATGCTTTTAAAAGTAAAAGTAAAAGCCTCTGATGATCGCGCAGCTCAGCTGGGATCGTCAGAGGCTTTTAAAAGCATTTTTTCTACAACCTCTAAGAGGTTGTAGAAAAAATGCTTTTAAAAGGCTCTGACGATCCCAGCTGAGTTGCCTGATCGTCAGAGCCTTGTAAAAGCATTTTTTACAACCTCTTCAGCCAAAGAGAGTGTAGAAAAAAATGCTTTTAAAAGTAAAAAAAAAAAAGTTGGCCACGCCCACCCAGTCACATTACCCCCCCATCCACCAAGCCATGCCCACAGAACTGGTAGTAACAAATTTTACATTTCACCACTGCATGTTGCCCTCCTAAAGGGAAGTCAAATTCTTGCAGCTCTGGAGCTGCATGTGGCTCTTTCAACTCTCTGCTATGGCTCCATTGCTGAAAATATGCATCACAACCATCAATGTGTGACATCCACCAACATGTGATTTACTGAGCTTTTCGACCCCCAGTAGGCCAACCATGGATAAATCCAAGAAAAGTTTCAGAAGAAAACATAACATTTAATTAAACTACATATGCTAGTTTTGTGGCCACTCAGGAAATAGTCAGGCATGGGAAGGGTTTTGTGGCTCCCGGTGTTTTCTTTTCTGTGGGAAACAAGTCCAAATGGTTCTTTGAGTGCTTAAGGTTGCTGAACCTTATTCTAAGGAAAGGGTGTGGGGGAGAGTTAGGAATACTAAACTCTCCATTGTATCCCCTCTCCATTTTTACCATAGCCTACTTTTCTTTCTATCTTGTTACCTCCTGTGTTTGAAGCATTCTTCTAGAAATCAGTATGATTGTATTTCTTTGACTTTTTTCAGAAACCATGTTTTCCAGGCTGTGTTTGTCTCTGTTCTGTTAGTTCCCATGGCCAGCTAGAAGCCTGAGACAATGCTCAATATGTGCATATTCATCTTCTCCTTTGCTTCCTCCTTGCTCAGTTCTTCTTCCCATTCCAATATTTCAACTATAAATTTTGGGGTCAGAGGATTGGCCTCTTGACCAGTTTCAAAGGCTTTGCCCTTTTAAGGGACTAATAATAAGGGAGACAAGAATAGAGGCCAAATATATAGACAGTTGAAGGAGGTGAAAAAAGAAAATCCTAGGCAAAAGCTAACTATGAATATGTTTACTTTCTCTTTATTATTTTAACCAAGGCAACCTCCTGTCATCATTCTTCTGAAATAAATCTCTGTAGTTATTTAAGAAATTGTTTGAATTGGCCACTGGCATGATATGGTGTACTTATTTTTACAGTGTGCTCTTTTGTCTCACATGCTAAACTGATCTTGAACCTGCATTGACCTTTGTCCAATGCATAATTTACATGTAGCTGCAAGCGTATTGCATTTTTCTCTCAGTGAATAGAAAATATTACAAAGTCTATAAGCAACAAAGATGTCATTATTGGACGGAGGGAAGTATTTCAGCCATGGACTAATGACTAGGTCTCATTGTTTTGTAGCTATATTTTTTTAGTGTTGGTATTCAGAACCATTACCTTTTAAATTAAATTCTAATTTTGTTGTGTATCACAGAATAAATATAACAATTGAACAACGCAATTGTTTCCCCCCTCCTTGTGATTTGTACTGTATTGGGAACAGTAACTTTCTACATACAAAGTTTGATTACATATAATAAATAAACCGTTTTTACCATCCCAAGCTCCACTAAAGTTGATATAATTTAGTTGTGTACATATTCCTTTCTTGAAAAATAGCTCTTCTTGAAACCATCTTTAAGAAAGGCCTATGTAGTCCATCTTCAGAGAAAGAGAACTTAGATAGTTGTGACATTATGTTATGCTCACTTATATTGTGACTTCCACTACCATCAACTTTGAAAGGATTTGAAAGGATTCTATTTTTACACAGTATATGTCCCACAGTACACAGTTTTTGGGTACATTAATAGAAGACACTGTGTGACGGGTTTCATTTTTAGTGAGTTGAACCTTATAGAATAACATTTGGCTACGTACATCTGAGAAGTCTCAAACAGGACATCTGAGAAGTCTCAAACAGGACCAAGCAGATCACACATTGCCTCTTGATGGTCAATATACTTGGAACAAATGGCTTTCATTGTTCCATTGAATGATTTAGTAAACAATACTCCATGGGGCCTAGCGTTCCATGAGAACTTAATGGAATTTCATGAGAGAATATGGGCAAAAAAGAAACAATTCACTCAAACACAACCAATTTTCTATTACTAGATAGCTTTGCTTCTTAATTAGAGGTTCTGCTGTCTTTCTATTTGTCATCTATTTACTTTTCGATTAGGTTCTTCAGCCTGAAATTTTTTCAAAACCTCTGATTTCATAGATTGACAATGTCATGCTGAAAGCATCCGAAGTCTGCAGATAGTGAGGACAATGTGGTGAAATTGCAGTTGAGTTTAAAAGTAAATTGGGAATTATTTGTACAGGCAAGGCTGGTGCTGTGGAAGTGTTTGGTGTTTTTAACTGTTTAGGATCTGCTGCTTAATATGTAAAAGAAACACCAACAATTTCTTAACACTTTTTAGGAAGGTTTTCCTACCTCAAAAAATATATCTTCTCAGAGATTGCCTGGACAAGCTCCTGCAGTTTTGTTGCCAAGCTTTTTCAGAAGTGGTTTGCCATCACCTCCTTTCCAGGGCTTAAGAGAGGGTAATTGACTCAAAGTCAAATAGTTTGTGTTGTGCCTAAAACAGAACTAGAATCCACAATCTCCTGGTTTCTAGTCTGATATTTTAATCACTACACCAGGCTGAATCTCTTACCTCCCTTAAGGATCAAAAACCCAGCTATTAGCCTGTTCTATGAAGCATAATAATTGTCATAGAAAGGATATATCCACCCAGCGCATTCTCATCCAAAGTCATCAACAATTTAGAAGGAAAGGAATGACCTAAAAATATTCTGTTGTTTGTGAATGTAATAAACTGTTCATTCATTCATTCATATGAATATTATTTCAAGAGAATTTAAGCTACATACACATTTCGTATTACACTTCCATCCAGTTAAAGCCAAGTCAGACAAATATGGCTCTGTGTCTTTTGCCAGTTAAAGGTTTTTCACATTTGTGTTTATATAGGTTTCCCTAATTTCTTAGAAATAAAAAGACGCAAAATAGAGTTGATTTATTTATTTGCCTGATTAAATTGATGGCAGCAATATAAAAGGAATTGCTGCCATCCTCATTATTGGAACCTGTATTGTGACGTATCTAAAGTAATGTTTCTCAACCTTGATAAATTTAAGTTGTGTGGACTTCAACTCTCAGAATTCCCCTGTCATCATGGCTGACTGGGGAATTCTTGGAGTTGAAATCCACATATCTTAAAGTTGTCAAGATTGAGAAACACTACTCTAGAGTATTCAAAAAATTAAGATCTAGACCTGGCTTGTGATATTTTGCACCCTGAAATAAAGAACAACTTGTACCATTCCTCCTTTATTATATTGGCAGTGGAATAGTCTTCAAAAATAGTTTAGGATTTATAGGGCTAATACACAGCTGTGTATTTTAACAAATGTGAGTGCTTTTAAATTTTATCTGGGATAATATGGTTAATAGCTACTGATAGGTAGTATAGCTGGCCATGAATGTTAAGGGTGAAGATTACTTACCCATTATACTCAACAGAACTCATAATTACACTCAGTAGGATTTACAATGTCTCTGAAACAAACTGCATGGTTTTACACTGTTAGACCAACCCCTCACAATACTGCAAAATGTTCCATTTTGCAGACTAATTTTCATGAGGTCTAGTTCCTTTTTGAATACTCTCACACTCACTGGAATAAACTTTATAGACCTAACAAACGGAGTCAAAAATTTGCCCAAAGATTTCAAAAGGATACTATGGCATCCTCTCACAGTGGGGGGCTTCTTTGGCAAGCATGCAAGATCAAAAAGAGTTTTTAAACATTACATTTTCAGCATATGTCATAATAAGTCATTTGATGGATGCCAGATCCAAATTTCCAACCACATGTTTGACTCCTCAAAGCTAAAAGCAAAACAAAAAACCCCAAACCCTGAACATACTTTATAAATACCTTCGGAAATCTGAAATACCTTTTGGGAGGAAAGAGACAGAATATTATCCCTTGGGCTGAAATTTTTGCATGACAAGTTTCAACCAAGGGGAAGTGCTACTTACGTTATAGCCAAGTAATAAACTCCATAGACAGCAGGCATGGAAAAAGAAATGGCTCCTTAAAGGAGAGACTGGCACAGAATAAGATAAAGCTATTTTTGCAAATGAAAAAGGAAAAAACTACCCTGAAATGACAGCAACACATGAAAACATAGCCTTTGCCTAATCTTCACTTTTCTTTTGTAGCAGGACTTGCTATTGTGTTTTAGAAGGAATGTCATATATCTCTACAAAATGAAACAAAACAAACTGGGTCTTCCCTTGAAACCCATTTGGAAACTACAGCTGGGCAAACAGTGACAGCCAAGGCAAGAATGGGTATTTCTCAATGTACTCAACTGACCTCAATGCTTGATTACCAGTCTGCTTCTAGATGCTGATTATTATTTTTGAGTCCTGCATGAGTTCAGAGTGGGCTATCTACTAGACTGCCTTCTTCCACGTTTTTGTTTCTCTATAAGGAATAGAAGGATCCTGTCTATACCACCTGATTGGTCCTCAATAATTGTTGAGTGCCACACTTCTACTTCGCCATTCCCTCCCCATTGGAAGTCTTACCTTCTGGGCTTTAGGAGATCAATTAGGACTTGGCTATTCCATAAAGCAGGAATCCCAACCCCCAGTCCATTGCCTGGGCTATGCAAGAGGTTGACCATGTAAGTGGTGGGCGTGCAAGTGGCGGGCCAGTGCCCTATCCCCTCTCCTTCCCACTGCTGCCAGTCCACAGAGTTGTAAAGGTTGGGAACAGCTGCCATAAAGTATAGGAAGAGAATAGGTTATAATTTGAATTTGGTGGATGCATGTTTTTGAATGTTTTTCCCCTTAGTGTACAACTCTGATATTGTATTTGGTTTATTTTATATGTGCATAACGTATTTCTAAGGGGTTTGTTCTTTTTGTTTTTTGGTGGGTTGTTTTTTGAAGGGAGACTTCATGATATTTTTGTTAGTTTCCCAAAGACTTCAGGAAGTGGCACCATATAAGCAAACTAAATAAGTAAGGTTGCAAAAACACTAACATGGTAAAAAATGGGTTCTTGGTATTATGATTAAGGTATCAGACTAGAAACCAAGAGATGGTGAGGCAATGGCAAACCACTTCTGCAAATGTCACCAAGAAAACTTCACGGACTTGTCCTGGTAGTCTCTGAGAATCAGGCACGATTGAATGAAAGAAAAGAAAAAGTTGCAAACATACTAACAGGCTAAAAATGCAATGCCCATCCGACAGACAGACATTCTTATTTGCTTCTGCTCAAAATACATACATTGGTTTCAGACAACAGCAATTCCACATAGAATGGCATGAATGGTGAATCATAATGCTTACATAAATCTTTGCAATTATTTAGAAAATTCCAGAAGTATGAGATGCTGACTTAATTATGGAGTTGTTGATTTCTTCAGAAAATATTTATGTTAACTTTTGGAAATCTTCCAGTATTTTTTTCAAAACTAAATATTAATTAGGCCTGTGCAGATCTTTTGACAAGATGCCTCCCAGGATGATTTACACAGGCCTTGGGAAGATATTTTAAATAGCTCATTTTAACAATACCTTTGCATGATTCAAAGAAAAAACAGTATTATTTCTAGAGCAAAAGTAGACAACCTGCCCTCCTTGCCATCATCCCAGCTTTTCACCATGCAAGATTCCAGTAGTTTATCAACATTTGGGGGGACTGTGGGCTGCTCACTCTTATTCTAGAGAAATCTGGTGATATAAAAAAGTTGAACTACAATTTCAAGAATCCTGAATCAATATTCCATCTGGAGAACAATCACATTGTGTTATAAGACCAGCAGTTTATATTGTGTTCCAAATAGCATGAGTCTTTGTGTTAATTCAAAGAATAAAAAGAAACAAGACAAATATCTTTCAATAATATATCAAATTCTCTAAAGCACTAGTACTACATCTTTTCACAGTTATAAGCAGCTAATAGAGGATTTAACATAAAGCATGTCCCATGGTGACATTAATTTTGCAACAGCAGATTTCTTCTTTTATTTTATTATCATTGCATGCAAGAACAAATGAGTAATAAAAGTGAACAAGCTTCACAGTTTAAATGGAACAAGCAGACTCCAAATGGAAAGGCAGGAAAACTATAAATCTCAGAGCTACCTTCATAGCTTTGCCAGTCCTTGGACATGAATAAAAATATCATAAGGCACTCCATACCATCATTTTGAGATTTTTGGGGAAATAGATGAACCAATTGACATATCCTCTTGATATAAGGAGACAAAGAAAAGTTTACCTCTGGCTTTGGCTGGTGGACACATAGAGCCAGAGACTGTTGCAAAACATCTCATCCTGCCTTCTGGAGAAGTTTGCCATAACATAAATGTTACCCCAATTTCTTTGGTATATCGTGAGAAAGAGAGATCATTACTTTTTATTTCAAGCTAAACCAAGAATCAGAACTATGAGAACGGAAAATGAGAAAAAAGTGGATATATATTGTCTGTCCCAAAAATACATTCACACACATTATTAGCTTGGATGGGGGTAGGTAGGATATTCATCAAAAAACTGCTGCAGGGAGAGACCAGAAAATTTTTCCAGCAGTATCACTATCTTCAGTACCACCAGCAGCATTGACATATTGCCACTCCCTCCCTACACTTGGCAATGAATCATTTAAGATGTGTTATTTTTCTCTAGATAGAATCACAGTGAATACATTGCCTGTTTAAACTGCTAGAAGGTGCTATGTATCAGCGAATCAATCCATCAAAAACATAGATAAAGCATTTCCAGAGTTCAGTCTCATTCCTTCTGGTGTGGGAAGAGGGGAGCAATCACATGCAACACAGAATGAAATCACAAACCCAGGGAAATGAACCGTTCAATGGGAACACCACTCTCTATGGATGAAGTATTAATTAATTGGTTTCTATCTCTAACAGGGTACAGACATACATTGCAACAACAATACTGAATGTTAACATTTAACAATATCTTTTTTTCTTTGACATGCCTCAATCATTTTAAGTGTGTGCTGGTGCACAAGCAAAATTGTGTATTGGCTCTTGTTTCGTCATGAAAATATATTTTAAATAGGAAAAACAATTAATATATATATTACTGGAGTCACCCACGGTCTGCCCTAGCACTGATCAATTCAAGATGATGGGAGACAATCTCTTACCAAAGCTAATTACTGAATGACTTTTTTTTAAAAAAATTGATTTATATGCCGCCCTTCTCCGGAGACTCAGGGCAGTTTACAATGCGCTAAGCAATAGCCTTCATACTTTTGTATATTTATACAAAATCAGCTTATTGCCCCCACAAACTGGGTCCTCAATTTACCTACCTTAGAAAGGATGGAAGGCTGAGTCAACCTTGAGCCTTGGTGAGATTCGAACCTGCAATAATTGCAGGCAGCTGGTGTTAATAACAGGGTGCTTTAGACCACTGTACTATCCAAGGCTCAAGACTTTGAGTTAGCTCTAGTCCTAATGTATAAGATAGTCTTCAGAGATGACTGAACATCTGCAAAACAGCCAGTCATTATCCTCACTCCTTTTGCAAGCTTTCTGCTACTGTGGGTCCAATCTAATTATCCCTTGAATTCCAAAAAGGTAGCCTCCAGAGATGAATTCAGCTGCCTGCTTTTCAAAATATCCTGTTCTTCCCACATTTGCATTCATGGTTGATCAATGTGTGTTGCCTTTTGTGCTTCATGAACCAGCTAATTATACTTCAGATGAGTTGCTGGTCCCACATCACAACATATGGCATAAGACCAGCATGTTTCATGTAATCTACTTTGCAATAATGGTCTTTCATTATGCTTTTGCATTTAGATATGTTCCAGGCAAAATCTTACTGCACAGTTGGAATGATTTATTTCCAAAGCATGTCATATTTTTCTAACAGGGTCATTAAATAATAATAATAAAACCATTTGGGAAAGTAATTTCTGGAAATTGACTCTATAGAGCACATAATTAATAAGTAGACCTTTTCAACAGTTCATGGAAGTAACATCTAGGCAAATATCTGATATTATCATCTTTCTGTTTGAATATCATTAAGTTCCATTCATTAATTATTCCAGTTATCTGCAAAATAAGGTGTTCCTTTTTGGAAATGTGATTAGTTCAGCACATCTGAAGCAGTGGGTAGTTTTTTTACTACCGGCTCTGTGGGCGTGGCTTGGTGGGCATGGCAGAGGAAGGATATTGCAAAATCTCTATTCCTACCCCACTCTGGGGACAGACAGAGCTGGTATTTGTTGCTTCTCTGAACTACTCAAAATTTCTGCTACCGGTTCTCTGAACTGCTCAAAATTTCTGCTACCGGTTGTCCAGAACCTGTCAGAACCTGGTGGATTTCACCGCTGATCTGAAGGGATACTATAGATTGGAAAACAGCATGATAGCTCTGGTAGTAATGGCAAACTTCTAGCCCTCAACACACAGCATTGGGCTAGCAGGAAAGAATTCTCACAAATATTAATTAATTCTCAGCAAACCAAGTAGTCCCAAAAGATAACTGATAGCCAAGAAATAAGTTCATACTACTACATGGTTTGTAGAGTACTGATGGTTTTAAAGTCAGTTTTCCATCACCACCACAACTACTACCCCTCTGAGAATTTTTCTAAAACCTCTTCAAAGATTTTTGAGCTTACATGGCAATTGCTGACGCAGCTACTACTAAGCCAAAAAGACTCTTGATCAAAATATAAACAGTAAGGTTTTATTTGTTTACATATGACTATTGCCTTGGCCTTGGCAGAGCCCAGCCCTCTCCTGGCAACATACACATGGGAAGAAAGCAGAGTTCTCAGTGGCAAATTATCAAGCTGGAGCTTGTAGCAATCTAGGAGAGCTTGTAGCTTGCAGGAGAAATGGAAGTAAAATCCATCTCTGCATGTTAAATGGGTCTTTCCCAATGTAAGGTCCTCCTGAACTGTTGTCATTCAAATTCCTTCAGTTCCCAATCAGCATTCATCACTGGCTGTACTGGATGGAGACTTTATGGGAAGGAAAGCTGAATTAAATATGACCCTCTTAAGCAAATGTTGTAGTTAAAATGTACCCAGCCGCCCCACCCCCAGCAGACAATCCAGGAAGTCAGTTACACCGTTATCGATTTAGCAGCCACAATCAAGGCCAATAATTCTTGAACTTTTGTTTTTTTCTACACTTTGTTTAATCTTCTACAAAGGTTTCCAGAAAACATCACTAGCACTCATTTCCTCTCAAAATCTCACAGGAAATGAGAAATGCATATAATTCAGTTTCCTTTCCATGGCTTACAGCAACCTGTTATATGAGCACACACATAAAGAAGTGTTTGATAATATAAATCCATGTCTCAAACAAACAGCTGTAAAAATAGTGTAATGCCTATAGACCTTCATCATTTTCACTACATAGAGCAGTTTGTAGCTCCATGACATCAGATTTGATTGGGAGCCACCCAGAGTTGGCTAGAAGATGGGCAATTTTACAAATGTTTTAAATAAATTTATCTTATGCTTTTATCACCCCATTTAGATTAATGGAAAAGAAGTTTCTTTCAAATATATTTCTGGGTGGGATGTAAGGTTTTTCAAAGTGTCTTAGTTTTAAAGAGGACGAGGGCATATTTATATCAACAACATTTTTATTGTCTCATTATTTCTCCAATGGTTTGCAGTTACCCTGGCTTTCTTAATAGAAAGATGTACCAGAACTAACAATAACTACAGGTTTCCCCACCATCTTGCCAAAACAGTAGATCAGAATTCAGATGTAAACAGAACTGGTCATACTTTTGAATGATCTCTGGTATGGGCGCGATGGCAGTTATGCATCTATCCCAAATATGCTTTTTCAGGAGGCAACTGGACTTTCTTGTTTTTTGTTTTGAAAATGTTTTGCTTCTCATTCAAGAAGCTTCTCCAGCTCTGGCTGGATGGTGGAGAATGGAAGGATTTATATTCCTTGCAGACAGCTGGTCTGTTGAGACCACTTGGAGATCCCTCAGGGTCACATGAGTAGTGCAAATGGATGTGGAGACTTCTTGGTTGCAGGATGTTTTCTGCCCTGTGTCCCTTCACTGTGGGAGACAGATTCCAATGAATATTTTGGGGAGAAATATCCTATCAATAAGAATATTAGTATAACAGATGATATGAATGTCAATGTTGTTTTATTGTAATTTAATTGTTTGTTTAATTGTCTGAGCTTCTGCCAGAAAATGCAGAATAAATGAATGAGCATAATCCTGGTTCTCTCAAGCTACTATCATCAAAGTAAAGAGAGGGAGACATCACTGTGACATCTATAGAGAACTATCTTCCCTCATTTTGAAGGAGAAAACTTCCAAAAACTTCAATTTCTCTGTTTGCATTTGTTGATAATAATGAAAATAGAGGATTGTTTTCCTTTGAAAAGTCATATTTTCCTATGGATTACAATAAAGATTTGCTGCTACCTCCCCTAAATTCCCTCTGGGGAAACTACAAACAATTCAGGCAGTTAATTCCTACAGCTCAATAAATTAGAGCCCTGGTGGCGCACCAGACTAAAGCACTGTTATTAACATCAGCTGCCTGCAATTACTGCAAGTTCAAATCTCACCAGACTCAAGGTTGACTCAGTCTTCCATCCTTTCAAAGGTAGGTAAAATGAGGACCCAGATTGTGGGGGCAATAAGCTGACTTTGTATGAATATATACAAAAAGTATGAAGGCTATTGCTTAACACATTGTAAGCCGCCCTGAGTCTCCGGAGAAGGGCAGCATATAAATCAAATTAAAAAAAATTAGTATTTCAGTCTATTCTTATACTATTCCGATATAACTATTTACCACTTTGCTTTCAGTTATGTAAACTACCTGAAGATATCTTCTCATATGGAAACACAACAGAATGCTTTCCCATAAACTTCAGTCTCATTTTCTCTTCCCTCAGAGCTTATATAGTCTCACAATTGGCCAAGATATTGCTATCTAACAGTAAGAGGTTTCATCAAACTGAGGTACTCACTAGGTCAGACATACCATGGAAAGTACATAAACATTGACACTTAAGCAGAGTTGCCCATTCAAAATAACAATTAATTTGAGTAAGAAATATGAAAAATTATATGTTCCTATAAGAATGATCAAATGAGACAAAGTCTCAAATGCACTTGCTTGTAAACCTTTTGGTAGAGTTTTGTAATTAATTTTTTAGAATATTAAGCACATGAGGTTGTCTTTGGTTGTGTCAATGGCCCCAACAAATTAATTACTAATGTTTCTGAGACTTTTACTAGATACAGCATAAAGATTACTATATACATGTAAAAACCATGGGCCTCTACAAGCTATTAGAGACAATCATACTTGGAATATCATATTTTATGGCTCACAATAGGGTAGGTGTTGCATTTAAAGGTAAAATTTGTAATGAAGTGTGTTCTGAAAAAAACTTTAATACATTTTTGCAAAATATTAAAATGAAGAGAGATTTACTAGACACTGCATATATAGATTGTTGAAAAACTTTTGAAAAAAAATCATCACCAGTCAAATTTAGCATCAGGAAATAGGTTAAAATGCTATATAGACAGTCAACTTTAACTTGCTACTCAGTGATCTGGAGTTAGGAATGTTGTTGTTTTTCCTCAATTGCTAAATCATGACCTCATTGAGTTAGGAATAGAAATTATTAAATTACTCAGGGTGATAAAATAGAGAAGTATGGACTATTTGAGAAAGTTCTTCAATTTGGATGAAGAGGAAAGAGAATAGCAACTATACTTTGATATAAGCATAAGTTAAAGAAAAGATAATGGGCAAAAATTCCTAACTTTATATACACACCGATGAGAACTGCACTGACAATGATATCCCATAGAATAGAATAGAATAACAGAGTTGGAAGGGACCTTGGAGCTCTTCTAGTTCAACCCCCTGCTTAGGCAGGAAATCCTACACCACTTCAGACAAATGGTTATCCAACATCTTCTTAAAAATTTCCAGTGTTGGGGCTTTCACAACTTCTGCAGGCAAGTTGTTCCACTTATTAATTGTTCTAACTGTCAGGAAATTTCTCCTTAGTTCTAAATTGCTTCTCTCCTTGATTAATTTCAACCCATTGCTTCTTGTCCTACCCTCAGGTGCTTTGAAGAATAGTTTGACTCCCTCTTCTTTGTTGCAACCCCTGAGATATTGGAACACTGCTATCATGTCTCCCCTAGTCCTTCTTTTTATTAAACTAGACATACCCAGTTCCTGCAACAGTTCTTCATATGTTTTAGCCTCCAGTCCCCTAATTATCTTCATTGCTCTTCTCTGCACTCTTTCTAGAGTCTCAACATCTTTTTTACATCATGGCGACCAAAACTGAATGCAATATTCCAAGTGTGGCCTTACCAAGGCATTATAAAGTTGTGTTAACACTTCACGTGATCTTGATTCTTGATTCCCCCTGTTTATGCATCCCAGAACTATGTTGGCTTTTTGACAGCTGCTGCACACTGCTGGCTCATATCTAAATGGTTGTCCAGTAGGACTCCAAGATCCCTCTCACAGTTACTGCTACTGAACAAGGTACCACATATTGAGGTACCATGAAAGAGATTGTATTGTAACAACTAGAAAGAAGAGAAATCTGCTTCTTTCTCTGATATGTATTATTTGATACATGTTATTTGAATAAAATAATAATGAGAAGTATTCAAACATCATGTTTGTTGAATAGGACAAGCAAATAAAGTGCATAGCACAATGAACAAACACTGCAAGATTGTTGACCACATCCATAGTTTTTTATATTGCTTGTAGATTATAGTAATCTTTCTGGTCATAAATGATTCAAGTCTGATAATCAGACATAAAATTGTACATTAGTAGTGTAGAGTTATGTCCAGACAAACGCATATGATGTCCTTGGCAACTTAATAAACTCAGTAAACAAAAGAAATAGAATGGTGAAGTAACATTGAATGTAAACTCAGCAACCACTTTGTGAATCAGATAACTTCCTTCTAGCATAGATCAATTAGAAGCAAACTCACTTCAAGCAGGTGCTTATCAATAATAAGCCAGGGATGGGCTTATTAGCTTAAAGCAAGAAACTTGTGACTCCTGTAAATATTTATGAACTCACAAAGCAGACTGCAATAGCTGTACATGATCAAAGGGACATTAAAGGTAATGATTAACTGCACCCAAAATCATTAAGTGAGTAGCTGGTTACATGTGGTACTAAGACACACTAATGGCCATTTAAACTAAGAAAGATACACAGAGTCCTAGAATACGTGAATTGAACTTTTCTCCACTATATCATAATAGCCAATCGAAGTACGGGCAGTTCTCAAGCTCTTATCACAAAGGAACACAGTAAGAAGTGGTGATAAAGAAGGTTGTATTGAACACTACAACTTCCTGATCTAGTAAATATAAAGAGAGAAAACACTTTTAAATAATGCTCTTTCTTTCATTATCTTATATGCACACCACACAATGCTAACAATCCTTGGATCTCTTTGTGATGTGGTAATTTTCTGCATTCTTGGACTGCACATATTGGGTTTTGTAGACTGTATTTGAATGTTGTATTTCTACATGGCATCATCTGGAGTTATTGGCAGTAAGGGAGAAAGAAAAAAAAGTATTTGTGAGAATGAGGGAAATGTACCACATGATCTTTTATTTATTTATTTTTAATTTTATTTCCAATTTATATACCGCCCTTCTCCCTGAGGACTCAGGGCGGTGTACAGCCAGAAATAAAAACATGAAATACAAATATTAAAAGCAATTAAAATATATATTAAATTTGGCCCCAAAATTTAAAACTAACAAACCAATTAAAATATTTAAAATTTCTTCTTAAGTCAGTCCGGCTTGTTGGAAAAAATGTGTTTTAAGGGCATGGCGGAAGACACTGAGGTCATGAATTCTCCTTATTTCTGGGGGCAGCTGATTCCAGAGGCTAGGTTCCCCCACAGAGAAGGCTCTCCCCCTGGGGGTCACCAGCCTACATTGTTTGGCTGATGGCACCCTGAGGAGGCCCTCTCTGTGGGAGCGCACGGGTCGATGGGAGGTCGTCAGTAGCAGCAGGCAGCCTCAGAGATAGCTAGGCCCTATGCCATGGAGCGCTTTAAAGGTGATCACCAACACCTTGAAGCGCACCTGGAAGACCACCGGAAGCCAGTGCAGCTCGCGCAGGAGCGGTATTATGTGGGAGCACCATGCTGCTCCCGTCTCTACCCACGCAGCTGCGTTCTGGACCAGTTGGAGCCTCCGGGTGCTCCTCAAGGGGAGCCCCATGTAGAGAGTGTTACAGTAGTCTAGGCGAGAGGTGACGAGGGCGTGAGTGACTGTGCACAGGGAATCCCGATCAAGAAAGGGCCACAACTGGCGAATCAGGCGAACCTGACAAAAGGTCCCCCTGGTTACAGCCGTCAGATGTTCCTCCAAGGACTCCCAGATTGAGAGCCCCTTCCGTGGGGGCCAAAGACTCGCCCCCGATAGTCAGTGATGGAGTCAACTGACTATATCGGGATGCCGGGAGCCACAGCCACTCAGTCTTGGAAGGGTTGAGCTTGAGCTTGTTCCTCCCCATCCAGATCTGCACGGCTTCCAGGCACTGGGACATCACTTCAAGGGCATCGTTGGGGTGGCCTGGGATGGAGATGTACAGCTGGGCTGTTTTGACCTTGTCCGATAGTTGAATTAGTCATTCTCTTTTCTAGATATCTAATGGTTACAAGCAGCCTCCTCATACTATGACGTGATCTTGAAGAGAGAACTTATGTCTACATATGATAAAAATATATGGGAAATAAAAGGCAAAAATCAACTATTTTCAGTTCCTGTATTCAAGCAATCATTTGGTCATCAAATTATATTTTAGATTTTTAGGTCTGTTTTCAGCAGAGAAATAGATTTGGGGAGAGAGAGAGAAAACCAAAAATAACTTGCTTTCTTCTCTGTCTGTTTTTTTTTTCCTTGTCAGTTCCAGGACCTTCACATGTTCCAATACAGAGAGGAAAATATCTGCGGATGGGTGTAAAAATCAGCTATGATTGACAACACAGTTGACGTGCTTGGTCAGCAAACCTTGCACTACTCCAACCCACCAAAGAACAAATAATACTGAAGCTACTATTGTAAAGGTAGTCACCCAAATATTTACCCACTCTCATTTCTTTTTCATCCAATTAGGAAGGCTCCTTCTTAAGAGTTTTATAATCTCTGCAAAAGGATTTATAGATGGAAAAGACTGGTACAGCTGTCTATCATTCATATCTTGATCACACAGTGGAATGCTCACAGTTCAGAAATGTTTAGATCTCTGCATGTACTGACAAGATGGCTAATTGACTGTTATGTCGGGGAAATGCAATCATCAATGTCTTTCACAGGAAAGGGACAATACCATACCAAAGTACTTATTAACTGGAAGGGGGAATATTTTCAGTGAGATTACTGGAGGTTCTGTAAAAAAAAATCAAGTAGAGGTGCTAACTATGTAAAAAGAAATGGCATAATGAATAGAGCTTTAATTCATGTTAGTGAGCTGACACCTGACCAAACAAAGGTGGAGCCATACAGCAGTTACCTTAACATGCTAAAACAGATGCTTTTCAAAATGCCAGCATCTAGTATGTCAGAATATTGAACCACAGAATATAAAGAAACAAGAAAGCCACAGACTAAGCTTTCAATGAGTCTGAAACTCAGTTGCTGGCCTATAGAGCTCATTCCTTACAGCAAGGTTAGGGAAACTGCAGCTCATCAAATGTTGCTGAATGACAACTCCCACCATCCCCATCTAGGGCTGCTGGGAGTTGTCCTTCAGCAACATCTGGAGGCCCATCCCAAGAGGAGGAACAATGGATCATGTGTTTGGCGTTCCTTTTTTATTTTTTGTAGTATAATTTCACCTTTCCCATCAAACATACCAGATAGTACAAGCCTTGCATTTCTCGAACAGGAGCACAAAATTGCTTGCATTTTATAAAGCCATTGATTGATGACAGATGACATGATCTACAACATGGAATTTTCCCAAGAAACAAATTGAAGATTATATTATTGATATAATTATCTGATTTGATGAACCATCAAACTATCAAAATCTCTCAGCAGTTTACAAAAAAAAATATAATTAAAAAGTACTGCTAGATATTAAAAAAAAAGAAATCTGGATCAGATCATAGGTCCTGAGTTAGTTGCACTCATTGATGCCAATCAGCAAAATCAATGATGGAGATAATGGGGGAAGCAAACCATTTCTAAAATAACGTACGAGCCAAGATTGTAAAATACCGATCAAAGATATTAATATCATAGCTTAACAGCTAGCAAGGGGGTATACATTGAAACAGTGTTTGAGGCAGTGTGGTTGAGATGCCTCTTTTTTCACACTTCTACTGGTGATAAACATAACTCCATGTTTGTCTACAAAATATTTATAACAACTGGAACAAACTGTCCTACCCATCTAACCATGAGTAAAACATGCCACACGTCAATGCCTTAAACTTTTCAATATGTCAGTACTGGCTTTTCAAAAGCCATCTCTTCCTTGCAACAAAGTAAAGTGAACTCAGAAGGCCACAAATTTATAATTATTAACAGGCTTATCATCCTGTTCCTTGCTAGGATGACAAGAGAGATGAGGACAGTCTATATATGTGAGTCATCTCTGTTGTAAGTCTTCAGCACTAAAATGGAGTAATGTCAGGGGTGAAATCCAGCAGGTTCTGACAGATTCTGGAGAACCGGTAGTGGAAATTTTGAGTAATTCGGAGAACCGGTAGCGGAAATTTTGAGTAATTCAGAGAACCAGTAAATACCACCTCTGGCTGGCCCCAGAATGGGGTGGAAATGGTGATTTTGCAGTATCCTTCCCCTGGAGTGGGGTGGGAATGGAGATTTTGCAGTATGCTTCCCCTGCCACACCCACCAAGCCACGCCCACCAAGCCACACCATGCACACAAAGCCACACCCACAGAACCAGTAGTAAAAAAAATTGAATTTCACCACTGAGTAATGTATATTTAATTGTTCAAAATGGTGTTTCTTTGAACAGCTCCTCTTCATTCTCAGCTCTTTCCCCAGCCATTTCCATTCCTTCCTGACATTACTTCAATCTTCTGCTTCTGTTGTTTGAGAAAGCTGTTAAATGAATACATAAGTTCTACCAATGGCAACCTTGAGAAAGGAAGGTTGTAGTCAAGCCAACATCCACATTAGCAGTGTAGTGCATGGGCTGCAGAAAGCATTCCCAACTTTGTTGATTCAGATGTTTTAAAACTCTGGGCACACATGGAAGTCCAAACCATTTGGAGGACACAAGATGTAGGGCAGGGGGAGTTGAATTTTAACTCTTACTGTTATCTCTCAGCCTTTCTAATTTATTCAGGTTATTCTTCCAATATGCATGCTGCAACAAATCTTTTCAATGGGTGTTTCGCAGATCATCTTTTAGCTGATCTTGAAAAAAATCAGGATTGTACTGGGAGATCACCAGGAAATTCCAAGGAAGGGATGAAAAGTTTAAAAATATACCCCCCCCCCAAAAAAAGAAAATTGCAAACTATTTCCTTATTGCTGCCAACAAATAAAGAATTCCCAGGTGTCAAGTTTAAATAGAATGATTTTCAATCCTTCCTTCCTTCCTTCCTTCCTTCCTTCCTTCCTTCCTTCCTTCCTT
>WNWU01000018.1:7611984-7629640 GCA_012654045.1 Ptyas mucosa | reverse complement strand
CTTCCTTCCTTCCTTCCTTCCTTCCTTCCTTCCTTCCTTCCTTCCTTTCCCTTTTTTCTTTCTTTCTTTCTTTCTTTCTTTCTTTTCTTTCTTTCTTCAAAAATTGATTTTAGTTTGTTAAAAGAAATACTGGAATGATGACGCATTTTAAAAAATAATTGATTTCTATAAAATGTAAATACTTGTGATCACTATTTGTTATGGCTGTGGGTTGAAGGAAAATATTTCACAAGGTATTGTTAAATGAGGCAAAAAATTTAGATACACAATATGAAATAAACTTCCTGGAAGTAAACTGCTACAGAACCCTAATGTAATGATGAGCATTCAAATATACTCCCTATAGAAGTTTAATATGCTGGAGAAAACATTAGGTAAATTGTTTCTCCTTAACAGATTACATTATCAAGCTCAGTCCAGCTACTGTGATTATGACTTTATGTTATAATATAAATTATTCTGCAGGATAGCTATAGGATTGGAAATTCTGCAAGTGGCAACTAGAAGGATTTGGAGAGCATCACATTGCTTTGTGGAAGGCTATGTGTCTAGATTCTAGCAACAAAAAGAACAGTGTTATTTTAAGTCACAGACTGACTTCACTTTAGCCAATTATATTTATGGCCATTAGGTGGCTTATCACTAAAATGGTGATTGTTGTAACCTGTGTGTCTCAGTGGTGTTCTCTCCCTCTCTCTCTCTCTCTCTCTCTCTCTCTCTCTCTCTCTCTCTCTCTCACACACACACACACACACACACACACACACACACATAATATACTGTAGTTAAACATTCCCATTCAAGCCAGCAAACAGTAACAGGCATTATGTTTGGGTGAAACACACTCTGTCATGACCTTCCAAGCATGGACAGGTTGGTTCATTAGATAAGTGGCTGTGACCCATATCACACTGTGAAGAGAGAGAAAAAAGAGCTCCATTTTAAAGTTAAACAATAAGGTCAACATCTTATTACCTAACAATGTCTTGCAAACCTTAACAGAAACAGGCTGTAGAAAGTAAACAACTATAGAGGCAAGGCTCTGCTTGGTTAGCCCAAGTCTTGAACTGAACTTGTCAGCTATGGAAATTTCCATCCTCTCTTATTTGGCAGCATCTATTCTAGAAAAAACAGCATCAATCATAAGTATTACCCCATAGGTCATAGCATAAGATTGTTTCATTCCACTTTTGTCCTAGGGCAATTGGGCCTTGACTGAATAATTGTTGTTCTGTTACTCTAATTGAAGCTCTCTCTTGTTTCCAATTTTTGGAGGGTGGGGAAGATTGGTGGGGGAAAACATATTTCCAAGTGCTTCACCACCATGGAATGGCAGATATAATCAAACTGCAGTTCCCAGATCAAGATAACATACTTGGGCACACAAATACCATGTTGATAAACTGAGAAGGAACTCCTAAAAGCCAGTTTAACTTTTTTTTTCAAACACTTGGCAAGAAACTTCTCATTTCCTAATCCAGTTTCAAAACTGAGCCCAAAGCAATTCTCTCAACAATATTTACCTGCTGTTTTCTCTGAACAGTATTGGGGTAAATGGATTAGTCCCTTTAACAAAGTTGGTCAGAAAATGAGCATCTAATGTCGACCAGGTAAGGAGAAACCTTTTGCATTAGAATAGAATAGAATAACAGAGTTAGGGGAAGGGACCTTGGAGGTCTTCTAGTCCAACCCCTGCCCAGGCAGGAAACCCTACACCACTTCAGACAAATGGTTATCCAACATCTTCTTAAAAATTTCCAGTGTTGGAGCATTCACAACTTCTGCAAGCAAGTTGTTCCACGTATTAATTGCTCTAACTGTCAGGAAATTTCTCCTTAGTTCTAAATTGCTTCTCTCCTTGATTAGTTTCCACCCATTGCTTCTCGTCCTACCCTCAGGTGCTTTGAAGAATAGTTTGACTCCCTCTTCTTTGTGGCAACCCCTGAGATATTGGAACACTGCTATTATGTCTCCCCTAGTCCTTCTCTTCATTAAACTAGACATACCCAGTTCCTACAAGCATTCTTCATATTTTAGTCTCCAGTCCCCTAATCATCATTGTTGCTCTTCTCTGCACTCTTTCTCAGCATCTTTTTTACATCGTGGCGACCAAAACTGAATGCAATATTCCAAGTGTTGCCTTACCAAGGCATTATAAAGTGGTATTAACACTTCACGTGATCTTGATTCTATCAATTAGATTCTATCTTGATAGATTCTATCTATCAATTAGATTCTATCTATCAATTAGATTCTATCAATCTATCTATTAGAAGGTTGTGCTTCAGAGTAGATGAGGACTGCGCTGTTAAAAGAGAAGTTACTGGTTGTAACTTTCACATTTATGCATTCATGGATGATATTTGGTTTCCCATCACTTTATTCAATATCTGATGGTTTAGATATCAAAATATATTTAATAAATCAATTCATTTTGTTTTGTATGAAATAAAACATGGCTTTTCATTATCCTGCACTTTCAAAAAAGCAAGTCAGTGTATACTGGTTCAACTACTGATGAGTAAGTTATAATGATATAGCTTAAAACAGGGGTGTCAAACTCATGGCCCCATGCATCACCCACAGGCCACGCCCACGCCCGGTTTAGTGAAGGGGCAAAAAGTCATGATACATCATGTGACACTGCCATGACAATGCGAGTTTGACACCCCTGGCTTAAAACATACTGACTTGGGCCAGAAGTATAACATTAAGCATCATATTCAGGCCTAACCTGAAAAAAATAATTCCTGTGTTATGATTTCAATTCTGCTACCAGTATATATTTATATCATGCAATTATGTCATTGTACTGAGGCTTATTATCTTTTGTGATCTAGATGGAATGGTTTTGTTAACACATCTCTAGGTTTCATTAGCCATGTTAATTATTGCCTCACCCTATTTGCTGATGCTCAGCTGCTGGTCCATTAGCAGTTCTGGATGCTTCTCATATGCACAGCAAATCTTTTCTTGGCAAATTTATATTAGCTTCTGGTGATTGTGTAATTTTTCTGTATTCTATATTCTTACTCATGCGGCTCACAGCCTGCTGAAGTACCTTGACAGTATAGATATTAAACTAACTAGTCTGATAGTTTTCTGGAGACTTCCCTTGCCTCTCTTGGAATATCAGACTACATTCCAGTCTTCATGACTTTTGTCCAGGTACTTTTTAAAAGGTTACAATCCATAGTTCTAGAATAATTTCTGCTTATTCCGTCATCAACTGGAAATTTGTTTGTCTGATCCTGGAGATTTGAATTAAACTGGTGACTCTAAGAAAGGATTGCAGTGTTAGGAAATAGATTAAAGAATAGCTAATGTTGATTTAGCCTAGTCCCACTGGCATTTAAAAGAGGTATTATTCATACCTCCACCTACTCCTTAGAACAATCCTTGAAGTTTCTGTGGATAGAAAGAATAGCATTTAAGCACATTAAGTCTGAAAGAATCTCATGGTAATGTATTTATTATATATGGAGAAATCTCCCCCCTCCCCCGGTTCTTTTCCAAAGGTCAGTAGCTCAGGGTCCAAGAACACTATTCTCTGGAACCTGAGAATAGTGTTGGAAGGGGGCGGGCACAAAGCTAGTGTAGGAAGAAATATCCTTCTGGGTTCAGCTCCAAGTGGGGAAAAAGATACTGGAAACATGGAGACTGCTTGGAAAGATGGTTTAATGGTGGACAGGATCACATGGCTTGAGTTCCTGAACAGAAAGGGGGCGAGATACAGCAAGTCTTGGATAGTAGAGTGGTCTAAAGCCCTGTTATTAACATCAGCTGCCTGCAATTATTGCAGGTTCGAATCTCACCAAGGCTCAAGGTTGACTCAGCCTTCCATCCTTTCTAAGGTAGGTAAATTGAGGACCCAGTTTGTGGGGGCAATAAGCTGACTTTGTATAAATATACAAAAGTATGAAGGCTATTGCTTAGCGCATTGTAAGCCGCCCTGAGTCTCCGGAGAAGGGCGGCATATAAATCAAATTTAAAAAAAAAAAAAAGTCCCCGGGTTTTATGCTCTCTCTGGCTTTGAACTTCCTGGGGCCCCGAAAGAGTATCCTGATTGGTTGTCAGACTCCCAGGGGATGGGGGTCTTAGCTAGCCTTGCTGGCTGATGTAATCTTCCCAGGTGCCATGTGGTGAGTTTCTGTTGCTATTGTGTTAAGAGATAAGTCCTTTTGTCAAAGATTGAGTTTCTGCCTCTGGCCCATTAACAAAGGCGGGGGGAGGCAGAAAGGTGGGAGTTGCTTTGTCTTTAAAACATGCTTCTCCATTTCTCATCCAGGGAAACGTAATATTCTGCCTTTTTAATATTTCCCAAAATATTTCATTCTTCTAGGAAAGGGGTGTGTGCTAACTTCCTACACTAGATTTGGCAGGAGTTGGAGCTGTTAGTAGATTGCATTCTTTTCTTCATTCCTCCTTTCTTTGCCTCTGTCATTCATTGTTTCTGAATCCAGCTTTCTTCTTCCTTTTCTTCTTTCTTACTCTCCCCTCTTTCCTCCCTACAGAAAAAAGGTTTGTTCTCCATACAAGATTTAGGGAAGTAAAAAAAGGCCTTACATTGTCAACAATGCTTATTGCTTCTTGAACTCAATTGCTATACAAGGGGGGTATTTGTTTGCTTATGTATTTTTTACTCCCCCTATTTTTCCCACAACAACAACATTGCGAGGTGAGTTGGGCTGAGACAGAGTAACTAACCAAAATCACCCAGCTGGCTTCATGGCTGAAGCAGGATTTGAACTCATGGTCTCTCAATTTCTAGCCAAGAGTCTTAATCAATAGACCAAACTGGCTCTCTATGGCAAACTATACCATCCAAAAACATATAGCAACACTGGCATATACTGTATTGGACATTATAAAATAAGGCATTTGTACCAGCTTTTAGTTTGTATTGCACCATACATGATACACATGTTAGCTTAGATGCTGGTAATATGCAGATATTTGATACTTAAAATATGTCCTATAACATTCTTTAAAGTAAAAGTAAACCAAATCTGAAACCATAATCAATATTTGACACAATTATATTGATCTGTCTACTGTGTTTCCCTGAAGATAAAACCTGGGAGAGGCGCCAAAATAAGCACTAGGGCTTATCTTCAGGGAGACACAATTTCAGGGTGATCAGCCCAGCAGGGTGCCCTCCCCCCCAGCTTGAGATGCAAAGACGAGCCTCCCGTGGCTACACACCCACTCCAGCCCACTGACTCTCGGCTTTCCCATGGCCTGCACGACATGTATGGATTGCCTGTCTTCCGCCCCACCCCATGCCTCTGCCTCCCTCTGCTTCTGGGCCCACTACACAAAGATGAGCCTCCTGTGGGCCCCTGCTGCTCAGGCCCACTGCCTCTCAGCTTTCTCACAGCCTGTGTGTCACATCCAGATCGCCTGCCTTCCCCCCGCCTCTGTCTCTGTCTGCTGCTTGGACAAATAATCAACTCACCTGTGCTGTGCAGGCTGCAGCTGCTGCCAGACACCGTCAGCCCATGCACCCTCACCGCCCCTCGCCCCTTCACTGGGGCTTATTTTGGGGATAGGGTTTATATTATGTGCACACTTCAAAATCAGGCTAAGGTTTATTTTCAGGGTAGGACCTATTTTTGGGGAAACATGGAATATGTCTAGTAAACTTGCTGAGTATTTTGGAGGAAAGCTTGGGAGAATGACTTTGGTAACCATTGTGAAAAATGCACACTGGGGATCAGATTTTT
Organism: Ptyas mucosa; assembly: GCA_012654045.1. Lineage (NCBI taxonomy): Eukaryota > Metazoa > Chordata > Lepidosauria > Squamata > Colubridae > Ptyas > Ptyas mucosa. The sequence goes on along the minus strand of WNWU01000018.1, from coordinate 7,623,914 downwards.
TAGAATCAATACCATTTGTGAAACTTGAGAACTATTTTACACATGTTTTATGAGCTGCAGCAAAGGTTAGTTCCTCAGAAATCACATGAGCTTTAACATATTCTTACTTTTATTTAGATGTACATTAAAATTATGCATTCTTAAACACATAATGTGCTACATGCTGTTTAGTTCATTCACATATGACTTACATTTAGGTATAATGGCTAAGATTGCTAACAACTTCAAATTCCTTTTAGTGATTAAAGAAGAAACAAATATATTTAGCTTGTTCTGTTAGGTGAACTATGTCCATGTAGTTAGTTTATGTTTGAATCTGTCATACCAGCAAGAAAATTGAGATAATTAGAAAACCATTATTCAATTAATGATGACTAAGCATGCCATGCAGATACAGTCATGTGTAGTTGTTCTGAAAAAAAGGCAAAATCCACACTGGAACCATTAGGAAAATAAAACTGCCAGTACTGTGAAGCCTTGATAAATATCATCTGGAATATTAAGGTCAGCTCTAATTAATGCATTGCAAAATGATTTTGTGTAGTTGAACTAAACAAGGGGTTGCCAAAAATGTTCAAGGGAATGAAAATCTACCGTACTTGAAGGGAAATTTTCACTCTATTAAAAAAAAAAGGTTGAGAAGATATGGTGGATATTTTTCTCCTATTCTCATAATACTAGAATCCAAGGTTGCTCAACAAGGTTCAGTATGAGCTGTATAAGATAAAAACATGTCTATGGAGATTCTCAATCATTTGTTTGGTTGTCCCAAAGGTACTTTCTCAAAAAGCAACTGGACTTTGTTTTTTTCCTTGAAGAGGTTGGCTGAGAAGCAAAACCTCTTCAAGGAAAAAACAAATCCAGTTGCCTTTTGAAAAAGCACCATTGGAATAAGATGGAAAAGGGAAGTATGTCACTATTCTCCCTCAAATAACTATGGAATTTGCTTCAAGGAATGAAGCAATGGGCATAATGTAAATGGTTTTCACAGAGAGTAGAGTTGTCACTGGTTGCTAATCATGATATAAGTAAATTCTTCTAGTACCAGTTATTAAGTTGCTGGGGAACATGAGGCCTGTCATGGAATAGCAATAGCAACAACACTTAGACTTTTATACCACTTCATAGTGCTTTACAGCTCTCTCTAAGCTGGGTGTTGGCATCTCGTTTTAAATCTAAAGCTAAGCAGAGGTCTACCAGAATGAATGCATTTGCATTATTTAAGATCAATCCCTAATAAGCAGCAAATTGAATGGAATAATCTCCAAGATTTTGTTCAATTCTAACATTCCAATCTGAGTGAGATTGGAATTTATGAAGTTTATGAACAGAATAATAGATTGTAGCTGGTCAGAAATCTGAATTCAACTAAGCTGCATGTACACATACATTTATTTGTAATGAAATTATAAGTGAAAAGTTATTCACTGAAGTTCATTATATACATTGTTGTGACTTCAAGAGCTCTCTTCAGGTATGAAAAATAACAACTTCTTAAACTAACTTGTCTATTATAAGATCTTATCTTTCATTGTCCTTTAATAACATTATTTAATTCATTTCCTTGTATGATAAGGACATGCTTTGTTTTGTGATGTTCCTAGAAACTCCAAAAGAGCTACATTTCTTTAAGCAGAAGACGATATATCAGTGCTGGCGAACCTTTTCGACACCGAGTGCTGAAATGGGAGTGCATGTGCAGGAAAGCGCTGGAAACTGGAAAAGCAGTGGCACGCACATGTGGGAGCGCTGGAAACGGGAAAAGCAGTTCCCCGGTATATGTGTGCACCAGAAAGCTGAGCTTCCAGTTTCCAGCATGCATGCCAGTCACCTGGTCTTATGGTTTCTGGTATGGATATGTGCATGAAGACTAGTTGGCCAGCACGCATGCATGTGCTGGAAACAAGAAGCTCAGTTTTCGGTGCTCCCATGCACTCAAAGACCAACTGGCCGGGGCACCAGGGATGAAATCTACTTACCCTCCTTACCAGTTTGAAAGTGCATGCTCCTGGTTAAAACCAGGAAGTAATGACACCTGGGTGGCGATTGTTACAGGATCACCGAACCACAGGGAAAAATTGGTACCAGATCAGGTGATCTGGTCCAATCTGGGAGCATTTCACCGGTTCCCGGTTCAGCCGAGCCGGTAGCGGTGACGATATGACGTCACCAAACCGGTTCTGCCCCCCCCCGCCCCCGTTATTCTTACCTTTTATTTGGCCCACCCCCAATCTATTGCTGCCTCCTGAGTCCCAGCTGACTGGCTAGAAGGAAAAAACCTTGCCATGGGGTTTCAAAGGGCCGCCCTACAGCTGATCAGTGTTAAAAGGCAGTGTGGTGGTAGACCGGTGCCTGCAAAAACAAATGAGTAGACCAGTAGACCAGTAGACCTTAAAAAATAAATGGGTAGACCAGTGCCTCCAAAAACAAATGAATAGACCGGTAGAGCTCTGCAAGCAGTTAAAAGCCTGGTAGACCAGTACCTATGCTAAATCCTAAAGAATTGTCACATGACCATCAAGCCATGCCCACAAAATAAGCCATGCCCACAGAACCGGTAGTAAAAAAATTTAGAACCCATCCCTGATTTCACCCCTGCGGTGCGCATGTGCATGCTGGAACTGGGAAGAGCAACAGATGACAGCTGGCAGGCCCGGAGAGATAGTTCTGCATGCCACTTCCAGCATGCATGCCATAGGTTTGCCATCACTGCTCTATATGTTTCTACACAAATGGCTGTCCAATCTCTTCTTTAAAATCTCCAGTGATTGACTACCTCTGGAGACAAGCTATCCCACTGATTAATATTAATCCACTGATTAATATTATCTTATGTAATTATTACAAGTTTCCTGTGTGAAATCCTTTTTGAAGAGGGAATCATCTGTTTTCTATGAATTCTTCTATAATGTAAGAAATACATTACAAAATATTATTTTACATTCTGTTGGGTAAATGTTGTTATAGATATGTAACACATCCAACTGAACAAACTTTTCTTCTGATTTCAGCCAAGGAATTGCAACTGTAACATTATAACATCACTAAAGTTATACAGTACCTAAATTAAAATTTAAGAACTATTCTTGCCACCCCGTGTGTAGCCAATGCCCCTTTCCAACTTGAGACAAGAATGTCTAGAAATTAAGACTTGGAGCCTGAGGATGGATTACTAGCTGAAAATTTGATTCTTTCTCATTGGCCTTGTATGTTTTGTATTGGCAGAAGACTTTTCTGGAGCAATACAGTTCAGGCTAGCAACTTTAGGACTTCCAGCCGAGTTCCTTCTTTTCTTGAGTTATTAAAAGACTAGACTATAACCAGGACCAACAGGAAACTAGTAGGACATTCCGGAATAGAAAAACCTGAATTTCAAGAAGATATTGAATGCTATCTAACATCTCTCACCTTTTCTGGGTTAAGAGTTTATTTCAGGCATGGTCTATTGTGTTACCATCAGCATCCTTTATGGGAAATTATTTCCAACTGCCCTTTATCCAAACAAGATCTTGTAATTCAGAAGATATGGGGGGGGGGGGAGCGGAAATACCCATGTATTGCTGTATTGTAATTTCTATAGTGATATTCCCCCTGTCCCTTTTCTGCAAACAATCCAAAACAAAGAAACCATTACATAAAACTCCTGTTTTCTCATTCCCATGCAGGCATTACCAGTAATGTGGCTGTGTTCTGTTCTGCTACATTTAAAATGCATCTTCAATTACATTTTAAAATGATTTTTTATAGATTATTGATTATGATAATAAAGTACTCCAGTTCTAAATTTGGAAAGCAACTGCCCAAATCAGGTCAAGGTGAAATTACAGTCAGGGGCAAGAGAAAAGTGGTTCAACAGGCTGAAAGGACTTACAGTTCATGTTCTGTGCTGTCACGTTACACAAACACACCAACTTCAGATGCAAATTCAAGGTATTTATTGCAGTCGTAAAAAATGAGGTAACAAAGATAAATTATAACCTCTTTGCTTAGAGAACAAAAACACAATAGCTTAATTTTCAGATAGACTAGAAAAACAAAACATCAGATATGATCCAAGGGTGGATAATTCCACCCCAAAGCAGCATTCAGATATAATCACAGGTGAGGGACTAGAACATTGATTGTTCAGAGAGCCAGTGAAACCACCCTTTATTTGATATGAACTTTACTACCAATTTGACTAATTGTCTGAGTTTATCTTCCTTTGCTCTTCTTAGCTTCCTTTGCTCTCAATATAGAAGATACTAATCACTCAGGGGAAAAGCCATGATTATTGATTCTCTTAGTATATTTCCTTTAAAAAACAACAACAATAGGTATTTGTTTTTTAATGGGATTTTAACTTTATAAGATTTGGGGTTTTAAATTGGGAGGCCGATTGATTTAATGTATTTTTTTAATTATCTTAACTTTTGTATTTGTATGTATTTTTAATTTTGGCTGTTCACTGCCCTGAGTCCCATTTGGGAGAAGGGCGGTATACAAATTAAATAAATAAATAAATAAATTTGTTTTGCTAAATGTGTTTCTGAACATCATTGGGATCAGTTTGATATGCAATGAAAACCAATCCCTACAAAACATTCTACAACTAGAGATTGACGATGGAAATTGTGTGATAACAGCATTTTCTCTACAGTAGTTGTCAAGGAATGGTACAATATTGAATAACAAAAAAAGAACTCTATTAGTTGATTAGAGTGCTGTGACAAGTCCCACTATAACAGGCTGGCTGAATGGAAAGAGGAATGATTTTTGTTAAGGTTGCTGAAATAAAATCAGAAATAAAATATTCTAATTAGCACAATAGATTATCTAAATGCCTCTGGTGGGAAATAGGCTCAGGGTTCTAAGGATTCTGTCTCATTCCTGAAATCTGCTATACTGTATCCCATTTTGGAGTTTTCCAGAATTTCCACATCAGATGAAGAGCTAGCTGCAAAATCTGAGGGGCAAAAGACCTTAGGATCGGATGCTGGTTTCTCCTCTTCAATGCCAAAAAAATTCTGTCTTCAACCTAGTTGATGAACCAAACCATTTGTGAATTCTGCTATTTTTTTTTCTTCTAAAGATTACTGTATTACAACCAAAACCTATTCACATTTGTTGTGACAATAAGTCCTATCAACTTCAGTGGAATACAAAAGGAATGCATGGTGGGATTTACCCATATTTATGTAGGTGAATGTCTTGCTGACTGCTCAGTAATGCTTGCCCCATGGAAATGTCTCTAGCACATTGGGTTTATAAGAGGAACATGTGCAAAAATAGAAGACTGAATATCTCAAATTACTTGATCTCCCCTCAGGTGGACTGTTTGAAGGGATCACAGTTTATGATCCAGTTTTGTAACTTTTGAGACATAGGATCTTTATTTAATCAACATTTTGCACATATGGCTATTTGTGTAACTGACAAACTGACAGTTAAACAAAAGGAAGTAATTTCCTGCTTTTTTTTCCCAATGAAAATATAACTTACATCGTGGAGAGAGAGCTACCAAGATGCCAGTTTCTCTATTTAACCAGATCCTTGAGAATACTTCAAGTCTTGGGGGGGGGGGGGGGGGGATTTCTTCGCAGCATAAGAACTCCCATAGATATTTTTTCCCTAATTTAATGTATTATGTCTAAACACTTACATCTGATCTCTCTTGAAAAGGTCCAAGGCAGTTTAAAACAATAGTATGAAATAATATAAACAGAAGATAAAACAGAATAAAAGAAATCAAGACCATTCATGCAGTTTAAAAGGACAGTTGCTAATTCAGAAAATGGCAGTGTTTCACTAATAATAGGCAAACAACTTCTTAGCAAAGTAGACCTTTAGATCTTTAGAAAGATGGCCATCAAGGCAGGAATACGGTAGGCTTCTCTGGGAATAGTGGCTTCCCCATTATTTCTCATGGAAATAATCCTCTCCTTAACTGAAAAAGAAATATTCTTGGAAGACAAAAGACCATCTGTTAATGATAATAATATGCAGGCAAACTCAAAGGGGAATCATTCAGATACCTTAATCCCAAGCAAAAACAGGACCTATTTGTACAACAGGAAGAGAGATGGTGACTAGCCAATATGACTCACAGTTCAGACAAGCTTGCACTTTGGTCCCATACAAGGAACTACACATGCAGATTGAAACCACTTAAATTTGGGTGCGAGTGTACATTTTGGTTCTCTACGAGACAAACATGTTTAATAATTTCAAATGGTTGCTGCCAAGCTGCACGTATAGAATCAGCTTGTGTTCACTTAATAAATATTATTCTAGAAAATATCACAGAAGGATAAATGTTGGTGTTGGTCTCCTCTGCCATGAATTTTACTATGTATACAAAAGCTAATAAATGGCACCATAAGCTGTGAGAGGCCATAAAGGAAATTCACATGAAAAGTTGGCAGGTTCTGTTTAATTACTGGCTATTTACTACCTCCAAGAAAGAGGACTTCTCTATTTCCTATATGTTTCTCATGCACATGGCTATAATATTTAACACTAAAACCCTCCCCTTAATATTTCTTTTTTAAAATAAAATAAAACAAAATAGCTCTCCTTCATCCTCTTCTTTAACAAAATGTTTATTACCAGTATTTACTGGTTTATTAGCAGTATTATGCATCAAAATTCAAAATTTACAAGTACTGAGGTTTTATCTACTCTCAAATACCGGTAGATTTCACCAAGTTCCACTAATCAAAAGGTATTATGTAGTAATAGAGAATACATTCATTTTAGTTTGCAAGATACACATAAAAACTCTCTTAGGAATCTGTGAAGGTCTTATAGCCATCATCCCACACTAGCAACAAACAATGGTCTCACTTCTAGCTCTGCCTCTAATCCAGTATTTCTCAACCTCAGCAAACTTGATTTGTATGGATTTGAACTCTGAGAATTCTCCGGTCAACCTGGCTGACATTAAGAAACACTACTTTAAGCAAAAGTTGATGAAGGACTGCAGTTTAGACCTTTGGCTTTAAGAAATACTTAATAATTCTGGATAGAACACAAAGTACCCTTAAATTCATTGTCCAGTTCTCACAATGGCACTTCTGATAACAGTAACATTGCTTTCAATACAAAATACCATATATAGTATGGTTTGTTCTCTAAGTCTTGGACCATTTTGATTGGGAATTTTAGGTCTTGAGTGTACCCAGTATTGAAAAAGCTAGTATAGTTATTAAAAGTATATCAGAAAAAGTATATGTAGTATTGTCTATAAGGATAGGGAACTCTATGAGGACCAGATAATGCCTACTCCCAGCTTTACCCCATGCACTAGCTGTAGTATTTCCTGGACCAAGATAGCCAGTTACCTATTTTATTAATTTCCCAATTGGATTTTTGCAATTCCTTCTGCATGAAGTTATCCTTAAAGCTAGCGCATAAACCATCTGCCATATTGGGTCAGCAAAATGGGATCAAGAGTCAGTACTGATCTTGGGTGTTATTGAAGCCTCAAGTTAGCACACAAGTACTAACAAGAATACCTTCCCTAGAACCAACTCACCCATATTTTGGGCTCACCAAAGAAAGCTCTGCTAATTACCTTTTGATAAGATCTCACAATGATTTGAAATGCCCTTAGATGACCCTCCCGCCTCCCTGTTCAGGTTACAGCTGACATCAAGTTTTGCTCAACAAGGTCTTTGTTGAGTCTACTTATGCATTTTTTATTGTTGGTTTAACTACAAAACATATCATTTTTTTGCTCCAACTGTTGCTGGATTTTATACCTTTTTTTATTGTTCTTGTTGTTACTGGCTAACAGACCTTTGCTTTAGGATTATATGTAAAAAAAACCCTAAAAGGTAATCAACTAACTAACTAGCAATAGCAATAGTAACAGCACTTAGACTTATATACAGACTCATAGTGCTTTTACAGTCCTCTCTGAGGGCAGGTTACAAGTGTCAGCATATTGCCCCCAACAATCTGGGTCCTCATTTTATCAACCTTGGAAAGATGGAAGGCTGAATCTAGGGTATTGTTGCTCTGGAAAGAAATACATTGTACCAACTACATTTCTGTTTCAAAGTGTGAGAATTGCCAGAGGCAGAGCAAGTGGAAAAACAAGTCTTAGCTAAGAACCAGCTGGATGCGCTGACATTTGTTATTACTTAATTCTTTTGGAGAAAGAAAGAATACAAGAAATAGGGATGGGGGAATGGTGCTTTGCACAGTTTTTAATTAACCTGTTTTCTCTTAGGGGAAAAATGAATTGCAGTATGGATTATACATGGGTTATTCATTTAAATTAGACTTCTGTAAAGCTGAGATGGAAACAATCTTTTATATTTAGATTTTAGTATGAGATATAAAGGTGAAGATAGGAATGTAGAGTTGAAGCAGGTGGGGAAAGCAATGGGGAGAGCTAGAAAAAGTTAATCAGAGCCAGCTCACATTTCTATAAAAGCACAATGCCATTGAGGCTCAGTCCATGTGAGCTGGCTGCTACAGTCTCAGGTTCAGAAAACGTGCAGTAAATATATCCAAACCTGTTTTGCGTGATCCCATGTTTCATGTGAAGTAAATAAAAACCCTGCACTAAACATAGCCCTCTAAAGTTCATCTTCCTAAAAACACCATCATGCCAAGGCAAATGAATGAGAACTGATCAGAGATTTAGGGCACAGATGTGGAGAACCCCTGTGCTCAGAAATGAGGAAAAACAAACAAACAAACAAACAAGCAGCCCTCAGTCCATTCAAACTGTCAAGAATTTCACGCTAGTTTATGGAAATTTGCCTTTGCACAACAACCAGCCTTCTAAATGAAGACATCTTCATTCAAATCGTGGTGTATCTCATTCCTTTGGCAACATGCTTGGTTCCCTTTTAAACTCATTACCCTGAGACAGATGGCTGAGTAGCAGTAACTTTGCAACAGGATGGCAAAAACAAAACAAACAGAAAAATACCTTCTTCTGGTTGAAAAGTACTCTGTTAGGAGAATGCCAGTAGCATGTGGTTAGACTCTCAAAAGGAGCAGCTTGGAACAAGATTATAGCAGCCAAGAGTATTGGCAAATGTTTGCTTAACAACTCATAGTGTAGTGAAGCAATGAGGCAACTTGTTTATTTATTGGATTTCTATCCCATCTTTCATCCAGGAGCTCAAGGTGGAGCATTTAATGCTTCTTTTCCATGACTGAAGATGAACCTAAACCAATCTCTCCCCCATGGCAGTCTATTGAGAGTTATAACATACTGTTTCTCACTGATTTAAACTTCTCTTAATATAGAATACCTAATTGTGTGTTTGTTTGTGAGTGTGCATGCATGCGTGCATGCAGGTACATGTGTGTGTATTTGCATATGCCTCCTAATCAGTCCTGACTCATGGAGACTGCCTGGACTAGTCTTTGCTGCTTTGTTGCCAAGATTTTGGAAATGGTTTGCCATTGCCCGCTTTCTAGGGCATAGAAAGAGTGACCATCACAAGGTCACTCAACATGGTCTCCTGGTTCTAATCTGCTGCCTTAGCCTTTACACCAAACAGGGTCTCCTTACCCAATACTTAGGAAAGCTAAATTTGCTAATAGATTCTTTGTTAGAAATTGAAATAGAATAGAGAAGATAATGAGATATTATCCTAAGTAGAATTCTGAAGCTGAAAGTTTCAGACGACAAGAAAAGACAACAGGAATTTTGGGTTTGTTTTTTTTAGCAAAGAACAGAGGAGGGAAAGGGACACCATGTAGAAGTGTATAAAGTTATGTGTGGCATAGGTAATATAAAAATGATATTTTTTCTACACCTTTTTCAATATTAGAATAGAATCTACTAAAACTAAATACTGGGAGGTTGGAACCATCAGAAGTAAACACTTTTCACAACTATAGTTTAAACTATGAAATTCACTACAAGCAGTTGTACTACAAGCTTAAAAGGGGACTGGATAGGTTCATGAGAGATCAATGACTACCAATACTGATGTCTGTTTACTACCTTCCAAATCATTGATTGTTAGGATGACTACATTTCTATCCAATTCAGGTTGGAATTCTACTCCTTCAGCCATTTTTTCAGAGAAAATTAAGCTAGATTAGAAGTTGAGCAGTTCTGTATTTTCTTTCATATGTGTTACCTGTTGGCACCCTTTCCCTTTTATTTTCAGCATAATCAAAAAAATAAAAAAGCAACCCTTATGCAAACATATTTTGCCATGTCATGATTCGTTTTGAACTATACCTGTCTTGACTCTCTCTACAGATTCAGATTACCTGCATAGTTACCTGTCCTTTTCTACTCACTTCATGTATTTTCTTTTAGGGTTTTTTTTTTATTGATGAACTCAAAGGGAATTAATCTCTAGAGTGCAGCAGAATATATTAGAGAACTATGCTGATTATTTGTTGGATTCTGGCTGCAATTCAAGGAGATGGTTGTCATCTATAAGGCCCTACTTGGACCTGTGGATCTATAGGAAAGTCTTCTGCCAATGGTCTTTACCTGCCCAATAAGAAGTAGTAGGAAAGGCAGCTTTCAAATCTATCCTTAAAAGAATATTTCTATTAGATACCATAAAGGCCAGAGGTGGTATTCAGCTGGTTCATACCAATTCGAGTGAACGGGAAGAGGAAATCATGGGTGCCCACCCCGGTTTTATGCCATCTTATTAAGGTACGTTTTCAAGGCCGGCCACATGCGCAGAAGGCACGTGAGCGGGGCACGCAAAGCGAGCATGCGCACACGGGACGAACCGGTGGTAAGAATATTGGAAACCCACTGCTGATAAAGGCATGTCTTCTCCCTAACTGCTATAGGCTTTTGGAAGAATGTTCTCTCTGAGGTTAGATTAGCACCAATTTTGATGGCATTTAGAAAAGCTATTAAGGCTTAACTATTTCATAAATTCTTTGGGAAACTGATAAAATCCCTCTCTTGCAGTATGTAAGTGATTGTTCTTAAGACAGTTTTTTCAATGGGATGATGAACAGGAAAGTTGCTATTATTTGTTTGGTCTATACTTTTTATGTCTGTTGTTTTTATTTTAATCTTTGTATTATTTTGTAAACAGTTTAGAATCTCATTTTAACCAAGTGGCATATAAATAGTCGTACAGTAAATAAATATGTTCTTTTCTATTTGACTTGTGAGTAGAGAAAAGAAATGAGGTTAACCTTGGTCTTACAACCTTAATCTATATTTAACCAGAGATTTCAGATAATATCAGTTAGATTTCCTGGAAATATTTATATCATATTAACCTGGAACTGTTTGTCTTTAATAAACTTTATTTTTTCTATCATGCTCCTACATAAGATCACTACAGAGTGAGACAAGGATAGATTTTGCTGTCTACTCAAAATATCTTTAGAGATAAAATTTGTTTTTCTTCTCATCAACAAAACTGCTGTTTGTACAAGTCTGAAAAAACAATTAATTGATTTGATTTATTTAATTTGAAGTACAACGGTGTGATTTTGGACATGAATATATGAGGGGGTAAAGTCAAAAATATTCTAAGTATTTCTTCTTCATTGTCCCATCCTGATGGAATCACATGATTTTACACCACTCTGCCTTTCTCCTAAACCACCACAAAAATCCTATATTGTTTTCTAAGACAATATAACATAGTTCTACAAAATGCAAACATCATAACATTAAACCTATTTTGCAACACTAAAATTGTAAGTTAAAGTTAACAGGGAAGAGATAAAATCTCCCAGAAAAAAAATTGCAAAATCTCTATTTATAACACATCAGACAGAACATTCTCTAAGGGGAAAATGAATTTGGGACAGAGTACTAGTTAATGGAAGTTTAACCCTGAATTAAACTTGGAAAAAACATGTAACTGTATTATATCTCATCAAATGTAACAAATTATGAAATTGGGGATAGCATTTATTTTATTATATTATATTCTATTCTATTCTATTCTATTCTATTCTATTCTATTCTATTCTATTCTATT
>WNWU01000018.1:7442378-7611974 GCA_012654045.1 Ptyas mucosa | reverse complement strand
TTCTATTCTATTCTATTCTATTCTATTCTATTCTATTCTATTCTATTTTATTATTTTATTATTTTATTATTTTATTATTTTATTATTATTTTTATTTATTTATTTATTTATTTATTCAAGCATGTATTCAATAACAGATATAAGTATAGACATAATTATGAATACATGAAATGGATACAAATAAAAGAGAACATTAGGACATGGACAGTAGGCATGTTGGTGCACTTATGCATGCCCCTTAAAGACCTCTTAGGAATGGGCTGAGGTCAACAGTAGACAGTTTAAGGTTAAAATTTTGGGGGTTTGGGCATGAAACCACAGAGTCAGGTAGTACATTCCAGGCATCGACCACTCTGTTGCTGAAGTCCTATTTTCTGCAATCGAGTTTGGAGCAGTTTACCTTAAGTTTGTATCTATTATGTGCACATGTATTGTTATGGTTGAAGCTGAAGTATTCATTGACAGGTAGGACGTTGTAGCAGATAATTTTATGTACTATGCTTAGGTCAGACTGAAGGCAGCGTAGTTCTAAATTGTCTAAGCCCAAAATTTCAAGTCCGGTGGCATAAGGTATTCTATTATGGGTAGCAGAGGACTCTTCTCGGGAAATATCTCTGGACTCTCTCAATTGTATTAATGTCCAATATGCAGTTCCAGATGAGTTGTATTCAAGATTTGGTCTAGAAAATGTTTTGTATGCTCTAGTTAGTAGTACAATATTACCAGAGAAGAAGCTACGTAAGATTAGGTTGACAACTTTTAATGCCTTTTTGGCAATGCTGTTACAGTGAGCTCTGGCACTTAGATCGTTTGAGATGAGTACTCCAAGGTCCTTGACAGAGTGAGGACCATCTACAAGGTTGTATCCGCAATCCTCCAACAAAAGCAAATGTATTTCAATATAGAACAGGAAACATAATGCTTAAAATGGAACATAATGAAAATAAATTTAGATATAGGTTGAAGACAAAGACTAGGTAACACTGAAGATGTTACCTACTTGGGTGACACAATGTCTGCAAACAAACAACCAAGCTCAGAGACCATTGAGGACTCCATAAAGACTGTTATGTATGTGTCTCAAGTTGAATGTGAAACAGCATACAAACAAATCCTATGTGCATGTGACCCTCCAGCCTGGGTGCCAGCTATAATTGTGTCAGGACACATGGAGACTTTTAAAATAAAACTTTTAGAGAGCAATAAACTAAATATATAAAGGTTGGTGTTAAATACCCCTTTATCTGGCCATCAAACATCTGATCAGCATCACATGTTTGTGTTTAGATCAACTCTTGATGACCTGATTTGCCCGGAGGCCCATGCTACAATATTTAGCACAAAACTGCTGCATTGATTTGTGAGGTTCTTTGTACAACTTTCCAATAATGAAGAAATGAATTTCAGAGCATCAACAGAAGATGTGATAAATTGTATGAAAATTGTATGAGAAGTAAAGGGCCATATAAACATAGGGTGAGAATGAGAACCAAAATTGCCATTTGGGACATCAGGGTAGAAACTGAAGAGACTTCAGTATTTAGTAGAGCTGGGCACAAATTGTCCTTCAAGATTCTCCATCAACTGAGGCAAATAAATTGGATGGACAAGTCTTCTTAGGCTGCATAAACAGAGGAGAGAATCAAGATCACGTGAAGTGTTAATACCACTTTATAATGCCTTGGTAAGGCCACACTTGGAATGCTGGATCCAGTTTTGATCATCATGGTGTAAAAAAGATGTTGAGACTCTAGAAAGAGTGCAGAGAAGAGCAACAAAGATAATTAGGGGACTGGAGGCTAAAACATATGCAGAATGGTTGCAGGAACTGGGTAGTCTAGTTTGATGAAAAGAAGGACTAGGGGTGATGTGACATGCCACAAAGAAGAGACAGTCAAGCTATTCTCCAAAGCACCTGAGGGCAGGACAAGAAACAATGGGTGGAAACTAATCAAGGAGAGAAGTAACCTATAACTAAGGAGAAATTTCCTGACAGTTAGAACACTTAATCAGTGGAACAACTTGCCTCCAGAAGTTGTAAATGCCCCAACACTGGAGGTTTTTAAGAAGAGATTGGATTACCATTTATCTGAAATGGTATAGGATTTCCTGCCTAAACAGGGGGTTGAACTAGAATTCCTCCAAGGTCCCTTCCAACTCAGATAGGTCAGATAGTGACAGTAGTGCCATGACTTGAAGAAGGAGTTCCATGATGAGGCATGGGTGGGCAGTTTACAGAATCCTGGAGGCTGCATATCGCTAGAGAATTGACTGTTCAATGAAAGACAGGACATTCAAACACCTTTCATTATGTAAATGCAAAAATAGCATACTCTAGTCAGAATAAGGTATTGAAACTCCAGAAAAAGCGGACATCTACAGAATGAAGGCAATGACTATATCCAAACTGCTTGGCATCTTTTCTGATTCTTCACCTGTAGTACTTAACTCAGTGGTCAGGGATGCTTGAGGCATTTTTGTGAGGCTGAACTCCAGGATTACTTAAATATACATAATATCCAGATCAGCAGCCTCTTGGTGCTGCAGTAGAACGTTTAGGTTTTGTAGGAACAAAAACCTAACCATTATAAAATAAGTGTAAATCAAGAAAGTGTGTCAAGTCCGCAATTCTGTTTTTTGTAATTAATGTTAATAAGATACATGGGAAACATAGAGCACAGCAATAACATAAACTGGCAGATTATCAAGGCATAGCCTTATTTGCAATTATAAATCCATGAGCATGCATAAACATATGGCTTCAAGGAATTCCTAACTGTAATATTGTATCCCAGGAGCATGGGTGTTGCAGCTATATTTGAATCCTTTAATTATTAGACTTAGTGGGAAAGTAGTTTGGTATGTTAATCACAAATCATGTTTGGAATCATTTACATGCATTAGTTCTCCAATGGCTTGACGATATGTGATATATACTAAATAATAACACAAGAGATGAAATATTTCTAAAATAATTGTTCCTATGTTATGAAAAGGATTTATCTGATGTCACTAGAAGCAAAACAACAAGCTTACCTAAAATAGAAAGAAAATCATTTCAGAAATTTGTAACTGAAATGTGTTTTATAGAACAGTGTTTTGTTGCCACCAAGAAAAGAAGGTATGTTTACACCAGGGGTGAAATGCTACTGGTTTGCTCCGGTTTGGGCGAACCGGTAGTGATAAAAACTACTGGTTCAGGTGAACCAGTAGTTTAAAAAAAGCTACTGGTTTGGTTGATCTGGTAGTTAAAAAAAGCTACGATCTGACAATCAGCTGTGCCGCGCGGTTTGGCTTTGCTAGAAAGCAGGATTTCCTACTTTCTAGCAAAGCTAAACCATGTGGCACAGCTGATTTCCCCCCTCGCTGTTCTACTTACCTTCCCAAGCCTCCTTTTGGCATGTACTGTGCATGCGTGGTAGCTTTTTAAAGGTGCAGCACACATTTGGTGCATACTGCGCATGCACATGCAGTACATGTTTGGTGCGCATGCATGTGTGCAGCCCTGTTTGGTGTGCATGTGCATGTGCATGCACAGTACACACTTGGTGCATAGCGCGCATGCCGGCCAGCGAACCAATAGCAAACTGGTTCAGATTTCACCACTGGTTTAAACCACCATTGTTTTTCATTTTTCTCTCTTTTAAAAATCGTTGGAAAATAACCCATATTTCAAGCTACTTATCTCATGCTGAGAGAAGAGAGAAAATATCCGAATACTATCAATTTCGCTCTGGCTTACTTCCTCTGGTAATTCAGAAAGCGATATGAAGCCACCCTTTTTCTTAAAGGGTCTACAAAAACAGCTAAAACTCAGAAGCTGGGAAGAAGGGTGAAGCAAGAATTTCCTCCAGAAGAAAATGGCCACCTCTGGAAACCTCTGCAAAGCCCCAGGTTCAGACTGATGCACCTGAAAATTCTTCACTGAAATGGGATAGAGAGGATCCACTTCCTGCATACACTAGCATAAACTTCTGGATTCTTAACTTCGCTTTATACTTAATAGTGAAAAGCATGAATCATGAATAAGAGTTATGCATGGAATGAAGATCATTATACTGGAACTTACGCTGATGGTTGCTTCAATTCAGGTTGTTCTTAAAGCTTTGATAGCTTTTCAGATCCTCATAGAACCACTTGGATGTGATTGGATTGGACTGGACTGGACTTGACTAAACAAGTGTCAATAATAGAAGGTATGAACATGGATGAGAAAGAGAGTGAAAAAACTATCCCTGTTTGGGGAAATTTAATTCTGTTATCCTAAAACGTGACAGTTCATAGCTGACCAGCTATTAAATCACATTTTTTCCCCATGTTCTCAGAATGAATTGTCTTCACACAGTGCTTGAGGATTGGTAATAATTGGAAATAATCATGCTGAGAATTGGAAATAATAGCAGCAGTGGTGGGTTTCCCTCGGTTTGGACCGGTTCACAAGAACCAGTAGTAAAACCAGCGGGAGGCTCTGCCCACTGACCTGGACATCACCATAGGTGATCTGTGCATGCGCAGAAGAGCGTGCAAGCGCAAGCGCGGGCACGATGCGAACCGGTAGTAAAGTTAAGTAGAACCCACCCCTGAAAAGCAGCCTCATAAGGCTTATGTCTGAATAAACAGTTCTAACATGCTATTAGAATATAAGTGGATATCAAATACCTTCTTTATTCTATGGATCCCAATCAGGAAGGTACCATTTCAAATCTTAGATAGTTGGTTCACTACTAATACACGGAAAGGCAAGGTAAAAATGTTGGAAAAACATATTTGGGAAGTATTAAGTCCCTTCTTCCAAACAGAAGTTCTCCAGATGGAGAGTGGAGTTTAAAAACCTTAAATGAATTTTTCATTCTATAAAATATCTAATGTGAGATGTTAACTAAATGGCAAGCCTCTGGGAATTTTGCATTATTTACCTTATTAGTTAATTGTAGGAGTTTTCCTCCCAGACTTGCTGGATACTTTGTCTTGCTCTGTTCTCTTTCCAAATATATTGTTTTCCTTGTCAAGCAAGATTAAGGCTTTGTTTAAACATTGCATCATAATGCTCCATTGTAAAATGTTAAGTAATGGTTCTATAAGATTGTATCTTTGTCCTTTCCTAGTTCCAAGTGCAGTCTTTCCTTGCCCATTATCTTTTACTTCATTTAGCTAATGTTTTGCTGAAACGAATTCAAATCAAAACAAAGTTGTGCATACAACAATACCATTTGCATCATATTAGTCTATGATCAGTTGTGGCATGGATGAGAAAGTCTGTCACTCTTCTATCCAAAGGCAGAAATCCAAGGACAATTATGCAGCTTTTGCTTTGCTTGCTTTGCTTGCTTTGATTACAAGCACCGGGACTCACAGGAATCAATAACCCAGGGGTTTATTTTACAATCTTTTAAAAATGTTCAGAATATATATTCAATATAAAATTCCATAGAATCTTTGACAGACAGGCAAACATTGCTTATTCATCACAGTTCATGTCAGTTGTCAGTTATAGTACCAATCAATACCGGCAGTGGTGGAATTCAAATAATTTACCAATCGGTTCTCTGTCCTAATGACCAGCTGGGTAGGTGTGGCTGGGTGGTCATGTGACTGGGTGGGCATGGCCAACTCGATGTCACTCACATTGAGGGGCACTTCACCTCGCCTGGCCTCTCGTGACCGTGGGGATGCTGCAATGGTCATAAGTTTGAAAAACAGTCATAATCACTTTTTTCAGTGCCATTGTAACTTTGAATGGTCACTAAATGAACTGTTGTAAGTCAAGGATTACCTGTACAAAAATACAAAAAGTTTCTTTGCCTGCAAAAAGCTCTTCTAAATACCAATCATTAGATTAGAAATACCTGCAAGCTGAAGTTACAAATCAAGCAGGGTGTCAGAGCACCTTGACGAATTAAAATAGTTAAAATGCAATGATAACTTTCAGCAGCCAACTCTTGCTCATAAAGTGAAACCCTTTAGTATAGAGGTCATTTAAGCTCTCCAGAAAGTGGCTGGACATATTTGGGCTACAAAATGCTGAGCTAAAGAGACAAATTAACAAATTATATAGGGGATTCAGATTCAAGCCTTCCAAGCTTGTTAGGATCACAATAAAATTAGTACATGTCACAGATATCTAAATAAACTTCAAGCCTGGTGCCATGTTACTAAGCCTTATTATCATGAGAGAAAACGAAAATGAATTGGAGAATCCACACCCCTACTTCCTTTTTAAAAAAAATCTTACTATCAGTGAGCAATCATGAACCTTGGTCATTCCAAAGCAATGCAAAAGCACGAAAGGTACTTTTTCAAGAGGCAACTGGACTTTCTAGAAACCAAGAAACCTTGAAAAAAGCACCTTTGGGACAGCTATGACCTGGATGACTGAAGAATCCCCATAGACAAGGGACTCCTGTGCTCAGTGAACTGACAAAGCACCCTTTCACACCCAGGAGAAGCAATTCTTAGATCCATTTGCACTACTTAAAGATACCAGCTGGTCTCACTCACCTCACAAGATATCCTAAGGAAAGCATCCAGATTTAAGGAAAGATCACATGCCCCCAAAAAGGTAGTAAAAAAAATCAGTGCCAAGCTTGCATCCTGCCCCTTGGAAGTACACCCCAAAAGGACAGTGCCAGGAACCACTAAAACAGTGTAAAAAGCTTAAAACAACCCTTCCCCTTTAAGAAAGTCAAGCCCCTAATAAAGCAAAGCAAAGTACCAGCAAAAAAAAAAACGTCCATAGAAGCTCAGGGGACAGTAAGTCTGGGCATATTACCAAGAACCTTTAGCTGTTACAATGTAGTATGGCTCAACCAAGAGGCAATTTCTGTAAGCAGGGCAATAAAGATTAGGCTAGAAACAACACCAGAATGTTTCCTTCCTGCCTTCCTTACATGATTAGCCCTGTAAAGTGGAAAAAAACAAAAGGAGATTTCTTCCAACAACCGGTTTTCCGAACTGCTCAGAAAGTTAACAAATGGTTCTCCTGAATAGGTGCAAACCAGCTGCATCCCACCACTGAATACTGGGCAGAGTGGATAACGGAAGAAGGATTCTTCTCTCCCAGGTTGTTCCAAAGGTGCTTTTTCAAGAGGCAACTGGACTTTCTAGTTTTTGTTTGAAGATGCTTAGCTTCTCATCCAAGAAGCTTCTTCAGCTCTTGGATGAAGCTCTGAGCCAAAGAAGCTTCTTGGATGAGAAGTGTAACGTCTTCAAAGAAAACCCAGAAAATCCAGTTGTCTCTTGAAAAAGCATCTTTGGAATAACCATGATCTGGATGACTGAGAATAGACATTTCTCCCAAGTTGTTACTCAGTTCCAAAGCTGATGATTTCAGCAGGAATATTCACCCATTTATGAAAACAACCCTTTTTTGACTTACCGTAATTTTCAAGCCGAGGCAAAATCTCACTGAAGTTTGGTGAAACCAAAACTAACAAATGTGACTCTCCCCCCACCCCAATAAACCAGAGATGAAAGTAAACATTCATTGTATAATTCAATAATTTTAGCCTAAATCTAATAGTTGCTCCCACTGTAGATGGCAATGTGGATTACTTCGATGGCTGAAAATATGAGAAGCTAGTTAAGTTATGCTGTGAACCTTCCTGATCATTTTACCAAGTGGAACCCTGGATTTCCACTACAAAGTAGAACTGATGGCACAATTGTAAACCTTTGTTTTCACAGTCCTTTGTCCATAAGAATTGCTGGCTCTTTCCAAGGTCACGCTTATCTTGCAGTCAGAGTGGAAAACCAAATGATTCAGGAAAACTCATATGGAGAGGATGAAGGCACCATCCTTTCCTCCTTGCCTATCCTGTATCTAATAATTCAAGGAATTCTGACTTCGAAAAAAGATGTTCCATTTAATTATGCCTTGTGTATTTTCCTAGTTCTTTTACAATGTGTAACACATGTTACGAATTCCCTAATTCAACCAAATGTTGTGTAAGACAA
The DNA here is from genome assembly GCA_012654045.1 of Ptyas mucosa. Lineage (NCBI taxonomy): Eukaryota > Metazoa > Chordata > Lepidosauria > Squamata > Colubridae > Ptyas > Ptyas mucosa. The sequence goes on along the minus strand of WNWU01000018.1, from coordinate 7,604,021 downwards.
TACTTCATCAGATGTCTGTTCAAAAACACACAAACCGCTTTTCCGTCTTCCCATCTCTCTCTTTCCACTATTCAGCCACTATTCAGCATCTTATAAAACAGTTACCATGTCTTCCCTGTATAATCCTTTTTTCTAAAAACAAACATATCAAATGTGTTTACTGTTCCTCTTTACTCTTCTGTTTTAACCCTTTAATAATTTTCTTGGTGATAGCCTCCCTTCCTTGGACACTACCTCAAAAATCAATTTTAAAACCTGAGGGGTTTGGTGATGAGGTAGAATTGGGGGCATACATATGTTATGATGAGCAGGTATGAGCTAGATCAGTGATGGCGAACCTTTTTGCTGTCATGTGCCAAAAGTGGGGGGAGTGCGGGTGTGTGTGTGTGCATGCATGCCCATACCCATAATTCAATGCGCCCTGCCCCCCATGCATGTGTGTGTGGCCCCACCATGCTCCCCACGCATTTGGCATGCAATGGCATGGTGGGCCTGCCTTTTTCGCTCTCCCCAGGCTCCAGAGACTTTCTAGGAGCCTGGGGAGGGCGAAAACTGCCTTCCCCATACTACCCAGAGGCCCTCCGGAGGCTGGAAACAGCCTGTTCCTGACTTCCGGTGGGCCCAGAAGGCCTGAAAATCAGCTGGCTGGCACGCACATGTGCACCAGAGCTGAGATAGGGCAACGCTTGTGTGCCTACTGATATGGTTCCGTGTGCCAACTGTGGCACACGTGCCATAGGTTCGCCGTCACGGAGCTAGATGTTTTTGTCCTTGGTTCTTTATGTTTTTGACTCTATTTTGTACACAATATTTTGTAAATTACTCAGACACTTTGGACTGAAGCAGCATAGAAGCTGGAAATAAATAAATACTGCATAGCTGCATAAATAAATAATACTGTTTGCCCTTTCAGTACCTTTTCCATGTTGTCAATGATATTTTTCTTTGGAAATGGGCTGAGAAAAATTGTACAGTACACTGTATCACAAACACAGCTGCATCTGCAGGATTGGTCAAAGATATATTTGTCTCAAGGAAAAGAACAGAATAGTACACACACGGTTTGGCAGTTTAATCTTATGGTAAGATTTATTTTCCAGTGAAGAGATAAAAAGTTCATACAGCCAACTCTTCCTATAAAATGGTGCTAGGTTGCTGGGAATTTTATTTTCAGTCCCTTTTTAAAGCTTCCCAATGTTTATTTCATAGCCATTGTGTACATGATCTGATACTCTTAATGTTGTTTCAGCAAAGGACTCCACGTACAGAAACCATTCTCTTAATCTATGTAAGTTTAAGAGAGTTAATCAATGTATCCCGCTTAAACCATATAGAGGGATTGGAACAACCAAGTGCAAGAATAATTGTAAAAAAGAATAAAGCTTTAATCTGAAAAACACTTAGGAAGAAATAAGCAGTTCAATCTTACACATCTTTATTCCAAACTGAAAATTACTGTCAGTTATTGCCAATTAGAATATAAGAGGCCATACTAGCAAAACATATTTTCTCTCTGTGTAGTTCTCAACAAGAAAGTCATTTATTAGTAACAGGAAGTCAAAGAGCAGCATGCATATGAAATGTAAGATTCCAATGAACCCAAAGAATTAAGAAGCTGCTTCTTCTCTTCAATTGAAATATGTGGGTTTAAACTGCTTAACACTAGCCAGTTCTTGCCTAGTTTATATAAAAGTAACAATAACTCAGATACCAATAAAGGATTAGAATGTCCCACCCTTGCTTTAGGGAAAATTTCCAGTGCTTTTGGTCACTTTAGAACTTATTTTGAAACTCAACTTGGTAAAAGGAGATTACTTCATCCACAAGGAATCCAAATTGATTTCATGCAAGTTTATATTTTTAAAAACTTACAACGCAATGCCAACCTCTATATTTTGGGACATTGCAAAAATACATTCATAGCTAAGTGAACAGATATGAATCTGTATCTCAATAATTTGTATCTAAGGAAAATCTATTGTAAAGGTTTTGTAGTGTCTGCTCTGAGCTATTACACTGGCTCAGGAATTTTAGAATCATCCTAAAATGATTCTAAAATGAGTTTGTGTAATCCTCTAGTATTAACAACCTTGGATCACTTTCCCAGCTTTTGCTAGATACCCTATGGCTCTAAAATTCATTGTGGCACAGACCATATGCTGTATTTTGCAATATGAAATTATCTATTTGAATGCATTCTACATTTGAGACACTTTCACTGCAAGAAAGAAATTTAAAGATTAGCCAAAATAATCATGGGTCTTGTAGTTGTCAATCAACAGAGAGCACAGCATGGCAAAGCAGGCACAATGCCTTTCTTATTTAGGGTGATCTATTTCTCTTTATATTGAAATGATAGTAAATGTTTCTACATTTTCTGCATTTACTATGTTTCTTCATTTACTATGTAGAAACATAGTAAATGTTTCTACATTTACATCTATAAATCAATACATGCACATTTTATGTTCATCTGTGCTTAGTGATGTTGGAAGGCTGAAATATTAGCATCCACAAATATGTCCTCTTATACGAATGGAATGGTATGTATCACAAGAGATACATTTGTATTTGGGTAGCAGGAAAGGATTTTTGAACATACATATACTTACAGACAGATTAATTAATAGTAATTTCTCTCTAGCATAATCAGTTTCAGCCTTTATTTAAGACGTTAACAAGGATGAAATGTTTTCATAAACTTACCATCCTTCAGCTTGCCTTCAATTGATAACAAACTGAATTTTTGTTATGTAAAAGAAAACAAAATTGTGTGAATTTCTAGCAAAATAAACACATTGAGCTAATACATTTGTTGGTTTTAGTACTCTGCCTTTTCCAACTTCTCGGCCTTGCATTATTCTTTATCATTAGTTTTAATATCTGTTTTCTATTGTTCCAAATTGCAGGACATAAAACAATAAATTTCAGTTACAACGAGGCAGAGCTTGACTGAATATTTTTTTTAAAAAAAACAACACTTCCTAACAGTAAGAGCAATTTAATAGTGGAACCTATTGCAAGGGAACATAATACTAGCTGCTTATGTTTAAGTAAAGGCTAGATAGTATCTCTCATGGATGCTGTAATTTGAATTGCCCCCTGAGCATGGGATAGATAATACTGAACAGATACTGGTCCTAAGCGAGATGTGACTCAATAGAAGGCTATTTCTAAATGGCACTGTGTCCATCAGAAATGTAATAATCATGTAAATGTAATTTATCATTTTTATAGTTACACAAAACCTTATCACATGACTACCATTTGTAAACAATTGATTAACTGATTAAATACCATCTAGTTGGTGTTATGTGTTTTTATAAACATTGAAAATTCTCAATATAATATATTGAGGGATATATTACATACAGGTAGTCCTCAAGTTACAACCATCATATAATAATCATTCACAATTATGACAACTTTAGTATGAGTGCTTTACAGCCCATAAGGCACTTATGGACATCATAAAATGTCATGCTGCTGCCCCTGGTCACATGACTCATTGCCAAGTGCCCTGCGATCATGTGATTGCTATTTGCTATCTTCTCTGTTGGTTTCCCCAGAAAGTCAATGGGAAAGTGTCAGGGAAGATTGTAAATGGAGGGGATGTTGAATTTAAGGTCTGTTCCCTCAGAATTTTTCCCTCTTCTTCATGCAGTGAGTGAAAATGAGCAGACCTCGAATCTGATGAAAACACAAGCGAATGAGAGTGTTCTGAGCCTTCTAGAAAGATGGTGTTCACTAGCATTTTCTTCAGATTTGAAGTCCATTACTTCAACAGGTTAGGGGATTTTCAGATGAAAATGAAGAATGAAATCCCTTGGCACACTTGAGGAATTGATCTCAAATCTGAAGAAAATGCTAATGTAGATCATTGTTTTTATAACTGTTCTCCTCGATGAGGCCAGATATGTTGAGAAACCTGAACCTTCTCCCTGCACCACTATGCCTGGGAGAGCCAGGCCATCTCCTTGGTGCTCTGCTTTACAATTGCAACTGGGAGAGATTACGGTTGTTGAGTGAATCAGTCACATGACATCTTGCTTAATGTCTGTTTCACTCAATGACCAAATATTCCAAGTTTCATTGTAGTCTTAAATAGAGTACCACCTATGTAATAAATACTATTAAAATCATAATGGAATGTTTATCACAGGGGGTGAAATGCTCCTGGTTCAGACCGGATCACCCAATCCGGTAGTGATGGCAGTGGGTGATTCGGAGAACAAGGAAGCAAAAATCCCTGCCCCCCCCCCCTCCATGCCCAGCTGAGCCGCGCAATCATCAGAGGCTTTTTTTTTATTTTTAAAAGCATTTTTTCTACAACCTCTTCGGCTGAAAAAATGCTTTTAAAAATTAAAAAAAAAGCCTCTGACGGTCATGCAGCTCAGCTGGGATCGTCAGAGCCTTTTAAAAGCATTTTTTCTACAATCTCTTTGGCTGAAGAGGTTGTAGAAAAAATGCTTTTAAAAGGCTCTGACAATCCCAGCTGATTTGCCTGATTGTCAGAGCCTTAGGTAGAAAAAATGCTTTTAAAAGCCTCTGACGATCAGGCAACTCAGCTGGGATCGTGAGAGCCTTTTAAAAGGAGTTTTTTACAACCTCCTCGGCCGAAGAGGTTGTAGAAAAAATGCTTTTAAAAGTAAAAAAAAAAAAAGTTGGCTACGCCCACCCACTCACATTACACCCCACCACCACCAAGTCACGCCCACGGAACCGGTAGTAACGAATTTTACATTTCACCACTGGTTTATTAGCAATTGCAGGGGAAAATATCTGAAGTTGTGAACTTCAGGAACACGCATATTCAGCCAAAATCAAGTCCAACATCCTGGTTGATAACAATTTCAAATTAAAAAGAACAAAACATAGCAACAAGAAAAAAGCAACAATTCGCACTGTTAATCCGTTGTGTGTGTGAGTGACATCCCTATAAATGGAAATATTATAGAAATGGGCACATGTTACGTCATCCTGGTTTTGTGGACATCTCTATGCAACTTAGATGCCCTGTTATTTGTCTAAATTGAGAGATGACATAAGGAAGATAGTAGAACATTTCCAGGATTGTATAATTAGTTTCCAAAATGCACTTGGAGTTTCACAAACATTCTGCCTCAAAACCCCACACCAAGGGCTATTTGTGTACTGGAAGTAAATCTCTGAAGTAATTCTCCACAGATATTGGTCCTCTGAAGTAATTCTCCACAGATATTGACCAGGTCTTAAGAAGTGCTATATTCAAGTAGACTAAAACAAACCCTTCTTTTTGAAAAGTGCCAGGGAGTTACCAATTCCTAGGTGACTGCCACTAGTGTCAATAGAGATTAGGTAAACACCTCTCCTACGTACCACTAAGAGAAAAAGGCATCTCTAAATTTAGAGCAGTAATATGTTGAACTGGAAGCAGCTTTCACAACATTCACTGCTGACATTACAAAAGGATCACTCACTCCCCATTTATTTAAAATGCACCAGTGTTTTTGGGAGGTCATTTGGCATCATTTTGCTATTTTCTAGCTCATTCATAAAATTGTGATATAAACGAACCAGTTTCTCCATACTTTATGCGCTTAAACTGTCTTGTGCCTCTAGTATCCTATTAGCTTGTAACTTCTTGAACTCGTATATGTTTCTTAAGAAATATTTTACAATATATACCTAATGCCAAAAAGATTAGCAGTTCCGTTTTTTAAAAAAATATGAACATGCCTGCGTAGAAAGCAATGCCACATTTTGTAGGTTTCTTTTACAGGAGAGGCCTCCACCATGTAGAAATTTAGCACACAAGAAGATGCAGCTAAAATCATAATCAATTCTATTCAAAATATATGTTAATTTAATAATCAAATTAAAATTCTGTTTTAAACCTACCTATAGCTATATAAACACATTAGCTGGATACCTGTGCTTCGCTATGAAACTATGTGATGGGGCTTGATAATTGACACTTACAGCTTGACAATTAATGAATAGTTACAATCCAGCCTCTCCTCTCCCCTTCTCTCCCTCAGCCTTGCCCCACAGAAGCCTCTCCTATCCTATCGTCTGCTCTTTGTCAGGCTTGCCCCACAGAAGGCTCCCCTATCAGTAGTGGGTTGCCCCCAGTTCGCACCAGTTCTATAGAACCAGTAGTAAAACTGGTGGGAGGCTCCGCCCACCAATCCCAACGTCATCAAAATGCTTCTGCACATGCACAGAAGCTTCTGCGCTTGCGCAGAAGAGCGTGCAGCCCCACTGCGAACTGGTAGTAAAGATAAGTAGAACCCACCCCGTCCCCTATCCTATCCCCTTCTCTCCCTCAAGCTTGCCCCACAGAAGCCTATCCTATCCTATCCCCTGGTTGCTGCTGTGAAAGTAAAACTGAAAGTGAAACTCCTTTTCTCTGCTTGTGTTTTGCATTTGGAACAGATTTCTTTTCAGGTGGGGAGGGGGAGTAGAACTCCTTAGCATCAGAGCGTGTTAATTATAATATAGGAAATACTAAAGCTCTGGTGATCATTTCGAAAAATCCTTCCTTAGTGAGTACCTAGAAGCCAAGAGGAACATAGGAAATTTCAAGTTTGTAGGTGTTATGGTTCTGGAGATTTTGTGATTATGGCATGAGTGGTTTTCACTTTTATATATAGCTACAATGTGCATATGTATGTGTGAACGTTTTTATACTGTATACACAGCCATATGCAACCAACACACACAAAAACTTGCTATAGTTTTCAACTATTAATGACACTGTAAGCTAATTATTGCTAAGGCAGTGTTTGTTCTTGATGCTTCATCCAGCTAAGGTTAGGAATACTTAGAGAGAGGAATGTTGACTGTGCTTCCTGCCCACCTGATTCCTCCAAACAAGAATGGGGTGAAGAACCCATTTCACACTTTCTTCTTATGGAAAATGCCCCTTGAACATGCTCCAAAAATAAAAATATGGGATGACTTCAATATAAATTACTTCATTTATATCCAATTATATTAGCAATAGCACTTGAACACTTACATAACACTTCGCAGTTTTTTACAGCACTCTTTGAGAAATTTACAGTGTTAGCATATTGCCCCCCCCTCCCCAAATCTGGGTCCTTATTTTATCAACCTCAGAAGGACAAAAGGCTGAGTCAAACTTTGAGTCGGTCAGAATCAAACTACTGGTGCGGAGGCAGAGTTAGCCTGCAATATTGCATTCTAACTACTGTGCCACCATTGCTCTTATTATTGATTATTTAGGGAGGAAAACCTGCTAGCTATAAGCTGGAGTGGTGGTTTCCCGGAGGCTATAAAAAGCAAGCAGATCCATCAATCGGTCTTTTGAGGACTACATTTTTTTTCTTTATATCTCTGATTGTGAGAAAACCTACAGTATCATTTCAAAATTTCAAAAATGCCCCCCCCCCCCATCACCCCAGAGTCCTGGTACTGAAAATTGAAATGGTTTGTTTGATTTTCAGCCCCATGCATACTTGCATGCTCAGTTTATGTGCAGCTTTCTACAGCACTGTTTGGGGAAACTAAGGTCACATCTGCCTCCACTTAAGCTTGTCTTTCTAGATAAGGTCACGCATATCTTTGGTTTTTTACAAAGCACAACAGAGCCTGGAACAGAGAATGAGTAACTCTAAGAATAAGCAAAATGGCTCAGTTGATGGAATCAATAAAAAAGTCATTTGGAAAAGCAACCAGAGATTATTTTATAATCAAGTCAAAACAAAGAAATGAAGTTCAGCTCCCTTCTAAATCCATATGATGAGGTCATATCTTATTGGGAATATAAGAGGCACTTTCTTTCCAAATGTTTACAATATAAAGTAAAAGCTTCCTTTTCTCTCCATTTCTTGTTTATGAAACAAAGGACAAATTACTATAATGTATAAGAAACAGGTTGGGTTCTCTGGCCAGAAACTAAATGAATGCAATCTGACACTGAAAACACAGATGCCTCCAAAAGCAGCAGGAGGAACCCCAGAACATTCTGCTGATGATCTAAAAATCCCATTAAACTAAATATATATATATATATCTGTGTGTGTGTGTGTGTGTGTGTGTGTGTGTGTGTGTGCAAAGAAGGTGAGTGTCAGAATAAAACTGCAACACTACCATTTATCAATAGATTGGCTGATTCTATTCAGTCTGGCCTTAATAGAAATGATGTGTTTCCTTCCAAGTACAGATGCTAAATGACTGCAGCTAGAAGGCAGTTATTGTTTGCAATGGCTATGGTAACTGGACTCTTGTCCTTGTCTTGCAAACATCTGGGGTTTGCATAGAAATTCAGGCCTATTATATTTCATGGCCTTTGGCCCCAGTGTTTATAAAGTGGCATTTAAAAAAAGACTGTCATGAATGGCTCAGCAGTGAGATGTGTGTCGCCTAAGAACACTTGGTTCCTGGCATTCCCCAACTCCCTATCCCCAGGAAGAAAGACACAAGCCAAGTTAATGGGCAAAGAAATACAGTTTTATTAGCAAAGCAGGATATGCAACAGAATGACACAAAATGACCCCATGATTTTGCGATAGGTTTCTATCTTAGTTTAAAAACAGAAATACCATCTGGTTATAAATCTTAATCCAGTCACCAACTAATTTTGAACTTTTGCTGCCTGATCACTGTGAAGGAAGCTTCATGAGGCCATGCAGCAGATCAGTTTCAGGAACTGTGAAATAGAATATTCTTCCTCCACTTCATTCCTTTGATGACTCAGAGTATTTGCGAGCAAAACATAAGTGTAAAAAAAGAAAAAAAAGCAAGATGGCAGCTACAAACACATGATAGGAGACACACCTTTCGGAATGTGAATTGGATGCCAGAATACCCCTAAAATCCCTATGATTTTGAATTTCACATCATCTTGTAAGCCAGTGGTGGGCAACTGTGGCCCTTTTACAACCTGTGGACTTCAACTCCCAGAATTCCTGAGACAGCCAAGCTGGCTCAGGAATTGTGGGAGTTGAAGTCCACAGGTCATAAAGGGGCCACATTTGCCCGCCCCTATTGTAAGCTATAATACAGGTAGTCCTTGACTTATAACAGTTCATTTAGTGACCATTTGAAGTTACAACCCCACTCAAAAAAAGTGACTAATGACCATTTTTTCACACTTATGACTGTTGCAGCATCCCCATGGTCACATGATTTACATTTGGATACTTGACAATTGCTTCATATTTATAATGATTGCAGTGTTCCAGGGTCATGCGATCACTTTTTGCAAACTTCTGACCAACAAAATTAATGGGGAAGCCAGATTCACTTAACAGCTGTGTGACTAATTTAACAACTGTAGTGATTCACTTAACAAATGTGGCAAGAAAAGTTGTAAAATGGAGCAAAACTCACTTAACAAATTTATCACTTAGCAACATAAATTCTAGATTCAATTGTGGTCATACATTGAGGACTACCTGTAATCAGTCAATTAACTTTAATGGCATTTGATTAATAGTTCAAATTATATTGTACAGCTCTGATTTCAATGGTTTAGTGCATGGTTATCCAAAGCTGCGTAAAGTATTCAATATTAATAGCAGACTCAGAAGTAAGGACCTGCAGCTTTTTTAAAAACATAAAGAGCTCCTTACATATATAAACCAAGATTAGACCAGCCTTCTCATTATCTAACACTCTGAAGAACATCAGGAACATCAGGAGCCTTAATGGCGCAGTGGACTAAACTACTGCTGTTAAAGTAGCACTTAGCTGCCAGCTGCCTGCAATTACTGTGAGTTCAATTCTCACCAGGCTCAAGGTTGACTCAGCCTTCCATCTTTTCGAGGTAGGTAAAATGAGGACCTGGTTTGTGGGGGCAAAAAGCTGACTTTGTATAAAATAGAACACCACTCGGGCGGGGGGGGGCAAAAAGCCCTCCTAAGCAGGTATATACAAAAGTATGAAGGCTATTGCTTAATGCATTGTAAGCCGCCCTGAGTCTCCGGAGAAGGGCGGCATATATAAATCGAACTAATAAATAAATAAATAAATCTTCTCTGGTGTCCTTGCACCTCAGTATTGCAACTGGATATGCCAAGAAATGTTGGGATGCATGGCAGGTGTTCGGCAACAGGATAGTGGCCCCTCCTCTTCCTTTAATCCATTTTTCAAATCCATTCATGGTCTCTGTGTTTCATAAGACAAAGGAAAGGAGAAAACACGTCAACTTGAGAAGGATTACAGTCTTACTGAGAGCACATTGATTTGGTCCTGTCACCACGGTGTTTATATAAAGTGCTTGCCCTCTATAAGCCTCTCATAGAGGCCAAGAGTTTAACTTTGCCATAGTCAGTTAGGCTGCTAATAACAAACATACAGTCTTTCACACATACAAACCTTAAAAGGTCAAGAGTCAAGGCTGTTTTGAAAGAAAACACATACACTGTAGAATCCATACCTCTTGAGTTCTTGATGAAGAGAGAAGTTCAGTTTGAATATTAGGTGCTTTGATGTAAGATTGAAACCTTTTGAGGCTCACTGGCAGTAATATAAGAGGGGAACGTTCTATTGTCTGTACAACAGGCCATGCCACATTCTTTCTTGTGTAAGATGTCATTTCCAAGCGAAATGCTATTTTTGTCTTCTGAACTTCAATTTCATTCTTGAGCACAATTACTTAACTCCTTTATATTTATATAAAGTTATGTCAAAAGCAACTGAATTTTTTTCTTTGCTTTCTTCTAGAATTCATTTGCATGTGAGATGTATTTGAAAATTCAAAAATTAATTAAAAACTTATTACCTAGTGAATAACACTTTGGCTGTTTGTTTGAAAAAGGATTAGGATAGCCTTCCCCCAAACTAGTGCCTTCCAGATGTCTTAGAGAACAGCTCTCAACATCCTGCAGCAGTTCAACCAGTGAATTTCCTATGTAGCAATGGTAGCATTTGTAGTCTTACATATTTGGAGAATACCAGATTAGTATTAGGCCAGTTCACAGAAGATTTGTTAGATACGTTCAGCAGAGCTTTAAACAGATATAAATAGAAGAGAATTTATGTAGCAGAGGGTTGAATGGTAGATTCCTTAATGTTCTCTGAACTTGGTTGTTTGCTTGCAGATGTTTCATTATCTGACTAGATAACTTCATCAATGCACAACCAAACTCAGAGAGCATCAAGGACTCCACAAATAGGTATAAATTTTATCTTCTATTTTTATTAACATCATCCTAAATAACTAAATAAAATGTATCTTATGCTAGCAAAAGCAGTTGAATCTGAGGCTTGGATATTATTAAAAATGACAGCAAAACAAAACTGCTGTCCTACAACAAGGCACTATTATCTGAATGCTTTGATTCAATTAAAGTATGTTTATGTGACTGTCAAATCATTTCCAAGTAACAATTCCTTATTTGATAGAAATGACTCCTTAACATGTGCTGAAAATTGCCTGCTTTAGGCAACACTCCATTCTCTTTAGCAAATAGGACGGGCCATGTTAACTATTTCCAGTATCTTAGTCTTCCTCCCCTGTCTGTCTTCCACATGTGATGAGAATCTCCCTATCAAAAAATTTGGAAGAATCACTTTGGGAAATGTTATTTTTTGGGATGGTGTCGGTCTTCTGTCACACTCAGAAAACAGAGGAAGAGAGTCATTTCTAAAGAGAGAAAGATTCAAGGCCAAAATTCACATAAGATTTTATTTTTTTTAAAAAAAAATAGGAAAAAATAGTAGGCAGACTTTCACATATTCATTTCCGCAGCTTCTAAGAGTCATAACAGGAGAGATGAGGTTGAATGAAAACATATAATATTCTATGAATGCTTAAGATTCTTCATTGTTCCGAAGTTCTGCAAAAGCCCCAGAGAGGAACCCCTCCATTCCCTCTAGCAATGAGAAGTTCTTGCCTTAGCTTGCCTCTTCTTAAGCACCAGACTGGCAGGCACTGGAATTAGAAAGAACCATGAGAGCTAAAGAGGTCAGAAAATAGTAATTTCTTCAGCACTTCAGGCTAAAATCAGTTGAGAGGACTCCAAGGATTTATATGTTTTACAAACAAGCTGTCCACCCATTGACTTTGTCTAGCTTTCAAAATATATTTACTCTTTCACTAATAGCTTGAGAAAGCCATCTCTAATCCAGTGAAAACAGCCATGCTCAAATTACCTGCTCCTTCCCACTCCCTGGTAGGGTTTTTTACTTAAAAAGAGAGGTTTCTAAGTGGTCATAAATACTATTTAACTTTGGATAGATACTTTATATACACATATTTATTCCCTTAAGTTCTGAGCAAATTGTGATGACCATCAGCTCTTTGATGATTACTATACAAAGGTCTGATTTACAAGCTTCCTAGGCAACAATCCAACACCTAGAGAAAGGACAGCCACATGGTTTCTTCTTGCATTTCTGTTATCTAATAATAGGTAACAGCCATCCTTGCCTGAACCTCACTATGTATTGAATTTCACCTTACTTTGCCCAATTGCCCATGCTGGCTACACATTTCCAAATCAAACCCTGCAAAGCCTGAAGCTCGCAAATTATCAAATGCAATCTAGTTGCATGTATTATGAAATATTATTTGAAACAATAATTTAAGTTCCCTTCAGATTAAAAACTGTGCAAAGCCATAACAATATGGGCAAGAGCATACTGCTATTTTTATTATTTTTTTAATTAGCAAAGCTCTCAAACTAATGCAATTCTTTTAAAAAGTAAGGATGAGGCAAGGCTTACTCTGGTGCTAGGGAACAGGGATTTTTAAATCTGCTTTTATCAAAATAACAAAAAATTCCATCGTTAGAATTCTGTGTTCAAAAGAAGTTCATAACCTTGCCGGTTTCAGAATGCTGCTTCATCAAAGTTAAACATAGTCCTTTGTGACCACTCAAGTCTTTTGCCTTATGTTTATAGCCAAGGGTTTGGAATGCATTTTTGACTACAGAAATGGAAAGTACGATTTAAAAGATTTCCTGTTATTTTGCAGGTTTTAAACCACTGGAACATTTTTTCCCCTAAATCACTACAGGGAAGTTCCAAGATGCCTTTTGCATTTCATACTTCTCAGAGCTAGAACTGCTTAATATTATTATAACTTTAGTCTGTACTCTTCAATATACTCTGGGCAAGCTCGGCAGAAAGCGATACTTGTGAATTAATAAACTTGAATGACTAGCTTGAGGCAAGATGTGGTTGAAGGAATATCTGTACAATTCATCTGAGAATGTTTTTTAAATGTATTCTGAGGTTCAGAAGTCCTAGAATAAGGCTGCCATTCTTACGTTAGACACAATAAGTGCTAGAGATCCGGGTGCAGTTTTCAGTAGAGTTTCTGCAGCAGGAGAAGAGAAGAGTGGTGGCTGAAAATTCAGACAGGACCTCATTTAGAAGCAGGCAACTCAGGCTTCCAGGATGGAGGCTTGCTGAGTTCAGGAAACAGCCATCCATGAGCAATCTATTCAATTATCAATTCAACAGCAAAAACATTGTATAAACAATTTCTAGTTTATGAATGAAAGTTACATTGTAATGAATGACAGAATATCAAGTATATATCAGAGTTGTAAAATGTTCTTTAAGTGCAATGAAAAAATTACCCTGTGCAAATTGGCCCGTGTGTGATTCAAATTGGAGATTTGACAGCCAAAAGGTGAATGATCTGCCTTGAGTTTGTGATTCAGGATTTGAGAGGGAAATGATTTGATTTTAAATGATTTGAGATTCTATTAAAAAGAGGTCTGTCCATAAACGATAATGGAGAAGGACTAAGTTGCTGTTTTCCTTTGAAAAATGCTATGAAAATAGGAACAATAAGAGGCCCTTTAAAAGATAGTAATCATGACAATCCGTTTTTGAAATATTCTCAATCTAACTTTTAGCTAGAGATGGCAGGAAGATGGAAGGACAGTCCAGCAGCCCTTCAAATTCTCCAGGAAAAAAGTTTCAATTGTGTTGAAATGTAGAAATGTCTTATTCCATTTTAAGAATAAAATATTTTAGAGCTATTAAAAAAAAAACCTAGGGTCTTTGCTTTCCACTTTCTCTTCAGAGCATAACAGTTGACACAATGAAAAAATATCCAGTGTGAGTTTTCCCTTAAAGGGAGGTTAAAGTTTGCAACTCTCATCACTTGGGTTTGGGGGGATTCCCAAATAAGTTTCCTGGAAATAGCTCCTCATCACTGGTTTCACTGGGTTACCAATCTGGACAGGGTATGCTAATTAGCAGTTAGCTTCTTCTCTACAGGGTTCAGAAAAAATGGCTAATGGCTTGTCTTTGTGGATGGTATAAATTTGTTGTCTCCAAATCCTGACTTTTTTGCAGTGTCAAGTAGGTTGGAATAACTGGTTGGCAAGTTTTTCTGCTCCTGTGAAAAACCTGCTCATCACTAGTAGGATTCGTAACATCAGAGTTGTGTCTTGCTAGCAAAGTTCAGTTATCAGAGGCAGCAGAAACTAACTTGCATAGTAAAATATACTAACAAGACAGACAGGCTTGGTAGTATATTTCGTTGTGGCATTTGTAGTAGCTTTTCAACCCACCAATCATTTAGAACAGTACCTATAAATAGTTGTCTGACTCCTATTCACTCAATGTTGAGAGACTGGCTATATAATAGAATGTTTAGAAATAAGCTTTGACTTCATGCTGGATCACCCTGAAGCTATATTCAAAAGTACTGGAAGCTGAGTTGAATTCCCAGCAACATTGGCAGGACCAAGACAGAAATACAACACTCCATTAGCAGCAGAAAGTGCAAAGTTTGGGGCTGGTCAGTTAAACTGAGTTGAATGAGTAAATTAAACTCAAAATAACATTAGAGTTGCCATTCCAAACTCTATGACAATTAGGGAGTTTAATGAAGTGGTAGAATTCATTCATCAGCTACTCATGACAAGGTCAAACAGTTCATCATCACCACATAATTCCACTCAGTCCTCTTTTTATATGGAAATGAAATGAAACAAAGTCAAACTAGAGTCTTGGACTTTAAGAGAGCTAATTTCAATAAACTTAGAGAGACCTTGGGGAGACCTTAGAGAGACCTTGAGGATTCTCATTCCATGGATGAGAATCCTCAAGGGGAAAACAACTCAAGAAGCTTGGGAAAATTTGAAAAGTGAGATTATAAAAGCCCAGTCTAGCACAATATCAATGAAGAAGAAAAATAATAGCTCTCAAAAGAAACCAGCATGGCTACATGAAGAACTCTCTGACAAATTGAAAGACAAAAAAGACAAAAAAGACAAGTGGAAAGAGGGGCAAATAACTAAGGCAGAATATCAGCAAATAGCTCGAGCCTGTAAAGATGAAGTGAGGAAAGCTAAGGCTCACAATGAACAAAGGCTTCTGACAAAAGTAAAAAATAACATAAAAAGCTTCTTCCAACATATTAAAAACAAGAAAAAAGTCAAGGAAACAATTGGTCCATTGCGGGGGAAAGTGGCAAGAAGGTGACAAGCAACAGGGAGAAAGCAGAACTACTTAACTCGTTTTTTGCATCTGTCTTTACACAAAGTAGTGTAAAGTCTCCGGAGTCTCCGGAGAAGGGCGGCATATAAATCAAATTTTTTAAAAAAGGAAAAAAACAGTCCAACCTATTAAAAATAGCACCACAAAAAAACAGATTAGGAACACAAGTTAAAATAGGGAAGAAAATAGTAAGTGAGCATCTGTCTACAGTAGACAAGTTCAAATCACCAGAATCAGATGGATTACACCCCAAGGTTCTGAAGGAACTGGCTCAGAAATGTGATCTCAGAACTACTGAACCATATCTTTCAAAGATCCTGGAGCACTGGGGAACTGGCAGAGGACTGTAAAAGAGCTGATGTAGTTCCCATATTCAAAAAAAAAAGGGAGGGGGGAAATAGATCCAGAAAACTACAGACCCATCAGCCTCAATAAGCCTACTCTGGAAGATAGGCTTAAGATACTGCATGATCTTGATAGACTTGAACATAGGGCGCTATTTAACAAAATGAAATTCAATGGTGAAAAAAGTAAGATTCTACATTTAGGCAAGAAAAACAAAATGCAGAGGGACAGCATATGTGGTACCTTGCTCAATAGTGGTGACTGTGAGAGGGATCTTGGGACTCCTAGTGGACAAACACTTAAATATGAGCCAGCAGTGTGCTGAAGCTGCCAAAAAAGCCAACACAGTTCTAGGCTGCATAAACAGAGGGAAAGAATCAAAATCACGTGAAGTGTTAATACCACTTTATAATGCCTTGGTAAGGCCATACTTGGAATACTGCATCTAGGTTTGGTCACCATGATGTAAAAAAGATGTTGAGACTCTAGAAAGAGAGCAGAGAAAAGCAACAAAGATGATTAAGGGATTCGAGGATAAAACATATGGAGAATGGTTGCTGGAACAGAATATGTCTAGTTTAATGAAAAGAAGGAATAACGGTGACATGATAGCAGTGTTCCGATATCTCAGGGGTTGCCATAAAGAAAATGGAGTCAAACTATTCTCCAAAGCACCTGAGGGTAGGACAAGAAGCAGTGAGTGGAAAATAATCAAGAAGAGAAGCAACTTAGAACTAAGGAGAAATTTCCTTACAGTTAGAACAATTAATCAGTGGAACAACTTGCCTCCAGAAATTGTAAATGCTCCAACACTGGAAGTTTTTAAGAAGAGATTGGACAACCATTTGTCTGAAGTGGTGTAGGATTTCCTGCCTAAGCAGAGGGTTGCACTAGAAGACCTCCAAGATCCCTTCCAACTCTGTTATTCTAAGAATAAATCGCAAACATGTATATCATCTCTAACAATGCTTAATGCAATAAAAAAAGCCATCAAATCAGTGAAGCACCTTGAAAGACCACTTGATTCATTTTTCTGCTTTGTATGTAGTATGATTTGATCAAAATTTTAACCTTCTCTTTTAAACTGTGTACTGCTTTGTTTTTTTTTTTTAAAAGATAGCAATGAATATCATAAAAAGCACCTGGTTTGCCTTTAGCTTGCTTTAACCATTATTTCTTCATACCAGCAGTTCTGTGGAAACTATCAAACCATATGGACTGATTACAGAACTACCATCTTAAAATTGAGGGCACTTCCATAAAGGTTTGTTTTATTACTCCAGAATCAGCTCTGTACACATTTGGTCTCACCCATTCTTTGCATTTCGCAAATAAGTCCATTTATTACCAGCTCTGGAGCACTGTACTAGAAACTATTTTGAATCATTATCCTGTAATGCTGTGGAATTTGTGGACAGGCTGTTTCCCAATTGGTATTTTGCTATTTTGCTATTTGCAAAATGGTAACTTTATTATGAATATAATTCAGCTTTCTGATTCTACCTTGTCAGCCAGGCACAATGGAAAATTCAGAATCAGAACATGATTTTTGATGTCTAAGAAGGCTGAACAACCAAAACTCAGTAGGCATCACAGAATATGCAGAAAGCATGGAAAAGTAGGACCCTAAGCTGAATATTTATTTATTTATTATTTATTGGTTTGATTTATATGCCGCCCTTCTCCAGAGACTCAGGGCGGCTTACAATGCATTAAGCAATAGCTTTCATACTTTTGTATATACCTGCTTAGTAGGGCTTTCGGCCCCCCCTAAGCGGTGTTCCTTTTATACAAAGTCAGCTTATTGCCCCCACAATCAGGGCCATTTTACCTACCTCGGAAGGATGGAAGGCTGAGTTAACCTTGAGCCTGGTGACATTTGAACTCGCAGTAATTGCAGGCAGCTGGCAGCTAAATGTTACTTAACAGCACTTTGGTCCGCTGCACCACCAAGGCTCTTATGATTTTATAAAGTCATTTTTATGGGATACTTATGAAATATCTTAACAGTATGTGGCACATGTAAAGACAGATCATCAACTTTTGTATCAACAGTATCAACTTTTTTTTCTTATCAACCCTCTCTCTGATACCAGACAGGACTTGCTGATCTATGAATCTGGATCAGAGGAAACCATACTGGTTTTTGCATGTAATCCTTTGGTTGCAACAAAAATTTATGGTTTATATTTATTCACATGAATGAATGAATGAATGAATGAATGAATGAATGAATGAACGAATGAATAAAAATCCCATTGATTTTTTTTTAATGGATAAGAGTGTAACCTTCATAAAATAAGAATTGTTTTCTGGCATGTTATATTGTTATGGAATATGTGTATTCATGAAAGAATTACTTCTATTATTCTTGTAGTGAAATTCAGATCTAAACTCTAGTTTCCATGGTCAGTTGCTATCTCAAAAGCAGAGGTTGGTCAACATTGACTGAGATTATGTTGAATTGATATGAACATATGTCAATTCAACTCCAGTCTACCTGAACAAGGTGTGAATCAGCTGAAACTAAAAAAAAGCTTTGCTTTTCCTCATATCCTTTTGACTTATCCATCTTCTTATTTAAAATGTTAGATTTCATATGGCCCCATTAACACTTATATAAAGTGCTATTCCCATCTGGCCCACGAGATCTAACCTTAATCCTGTAGATATGGGAACTAAAATGGGCTTCAGGCTTAATCCAGAGAAGATAAAGCATATCTCAGTCTGATTAAAATCAGCCATCATAATAGCAGCTATCATGTTACAACTATGGTGCAACTTTTTAAAAAAATTGTTCTGGGATGGATTTCTTGATTTTGGTGATATGAAGTTGAACTGGAATTCTTTTTCAGTGTTTTTTCGTTTGCTTGCTTGCCTATTAAAGTGTGAGCTCCTTTTCAAAGCAATGTTAGAAACCTTCTTGTTTTGCCTAGTGAAATGAGCCACCATTTGCTCTGGCAATGCCAAAAGATACTCTGATCCAATTGTCCAATCTTATGCTTGACTGTAGGGTAGCTATAAAAATGCCAGTCACCTTTTTTTCTGTGGCTTTGAGTGTCCTGGGGGGCAGGTAACTATGTCTCTACCATTTGAGGCCTTCCAAAACTCAACGGGCAGCTTGCAGATAAAAACTGATCAATGTTTTTACAAAGCAACTGGCTTTGTTCCAGTTGAGTGGCATCCATCATACATGACATGTATATAAATATCCTTACATTTGTAGCTCATGTTTTAACCCTTCACAATTAGAACAGCATTTTCTTGGTTTTATTTTCACAATAGTATTTTTAAGCAGGATAGGCTGACATATTTTACAAAATAAGGAAGATGATCTTGATGGAAATATTCAAGAATCATTACCTAAGCAAAGGGGGGTGAAACATTTTTAAGTCCGGGGAAACAAAAGAATATTCAGAAGCAGTTTAGGCAGATGTTTCCGTATTTCATAGTTCTATAGTGCAGAGGGAGGAACACTACAATCACATTTGCAAAATTCTGTTATTATAGCCAATATGAATAAAAGTAGTTCTAGGCTTCTTGTGGAGTTGATTCTGGACACTTAGTGAGGTTGGCAATGAAATTGTCTGGCAGTCAATCAGTAGAAATTCCACAGTACTTTTCTGACTATCGCATACAATATGACTCCCTTTCTCTTTCCTCTGTCACATGGTATTTGCCATTCCCTGTCAATTTTATTCACTTGTGTTCACAGTCCTTTTCATGGCACAGAATGATTTGGCCATTTGCTACAGACCTTCATATAGACAAATACGTTAACTCCATAATACCCAGTTGGTTCAGCAGAGTGGTTTGGGCTATAGGATCACATCCTAAATACTGTTAAGTGACAAAAGATAAGGGGGGAAAGATGAGAGATGTTTGTTCAGATTCCTATTGACTCCGTGTTTTAACATAAGCCACCTCTTTTAACAAAACAAACCAGGGGTGGGACTGATACTTGAAAGAGCACAGAATGCAAGAAAATCTGTTCCACTAATAGGCTTTCAACTCAGCCCATTTTCTTTCTCATATCATGAATAGCCTATTGACAATAAAGGGCTATTGGAACAGTCAAGGAACTGTATGAGAAACAAAATGATTTATTTTGCATTTTAATTTTAACTTGAACTTCCTGAACCCATGCATGAATACACACTTACCTTTTCATAATTACATTAAAACTGTTTTTGCAAAATGTGGACAGTTGGGAAAAAGCACACCCTGATTGTGTGTGCGTGTAAGGGAGGGAGGGAGAGAATAATATACTGAAAAACATTATGAAAAAAACTAGTCTGCTAATATAGATATATATATTAGAAAAGGTTCATACTGAAGTCACCATTTTAGACAAAGTACACATAGAAATGTATATTGATACTGGGTTTTTTTTCTTTTTTAGAAAGTACAAAAATAAGAAGAATGTCATATTTTTTAAAAAGAGAGAAGCAGGGCGAAAGGAAACTTAGTACATTAATGCAGTGTTTCTCAACCTTGTAACTTGAAGATGTGTGGATTTGAGTTCCCAGAATTCCCCAGCTGGCATGCTGGCTGAGGAATTCTAAGAGTTGAAGTCCACACATCTTGAAGCTGCTAAGGTTAAGATATACTGTACTTTCTGATGCACATTCTGCAGTGAGTGTATCTTTGCTCTTATCACCACCAAGGTCAGGGCCAATATTGCATGGACTGACTACCTAAGAACAGACTTTGTCAGTGGCACCTCACAACTTTGGGGTGTCCTCCCAGTGAGATATGCCTGGCACTGTCTTTACCATCTTTCCAGTTTCAGAAGATATGGCTTTTCTAGGCCTTTAAATAAGGAATTACTTTTTACACACCTGTGATATTTTATATTTCTTGATTGTAAACTTGATTCTCTGTTGTGTTGTTAAATTTTGCATAGGCATTTTAGAAAATATTTTAATTACATCTGTTTGTTTGAACATAGAAAATTTTTCATTTTGAGTTTTCGGTGAAACAGCTTAAGGCTCCTTGTGGGACTTGTCATGTAAATGTTCTAAGTAAATGAAAGGAATTTGTAGTTGGAGTAGAGGGAGGAAGATGATAGCAGCAGCTATCTTGAATTTTTAGAAAAACCCTCCCCTCCAAATCCCCAATGCCCCTGAGGGTGTAGTGTTCATTTGGGATATGCTAATGGCAAGCCACTGATAGCAAAGTTAAAATGATGTTTCTTCTTTGCCTGCTCTTATGTCATAATTTTATCCTTCCAGTAGATACTAATTTCCATCTGTTTGTTCTCTTTCCTGTGCTGCTTGCTGGGACTGAGAGGAACTTTTTAAGAGCCACACTAACGCTCCAAATTTAGCAGTAGGTCTCTCCATTAGATTTACCACAATAATGCCCTGGCTCTCTGCCAACACAGAGCTTAGAGCAGCTGTGCCCTGCCCTTAATCACCCTGTTTTCTTTTCCTTCCTTCTATCTTCAACATCTGCATCTGTAACTTGCTTTGTTTAGCTGTTTATTTAGATATAAAACCTGCCTCATCCTAAAAACATGGGTTGGGCAATCAAAAGGTGTGTGTAGGGGGTATAAATCCAAATATATAAAAAAACAAAGCAAGTTTTGTCCAATGCTATAAAGCTGCCTGATTGTTTTACAATTGATGGCCATACCAAATATGTATGTATGTAACATGCAGAATTTTTTAAAAACATAGACGCGCAAACCAGGATATTTTATGGCTCCCGGGCCACATCTGGCCCTTTGGCTCTCCCTGCCTAACCCACATGAGGTCAGTCGGAAGTTAGAAAATAAAATGTAAATAAGTGTGCTGCAGGGGGCAGGAGAAGAAGCCAAGTGTGCTCCTTTAGTTGGCTAGTGAGAGAGAGAGAGAGACCCTAACTCAGCACATGGGCACTGGTAGCAGATTAAATCCATCCTATTGGTTCAGCTCTCCACAATAGTCCCAGGTTCTCATGTGGCCCCTTGGGGAAATTAATTGCTTATCCCTGGTGTAGAACATGAGATGTTAATGATTATTATATCTACAGTACATATATAATATGGTCCTAAGGGAAATCCTTCTTCAGGAAGGACCCAGGCTCAGCCCTTCAGGTGGGAGCGCACTACTTCAGGTGAGAGTGCTAGTCCTCTGGCTTTCCACCCACCCATTCTTTTCTGTTGAAGGGCAGATTAATATGTCATAGAACCTGATCTGGATCCCCTCAAAACCTTCAGTAGTAGTCGCATAGCTCAGCCAATTTCCACATGCAACACTATCTTGCACTTTGCCTCAGGCAAAACTCTTGGACTGGCCATGTCAGATCATGGCAAGAGTTGCTGGCATGGAATTCTCCCTCTATGCTTACAATCATAGAATTGTGGCATTGGAAGGGGACCTTTAGGTTCTCAAATCCATTCCTGCCAAGAAGAACTCCACTTTGCCAGTTCCTTTTCTCCACTGCCCTCCCTCATGCCCAGTTGAAAATATTTACATTTCTTTGAATATTTATACTTCCCCTGCAGTTGTGCTGCCTGGTCCTTCAGCAATAGCTACATTTATCTGATGGGAATGCAAAACTTCACAGTCAAGCAAAATATAAAACACAATTCCCATCCCACCCCCACCCCCACTCTTCATTTTTCTGCAAACCAAGAGTTACTTTTGGGGGAGGCAGCTGTTTCAAATATTTAGCTTTTGCTTCCTATACCTAGATTTAATTTAATTAGTGATTTTGCTGAAACTATAAACAAGTGATTTTTGTGCAACATGTGATGATACTACTTCTAGACTAACAGTGGATTATACTTCTTTTCCCTTCTTTCCCCAAACATTTTTCATAGTCTAAACTAATGATGAAGAACTTATGGCACATGTGTCAAAGGTGACACCCCACAATGTTTTGGGTCATATGCCATTGTTCACAGGGGTGGGTTCTACTTACCGTATATACTCGAATATAAGCCGAGTTTTTCAGCCCGTTTTTCAGGCTGAAAAACGCCCCCTCGGCTTATATTCGGGTCATGAAAAAAATGACTTTTTCCCTGCAACTGTTTTGGCTCCCAAGAGTGGCAAGGAGGCTTCCTAAAGCCAAAACGGGGCGTGGGGGGGTACGGCGCCCCTCCCCCATGCCCCTTTTTGGCTCCCAAGGCTTGCTAGGGGCATGAGGGGGGTCCTAGCAAGACTCTCTGCAGCCCCCTGGAAGCAAAAACGGGCTGGGAGGGGGCTTAAAGGGAGAAAGAAACCAAGAAATCCTCACCGTTTAGGGAGATCCCATGTGCACTGAGCTTGAGTTGAGAGCTGATTGTAATTGGCTGCTAGCTAGTGGGTTCTCCTAGCTTGGCTGTCTCAGGAATTCTGGGAGTTGAAGTCCACAAGTTGTAAAAGGGCCACATTTGCCCAGCCCTGGCATCTCTTAACAGAGGCTTCAACTTGCCTGAAATTAGATCAAGCCAGTGACTTGGTGGGCGTGGCTAGCTGGTCATGTGATATATGTGTATAGGGACTACTCAGAGGGTTGAAAAAAGTCATTTCTGACAGGTCCTCGTACTTCTGACTGGTCCTCACACTTATGACCATCCTCACATTTATGCCTGTGCAGCATTCTTAAAACCATGTCACTCATTTCACAACTGCTTCTCTTCACCATGGTGAAAAGATAGGGCAAAAACGTAAAATGTGAGGACAGTCATAAGTTCGAGGACTGGTCACAAGTGCAAGGACCAGTCAAAAATTACTTTTTCAGCCCTCTGAGTAGTCCATATGCACAAAAGGACTACCCAGAGGACTGAA
This sequence comes from Ptyas mucosa, assembly GCA_012654045.1. Lineage (NCBI taxonomy): Eukaryota > Metazoa > Chordata > Lepidosauria > Squamata > Colubridae > Ptyas > Ptyas mucosa. The sequence continues at coordinate 7,580,505 of WNWU01000018.1, read as the reverse complement.
AAAAGTGATTTCTGACAGGTCCTCGCACTTTTGACCAGTCTTTTTTTATTTTGAAATTTACCAGTAGCCGCTGCATTTCCCACCCCCGGCTTATACTCGAGTCAATGAGTTTTCCCAGTTTTGGGGGGTAAAATTGGGGGGGGTCGGCTTATATTCGGGTCGGTTTATACTCGAGTATATACGGTACCTCCCATTTGCAATGGGAGCACATGTGCGCAGAGGCTTCTGCACATGCACAGATCTTTCATGATGACATCCGAGCGGGTGGGTGGAGCCCCCTGCCACCATTACTACTGGTTTGCAAGAACCGGACCGAACCGGGAGCAACCCACCACTGGTTGTTCACCAATACCGAACAACTATTCTTGAATGTGCACACTGTTCTCACATGATTTCAGAGGCTACAGAGGTGATACAAGAATAGGTAGTGCACTTATGCTCTCCAGGTTCTGTGGAAGTTTCATGGTCTCTGCAGTCTCCAAAAATTGTGGAAGAGCAAGGCATAGTTTTGCACTGTTTTTGGAGGCTGCAGAGGCCACAGAAGAACATTATGTGAACCCACTTCAAGAATGGGTTCATAGTTAGACTATTGCAACGTGCTGTACATGGGGCTACCCTTGAAGAGTGTTCGGAGACTACAGTTGGTCCAGAATGCAGCTGCGCGAGCTGTTGTGGGTGCACCTAGAAAGACCCCCATTATACCAATTCTCCGCAAGCTGCACTGGCTCCCTATTGGTCTCCAAGCACAATTCAAGGTGTTGGTTATTACCTTTAAAGCCCTACATGGCTCAGGGCCAGGCTATCTTCGAGACCGCCTTCTAGCGCATAGCTCCCAACAACCAGTAAGATCCCACAGAGTTGGTCTCCTCTGGGTCCCGTCAGCTAAACAATGCCGGCTGCGGGCCTGCGGGGGAGGGCCTTCTCTGTGGCTGCCCCAGCTCTCTGGAACCAGTTATCTCCTGAGAGCCGGACTACCCCCACCCTATTGGCCTTCCGGAAAGCGGTAAAGACCTGGCTTTTCTGGCAGGCCTGGGGCCGTTGATCTCGCTGTTGCAATCTTGCGAGATCCGGCCATGAATGGTGTGCATGGGCTTTTAATGTTTTTAAAATGTTTTTACAATGTTTTTTAATAATTTTTCTATGTTCATTGCTCGCATTATTTTTGCTGTAAGCCACCCAGAGTCCCTTGGGAGTTGGGCAGCACAGAAATACGATAAATTAAATTAAATTAAATTAAATTAAATGAAGGCTCATGCGGCTCAGAGCAGCCTTAGGTAGACCACAGGGACCTGTCAACAGAAAAAGGACATTGCCTGAAGATATGTGGCAAATTCCAGGGGACAGCACAAGGCACCCTTTTTAAGTGGCAGCAGTGGTGCTACGGCTGAAGTCAAGGCTCAGCATAGGTTCTACTGTCGAGTGTTGTTTAGAACGGCTTAAATCGTGGGGGGGGGTGTAGAAAGAGATGTTTTTCTCTTTAGTTTGTCTCTATGTGTTGGAGGGAGTGAGAGAAAGAGAGAGAGAAAGAGAGAGAGAGTCAAGTTAGACATTTTCAAAAGTTTTGACACACTGAGCCTAAATGTTTTGCCATAAGGGGTCCAAACATTCTAGGACAGTGGGCTTGCTAACCAGGGCATTCTGGGAGTTGAAGCCCAAACATTGTAAAGTTGCTAAGGTTAAGAAACACTGTTGTAGACAAAGATAGTTAGTGATAAATTTACTTACTTCCACAATATTCAGCAAAGGAAGTGACTTGCACTCCTTCACATATGATCTTAATTTTGAATATTCACATCTATGAGAAAGCTGGAAAAGGGGAACGGCACCAAGAGGAACATTAACACTTTACAGATGAGAGTATTCTATCTAAATCTGCTATCTGCCATAGTTTCCTGTGCTCCAAGTAATTTTTCAGACTTTTCATGTGCAAACTTTGTTTTCAATTAAACTGTATGACCAATTCCAGTTTTGCTTTTTAAGACTCAAATGATGAATTTCCAAGATGACAACTGGGGAGTTTTCCCCAAGCTCCAAAAGATACAATTAGCATAATCTGTAAAAATCTGCTTTGCAAAACATTTTTCAATAAAGTTTGGATTATTTTGATTTAGCGGATTGCTGCTATTTTAAACAGTAATGGAGGAGTTAAACAAAGGAGCCTGATTTAGCCACAGGAGAGAGTGCAGAGTGCAATATTGCCATCTACTGCCTCTTTTTAGATGAAACCAGATTTCCAACCCCACTTTTTAAACAATTAACCTCCTGTTTCCCTAATTGGGTCCTTATGAAATTTGAGATTGTGGATTGCAACTCTGTTATTTCCCATGTATTTTGGTCATACAGCAAGAAGTTATGGGGTTCTAACCCAACACCTCTGAAGAGGTGGAAAAAGCCAGTCTCATTACAGTTAGACAAATATGGCTATTGGTAATCCTTGTCATTATTGTATATCTCCCATCTTGCAAAGGAAAATTGATATGTTATCGTGTTCAGCATTTTCCAATTCCCAGCAAGAGCGATCAGTGAATGCTGAACACAATGAATCACTTTCTTTTTAAATAAATGGGTGACTGAAGAATGAAATAAAGTAAGACCGTCTCTGCTCAGATATGCAATCAGCCAATAGGTTTCTTCTCTTCTGATGCACATGGTGTTCAGAGAATAGATGGGCCTCTCCTTTCGCCATGCTAACTCTCCTGTGTTTCAGAGGGAAAGAGAAAATGGAATTATGTATCAACCACAACTTCAACCTATCTTTCAACAAGGAAACTTTATTCAGATGTAATCATTATTCCCCAAAGTTTGCAGCCAGTTTTCTTTCTGGAACAGCTATATTTTAGGAAAGTGCTAGAGATGGAACACACAGTTAGCTCACCTATACTAAATTAAGTTTCAAATTTGGCCCATGTAAATTCCAGGCCAGCTTTGGCTCTGAATTGGTTTCTTGAAGAAAATGTTCCAAGCAAGAAAGAATCCAGATTAGGATTTGATGTTATAAAGCTGGGGGAAGTATTTTGTGACACATTTTTTAAAAATTCAGTTTACCTAAAGTGCTTAAGTATATTGAGGTTGGAGATATACTGTGCTTTTTCCCTGAAAACCATGTGGGAATTGTTGCAGATATAATTTGCTTTCTGCTAAACCCACTGTATAAGATTGAAACCCTATCTACATTTATTTTGTGAGTAACCCTTACTAAGTCAGAACAGACGTTTTTTACATATCTTCATGGATATTATCTAGTTATTCATGTAATCATGCTTAGTTGCACGTGAGACCAGACTGCATGTGAAATTATATCTATGGATTTATGTCACTGTGGTAGGATTTCACTTTTTATCCGGATTAAAGCAAGGTGTATAGGGAAAAGGTTCATTGGTATTTGATTTGGGAGGAATAGTTTCATTGATAGACAGCTTCCTTCCATAGAACATAGTGAAGGTATTTTTATGAGAACCAGAACACATAAGGAAAATGTTCAAATTCCCATTTCTAGACCCCAATGAAAACAAATTACAAACAATTGTAATGCTAATACTGTACGACACTTTCCCCCTTTAAAATGTCCTTGAAAAGGGGTTGTGAGTTTTTTAGTAATTTTTGTAAACAGAGAGTCTTATTTGGGGTGCTTTGTTTGAGGATTCCTCTGAACACTTAAGCAGTGGTCATTTAGCATACTATCTCTTCATTGGGATGTTTGGGGTCTTATATCACAGGTTCAACAAACCCAAGGTTCCTCTAAAGTTGTTAGGATTTCTTCTGAGCAAATAGTTAGACTGGGAACACTATTAATATATACATTACTCTCAAGACAGAATAGGGTTTGTGGAATGTTTCCCATCCCACCAGCTTAGCTTCAACAAGTTGCTGTATTACCTCCAAACTGTGACCTATAATCTGGGCCTTACTCAAGAGAATTTCTCCACCAAGCACTAGCTTACACTAAACCCTGTGAGGGTTTGGCTCTGCATGGAAAACAAAGGGCGTAGCTTTCTTCAAAGGAAAAAATTAATCCAAACCACTTCACCCAAGAGCTTATTGTTCTTCATCTTCTCATGTTAATCTGGTTGCTGATTTTTCTGGAGCTAACTTGCTTTTTATCTTCCATGGAAATCAGTTAAAGTAATACAATCTAAGATGACCCTCTTAAGTCCTTCTTGTCTAACCCCAGCTCAACTTGATGACTTTGGGAAAAACACCTTTACACATAAAGCTTCAATTGTGTATTAATTACTCCGCATAATTTTTTAGTTTATCCTTTTATATTTTATTGCTTTTAAGTTGAGTATTGTTTACTGTTGTTTGGGAAACCTGTTTTGTGCACTGCCCTGATGCTTTTGAAGGAACAGTAGGAATAAAAATAGTAACATTTGATATTGTTCATGTTTGAAAATTAACTATAGTAGAATCTTTTGCAAGATAGCTGGCATTTTACCCAATGCTGCTCTTATATTAAAATATAATTGAATATAGAGCCGCTTTAAGCCATAGATGAAAACAGGCATTTGGAAAACTATTATTTTACAGTTATAGTTCTATTATTATTTTTTTAAAAGGAGGGGGAGAAATGAATTGGTCTCCATAGCATTTGGGGTGACAGGATATGTTTGTGAAAGATACTAGGAGTTTTTTTATTCCTGAAAGATTGTGAACAAGAGCTTAAAAGATAGCCCATACTATCTTTTTCTATAACTTGGAAGGAAGTTCTGGTGAATACTGTATACAGTATAATTTGTTTTCCACAAAGGACATCATTATGTTGAAGAGAACAAAGGTCTGTGGTGGAGATGAATAAGATATAATTTGTAAAACACATCCATATCCAGAGTGCAAAAGGAACAACAGAAAAGTAGGTACAGTCAACAAGGTATGTGCATATAGTTGCACATATGTTCAGCACATAATTGGAAGCAGCTTTTTCTGCCTCTCTATCAGCAATTTGTAATCCAGTACATTTCATCCATGTGAAGGTCTGTTTGTATTCATTCTAGCAGGACAAAAAAGTACAATGTAAGCAAATAATAAGAATCCACAATGGTTATGAGCCAAACCTGACTTGAAATATTTTTGAAAGTTAGAGGTTGTTCTTTGTCTCTTGATCATTACTAAAAACATAGAATCATAGGGCTGGAAGGGACCTTAGAGGCCTTCTAGTCTAACCCACCTGCTCAAGACAGGAGAACTGATACCATCTTGATCAAATGATTGTCCAGACTATTTTCGAAAAACCCCAGTGATAGGACAATTCGCAACCCAGGGAGGCCAGCTATTCCATTGATTAATTGTTCCCAGTGTCAGGAAATTTCTCCTTACTTTTAGGTTGAACCTCTCTTTAACAAGCTTCCACCTATTACTTTTCCTGCCCTCAGGTGGTTTGAAGAATAAGTCAAGCCTCTCTCTCTTCTTTCTCCAAGCCCCTCAAATATTGGAAGACAGTTATCATGTCCTTCCTAATTCTTCTCTTCAATAGGTCTCTCAACTGTTCATCATATGATTTAGCCTCCAGTCCTCTTATCACCTTTGTTGCTCTTCTCTGCACTTGCTAGAGTGTCAGCATCTTTTTTGTATCGTGATGACCAGACTACATTCAGTATTCTAAATGTGGCCTCACTACCGTGTTTTCTGCCTAAGTGCAGGACTTTAATTTTCTCATTACCAAACAGCATCTTGTTGCATAGGAGTCAATGCTCAAATCTGTCAAGATCCTTCTGAATCTTAAGTCTATTTTAGCTATTCCCCCAGCTTTGTTATCATCTTCAAATTTGATGAGTTCCTCTTCTATCCCCTCATCTAGTTCATCTATGAAGATGTTGAAGAGCACAGGGCCCAAGACAGAACTTTGAGGTACCCCACCGGAAGGGGTGAAATGCTCCCGGTTCGGACCGGATTGCCCGATCCAGTAGCGATGGAGGCGGGTGGTTCGGAAAACCGGTAGCAAAAATCCCCCCCCCCCCCCCGAAGAGGTCTGCAACCTCTTCGGCCAAAAAAATGCTTTTAAAAGTAAAAAGAAAAAGCCTCTGATGTTCGCGTGGCTCAGCTGGGATCATCAAAGGCTTTTAAAAGAAAAAAACCTTTTTTTTCTTTTAAATGCCTCTGACGATCCAAGCTGAGTTGCTTGATCATCAGAGGCATTTAAAAAAAACAAAATCTCTGCCGATCAGGCAACTCAGCTGGGATTGTCAGAGCCTTTGAAAGCATTTTTTTACAACCACTTTGCCGAAGAGGTTGTAGAAAAAATGGTTTTAAGTTAAAAAAAAATTGGCCACGCCCACCCAGTCACATTACCCCCACCCCCACCAAGCCACGCCCACAGAACCGGTAGTAAAAAAATTTAGATTTCACCCTTGCCCCACCGAGTGCTTCCCTCCATGTAAAATAACATTGTTTCACTTAAATCTCCTTTACAAGGTACTGGCAGAAAATATGGTCAATAAAAAGCATATATTTTACATTATAATGGTCAGAAAAGTTTTGTTATCTTACTTGTTGAACATTTAATTGCAGACAAAAGGATTTTCATTTCACTTCATTTTCAAGCTGGATTCATTTGCTAAATACATGCAGAAATAAAACAAATACCATTCAGAATTATAAAGCTTCCAATCTTGTTCAATTCTAACAGTTCATTTTTCAAACATTGGTTCTGGAGGATTTTTTCTCTCTCTTTCACACACAAGCATGCAGGCATATACAATCCCTGTGGTCCATCCAATTATTGCTATGGTGTTTTTTTTTCTCTAACCACTGGAACGCAGGCCTATTGTTTTTTTGCTCTGAGGAACAAACATTGTAAATGCTTGGCAAGCAGCCTGTATTATTTTTAGAAACTTTGGAACAGTTTTCTCCTTGTTTTGGGGAGGGTGGGTGGGTGGGGGGGAAGGGTGAATTTCCTATCGATCCATGTGATCACACTGCCATCTATTGTCCAAATTGTAGAAAGCAGATAATATAAATTCAAATAATTGCCATGTTGAAACACAGTTCCAACATTTATGGCAAAAGCAGGATTTTACTCTTCAGAAGCCATACTTGCTTTGATTAATTATTAATATGCAGATGCACAATAACGTAAGGAAACTGGATAAATCACTTTCTGTATCAGTGATGAATAAAGAAGGCAGGCCAGTTAATCCTGTGAATTCACTATTGCATATTTTTACTCTGTGCATTCAATAGAACAAAGAACTTTCCTCTCACCTTATTTGCGAGATGAACATTAAACACCACTCTGTAAATGCTCTGTAGTTCATTTCTGCTCAGGTATCAAAATTGATACCCATTTTTTCTGGGAAAAGATGAAAATACATTATTGAGGAGGGAAGAAAATACAGAAGGATACCAGTCTAACTTCTTCTGCAGTTATTTTTACCTTTTTATTTCATCTATTCTTTTTAAAGAAAATTTGAGGTTGTGCTGTGGATGTCTTAAAATATTGAAAAATGCCAAGGACAAAAGAAGCAAAGCTTATACAGGTAATCCGAAACTTGTAACAGTTCATTTAGTGACTATTCGAAGTTACAACGGACTAAAAAGGGACTTATGACCATTTTTCACTTAATACCTTTGCAGGATCCCCATGGTTATGTGATTTACATTTGGATGCTTGACAATTGCTTCATATTTATGACAGTTGCAGTGTCCCAGGGTCATATGATCTCCTTTTGCGACCTTCCGACCAGCAAAATCAATGGGGAAGCCAGATTCACTTAACAACCATGTTACTAATTTAACAATTGCAGTGATTCACTTAACAAATGTGGCAAGAAAAGTCATAAAATAGGGCAAAACTCGCTTAACAAATGTCTCACTTAGCAACATAAATTCTGGACTCAGTTGTGGTCATAAGTCGAGGACTACCTATACTTCTGTTCCCATGTTAGAGTAATGTCATGAGCGCTATCCAATAATAGTGGAACAAAATAGCACAAGACAAAAAAACATAAATATTTCAAATATTAAAATTTTATCATTAACCTCTTCAAGAATTGTTATGTTTCTCACATTTCTATTGGGAAAACATAGGGATTTGTGAACACCCACCAAAAATCAGGGAATGTGTGCATAAATAACTTCAAGATAACTCACAATTTCCCTGCATGGTTTTTCTAGGGCAATGTTTCTCAACCTCAGCAACTTTAAGAAGTGTGGACTTGAACTCCCAGAATTCTCCAGCCAGAGAAGACAACACTTCTTAAATAAGTTGAGGTTGTGTTCTAACGAATACAAGCAGTCCTCAACTTACAACCCAATTGAGGCCAAAATTTATCTTGCTAAGTGAGACATTTTTAGGTGAATTTTGCCCCATTTTACAACTTTTCTTGCCACAGTTGTTAAGTGAATCACTGAAGTTGTTAAGTTACTAACACGGTTGTTAAATGAATCTGGCTTCTCTGTTGACTTTTGCTTATCAGAAGATTGCAAAAGCTGATCGCATCACCCCAGGACACTGCAACTGCCCTAATAAGAACTAGTTGCCAAGCTCCTGATTTCCCCCCCCCCATCATGTGACCATGGGAATGCTGCAACGGTTATAAGTATGAAAAAATGTCACGTCACTTTCCAGTGTCATTGTAACTTGGAACAGTCACTAAACGAGCTGTTGTAGGTGGAGCACCACCTATGCTAAAAAATCTGATTCAATCAGATGGTGTGTACATTTTTATTTCATGCCCACCCCCACCCCCACAATGTAATGGGCAAGTGAAGGAAGAGAAGAGCTCCCTGTTTTGTCTTACACGTTGATACATATTTCTAAGCCGTCTTGAAGAGGCGGCCAACCTGACCTACCTAATATTGGTAGCGTAGAGCAAATATAGCCAAGTCTGCGAATATTCAACTGGTTCTTCATTTCCCAAACTGTATAATAGGAGCGCGCATACATAAAGTGTGTGTGTGGGGGGGGGGGATAAAGAGACTGCCTTAAGCCACGAAACCCTCCGAGACCACCGAGCTCCCAGTCTCCAAGGAACCGGGGTGGGGTGGGCGCGGGGCAGTGAGGCAAGGAGTCCCTAGCTTGCGGCTCCTTTCTTTCGCCGCGCCTTGGGAAGGCTGCAAGCCTGAAACATGCAGAGGCCTGTCCAAGAAAAATATCTTGAAACTCCCCTTCCTCCGCCCCCCAAACTGGGCGGAGACGAATCGGAAGCACTTCCCGCCGAGCTGATGCATTCACCCGGCCGAGCCCGGCCTGAGGATGCGAGCGGGCCGGAGGCGCAGTCCGAGAGATCATGGAGGGAAGGGCGGGCCGGGAGGTCTGTGGCAGAAAACGCGTTAGGAAGGAGGCCTACAAAGAAGGGGAAATTGGGAGGCAGGGCGAAAGAATGGCGTTTCTCCTGTTGACTGTTTTTCCCACTCCTTTCATCGCGCGCTTTTATGAGCTGCACGTCAAAATTCCCGGGGTTGGAAGGAAGAGCGAGGGCAGGATGAAGGCAATTCTTCATTTTAAACCAGCGGGTTTTTGACAGGAGTTGCATATGGGAAGAAGGTGGTGACTTTTCTACCCGAGTGGCGAGCAATCCTGATAATGAAAACGTTATTGTTTTCCTAGTATCTGCCATTGTTGCATTTCATGTCGCCACTATCTTTCTGCCTGAGAAAAGTCAATTGTTTACAGTGACCATAAGTCCTTTATTACAATAGGTAGCCCTTTCTACAATAGGTAGCCCTTTATTTCAGAAAACTGTCCTTTAGATTTATTTTTCAAATGCTTTGTCCTTAAGTTTGGTCATTTAACTTTTATCTTAAAAATAGTGCCACTTAATGCACAGACTCACATTCGTGTGAAAAAAATATAGAAATTGAATTGCCTTTTAAAAATAAATTTACATGTGCTAAATCTGTGCACTGTCCACTGTACTTTTAAAAAAAAAATTTATATGCCGCCCTTCTCCGGAGACTCAGGGCTGCTTACAATGCGTTAAGCAATAGCCTTCATACTTTTGCATATTTATACAAAGTCAGTTTATTGCCCCCACAATCTGGGTCCTCATTTTACCTACCTTAGAAAGGATGGCAGGCTGAGTCAACCTTGAGCCTGGTGAGATTAGAACTTGCAGTAATAGCAGGCAGCTGAATGTTAATCGCATGCTTTAGTCTACTGCACCACCAGGCTCACTTCTGATAGTCCTCGATTAACAACAGTTTATTTAGTGATCATTTGAAGTTACAACGGCACTGAAAGTAATGACTTATGACTGTTTTTCACAGTTGTGACAGTTGCAGCCTACCCATGGTCACATGATCAAAATTCATACGCTTGGCAACTGACTTATTTATGATAGTGTCCCGGGGTCATGTGATCCCCTTTTGTGACCTGACAAGCAAAGTCAATGGGGAAGCCAGATTCACTTAACGACTGTATTACTAACTTAATAACTGCAGTTTCACTTAACTCTGGCAATAAAGGTTGTAAAATGGGGCAAAACTCAACTGTCTCATTTAGCAGCAGAAATTTTGGGCTCAATTGTGGTCGTAAGTCGAGGAATACCTGGAGTCACTTAAAAGAAAAAAAATACATTACCTTCTTCAGTTTTGTATTAAAAAAAACCATTGCTATGGATGATTTCTGTTTTTATTGGATGGGACTTTTTCTATCTTTTGATCCCTTAAATAAGCATTGTGTACCTTATGTTTCTTTGTGGCTCCTATGAGCTATAAAGAAGTTAAGGGCATCTAGGTCTGCACATCTTGTAAAGGGGAAAGAGCCATGTTGATAAATTTAAAATAATCACAGGAGAACAGCTAGTGCATTAATTAGCTATTAGATGGAACAGGTAGTCTTCCACTTATGACTGGTTGTAAAATGTTGCATCATAATGTGGGAGCTTGGCAACTTTTTCGCACTTACTGGCAAGATTGGCAAGTTCCCTGTGATCATGTGATGACTATTTGCAATCTCTGCTAACTTCTTGAGCAAGTCATTAGGGAAGGTGGTATCAAACTGTTATCACCTGCCAAAATATTTCTTCATTATTGGACTGAAGAAATAAGGGAGGGGAGAGGATCCTATGCACTGGGCTGGATAAACAAAACAAAGTTCTTCATAATCCCTGCTTTGTTTCTCCAGCTCAGTGCAGGAGTTTCCCTTCTGCACACAAAGAGGACAGAGTGACAAACAACATGGAAATCCATTTCTCCAGCCCAGCATATGAATTCCTACTGCACACAGATGGGAGTTGTCTGTCCCCCTAAGGCAGGCAACTATTTCGCTCCATCCGCTAAATGACCACCACAACTGCTTAATTACACCACAACCTGGAGAATTGGGATTGTGATTGTTAAGTGATGCAGTCGTGTTTGCTTAATGACCACTTTGCTCAAACAATTGAGATTCTGGTCCCAATCATGGCTGTGAATTGAAGACTACCCGTATAGCAGTAATGACAGTTAGTGATATTGGCGAGGCCTGAAGCAGGGGTGAAATGCTCCCGGTTCGGACTGCATCGCCCGATCTGGTAGCAATGGTGGTGGGTGGTTCGGAGAGCCGGTAGCAAAAATCCCTGCCCCCCCTCCCCATGCCCAGCTGAGCCGCACGATCATCAGAGGGTTTTTTTTTTTACTTTTAAAAGCATTTTTCTACAACCTCTTCCGATGAAAAAATGCTTTTAAAAGTAAAAAAGTAAAAGTAAAAAAAAAAGCCTCTGATGATCGCTCAGCTGGGATTGTCGGGTTTTTCAAAGCATTTTTTAAAAAGCCTCTCTGACGAACCCATCTGAGTTGCCTGATGGCAGAGGCTTTTCAAAGCATTAGAAAAAAATGCTTTGAAAAGTTAAAAAGAAAAGAAAAGAATAAGTTGGCCACGCCTACCCAGTCACATTAACCCCCCTCCCACCACACCAAGTCACGCCCACAGAACCAGTAGTAATAAATTTTACATTTCACCCTGGCATGAAAGTGTTGGAGATGCTCAGTCATTTGTCTTTTGAGGAAGCAGCACTGTTTGGTGGTGATAGATTTATTGAATTTTCCAAAAACGCCAAGTTTCACAAGGTTGCTTGGTAGCCACATGTTCATGTTATTCAGGCCTGTTCTAGGCAAACTTGATTTCTGACTGCATCCACACAATTATTTTGCTACACATAATGCATATTTACATATCTTAATGAGAGGCATGTTCAAGTAGTCCTTGATTTACAACCATAAATTGCCCGGAATTACGGTCTTCAGGGTGTGATTGTCATTAAGTGGGTGACTATGCCTGAGTTTGCAATCTTTTGTAATGGTCGTTAAGTTGCTAAGTGAATGCTATGGCTATTAAGCAAATGCAGTGGTTATTAGCAAATGAGGTGGTTGGTAAGCAAACCCATTTTCCCCAGTGGGCATTTTTGGTCAAAAGCCAGTAAAAAACACTAAAAATCACAGTCACAAGACTGGGACACTGCAAACAAGCCTAAATGCAAGCCGGTTGCCAAGCGCCCAAAATGCAATTACATGATCGTGGGCAGCGGGCAGTGGTGGGATTCAAGTAATTTAACAACCGGTTCTCTGCCCTAATGATTTCTTCCAACAACCAGTTTACCAAACTGCTCAGAAGGTTAACAACCGGTTCTCCCGAAGTGGTGCGAACTGGCTGAATCCCACCACTGCCAGGGGGGAAGTTGTAGCCGTTGGAACTTTGAAATCAGGTCATAAGTAATAGCTCTGGAGAGTCCACTGTAACTTTGAATGGTTACTAAGCAACCAGTCATTAATCAAGGATTACCTGTACTTGCATCAATATTTGGAGTGAATTGGTTTGACTCTGAAAAAATCCACCTACATTAATACTTGGTTGCTGAAAATACCCTTTCATAATGATAGGCTGAAAGAAATGATGGCAAGACCTTCAAAACTTAGATACTCTATGAATAACCATTTAAAAAAAAATAATTATTATTTTTTAAAAAATAGTTTTCCTTATTGTTAATGTTTAAGGAGACATTTATGAACATTTCTTCTTCATGAATACAGTACTTGTTTGGCTACTTAAATTGAATGGATGCAAAATCTACCAAAGGAGTAACAAATATTCTTTCTCAAATGTTGACCATAGATTGCTTGGGAAATACTGAAGTGCATAATTTAACCATTACTACCCTATGTTATTATTTTAACTATTCCTGTAACAATTGTAAAATGAACACACAAGGATTTCATTGGGGGAAAATGCATTATTCAATATGGGTTTAATTTTCCCATTGTCATGTTCAATCTAAAATTGTAATCTAGCTATGAGATCCTATGTAATATCTTTTTTTAAAAAAAACAGGTATACTATGAAATCAAATCACATGAATATTTCTCCTGAATGAATGAAATGAAGTAATACTTAAAACATGAAATGAAATACTTAAAACATACAACTACTGCACTTATACTAAATGAAAAGATTCACTAACAATAAGTTGCAGTTTGATAAGCAGTTTTAAAGTTGGTGCCTCTGCAATTGTCATGACTTGTGTTCGCCTGGTAGCTCTCCGCGTAGAATGAATCCGTGATAGCACGAAACAAGCGAGCTTCAGATAAATGCGGGGAAATATCCCAAAAGCGAACGGTCCCAAAAGACTTGTGCTCCAGGTGAGGCTCGAACTCACAACCTCGGCATTGCTCTGCTGTGTACTGCTGTATAAGTACCGCGCGCTAACCGATTGCGCCACTGGAGCCCTGACATCAACTCTTCCCGAACGCTTTATCAAGGGCTCAACCGCAGCGGACGCCATTTCAGTGCGCTTACTTTTTTGATTCTGCCCGTTTCTCTCTTTGCTCTGAATTTACGGGCCACAAGAAGTCCCGCACTAGAGAGGCAGAAGCAACGAGTTCTATTTGTTGCCGGCTGACCGGCCTTCTCTCTCCCCTTCCTCAGCCGTCGCGTTGTTTCAGCGGCGACGGCTGTTACTAGGCCCTGGCGCGGCCGTGACGCTGCGAGACTCCATTGCAGCGCGGGATGGGGCCTGTGATTGACCGCCATCTCCCCGGCAGGGGAGAAGAGCAGGACGCGAAATAGACCCTAAGCAACAAAGGAGCGCCGGCCGGTGGGACGGGCGCTGAAGAAAAGCCCCAGTAGAGGCTCGAGGGGACTCGCGTCTTTTGGGGGAAACGGGTGGAGGTCGTGGCCGAGAAAGAAAACTCCGCTGAGGAATGGGGGGAGTTGGGCTTCTCCCCAACTGGTCGGCACGGAATCCCTAGAGTGGCGCTGCCTTTTGCCCGTGACCGGCATCGACTGCCCTCGATCCAACGCCTTGGGGGGGAGGGGGGGTACGTTAGGATCGCCCCCGGGTCTGAGGACTTTGTCGCAGGCGTTCAAAGAAGTAGGGGCAAAGGAAAGGAGATTGAACTTTCCTCTCAGATTAGAAATTTCTTTCATTTGGAAGATAACAATGAAAACTTTTGTCCCTCAAAATGCCCAAGTAATTAAAAAATGCATCTATGGTCCACCCCTTATTTCTTTTAACAATACAAAACATAATATAGGCATCTTTGGCAGATAAGTGAAAGTATTCATAATTCAAACTGTTAACAGATTATTCACTTTTTTTTGAATAGAATAGAATTCTTTATTGGCCAGTTCCAGTGATTGGAAACACAAGGAATTTGTCTTTGGTGCATGTGCTCTCAGTGTACATTTTCAGATTCATAATTCAGCTTTTACTCCCCACAGCAAAAGGGGGAGTCTTCCTTTGATTACAGACATTCAAGCCCAAACAGCTGCCAAAAAGTTTACTAAGAACCTCAACCCTTTGGCATTGAGGGGGTTACTGAAGTATTTATGCTGATAATCTCTAGTGCAGTCAGCCTCATCACTATGCAGTGATGCCATTTACTAGTTTATTTACCATTCTGGTCTCTGAATGGAGGTGTGGGTTCATATCCCACTTCTGACACAATTCTTTTAAGACCACACCTAGAGTACTGCATCCAGTTTTGGTCACCACACTATAGAAAAGTTGTTGAGACTCTAGAAAAAGTGCAGAGGAGCATAACCAGGATGATTAGGGGACTGGAGACTAAAACAGAAGAAGAACGGTTACATGAACTGGGCATGACTAGTCTAGTGAAGAGAAGGACCAGGCGAGACATGATAGCAGTCTTCCAATATTTGAGGGGCTGCCACAGAGAGGATGGGGTCAAGCTATTGAGGCCAGACAAGGAATAATGGATGGAAACTGACCAAGGAGAGACTCAACCTAGAAATAAGGAGGAACTTTCTGACAGTGAGAACAATCAACCAATGGAACAGCTTACCCTCGGAACTTGTGAGAGCTTCATCAGTTGAGATTTTCAAGAAGAATTTGGACTGCCATTTGTCAGAAATGGTCTCCTGCTTGAGCGGGGGGTTGGACTAGATGACCTATAAGATCGCTTCCAACCAGTGGTGAAAGCCAATTTTTTTTACTACCAGTTTTGTGGGCATGGCAGGGGAAGGATACTGCAAAATTTCCATTCCCACCCCACTCCAGGGGAAGGATACTGCAAAATCCCTATTTCCTCCCCACTCCTGGGGGAAGGATATTGCAAAATCTCCATTTTCACCCCTCTCGGGGGTCAGCCAGAGGTGGTATTTGCCAGTTCTCCGAACTGCTCAAAATTTCCGCTACCGATTCTCCAGAACCTGCTGGATTTCACCCCTGCTTCCAACTCTGTTAATCTAAACTATCAACTCAAATAGCAAACTGCTCTGTGAATAGCAGTTTTACACTCAAAATTTACTGTATAAACAAAAATACTAAATTCTTAAAGCTTGATCTAAAAACAAAGTCCAGGCATTACTGCTATAAGATCCATTGAGCTAATAAATGAAATCAGATATTGTCAATAATCAGTGGGGAAATAGAAAAGAAATCAAATCAGTTCTAAATCAATTCCATTTTAGAATAATTTTGGTCATATTAGATGGATGTGAGACCACTTGGGAGTATCAGATTGACTAAAAGGTTTTTAAAAATCCTAGAAGGAAAATACACTTCTATAACACTGCCCAAAAAATTGAAATTGATTTAGCCATTTGGAGTCAAGGTTGGTTTGAAAATATTTTTTATTTTGTTGTATATGTATTTATTGCTACAGCATTAACACTTTTTTTACAGCGCTAGTTTTCCCAAGAGGTATAGGCCAAAGATAAGAGTATGGGAGGAATTAGTACTCTCATATGCATAATGTTCCTGTCATCTTTTCACAGTGAAATGACATCTTGGTCCCCTGCCTACATCTTCATAGAAGAACAATGTATAATTTCTGTGAGTGATAGTTGGTCTCTTCTATAAACTTGCTTAATTGTTATACTTGAGTAAGCTTACAACAAAAATGTGTAACTGCAGCATGTTCTGCAACTCAAACCCATCTATTTAACAATAACATCAGTCAAAACAATAACAACATGAACTCACATTTGGATCTTTCTGCTATTCGGATTTATTAATTTAATTGTAAGGAAAAGGAATAAGGGAGGGAAGTAACCAAGAGTGAGAGGAAAAGAATAGTAAATGCAATGAGGTACTTATGCGGATTCACTTACCTATGCTGTACAAGTTATTTCTTCTGCATTTACAATCAAATGTGGCTGTTTGCAGTGTCAACCAAAGTAACCTTGAAACCTCAAAGCAAGAATTGTAATGTTGCTCAGTTGTAATGAAAGCTTTTGGGTACATTCCAGGATGACAGAGGATCCATCATGAGAAATGAAACTATTAGTGATAATCATTATTAGTAGCTCCCAATAATTTTATCCCCTGTTACTTATTTAATTTCCTCTTAACTATCCAAGTTGGTGGCAATTACTGTAAATGTTTCCATAATCATGTTCTGTAAAGTCAGCTGTAAGATTTTGTAAAACAAGCTTTCTTTACTTGCATAAAATCTAATTCTGAATTGATATGCTTTTTTATCAGAAAATATATATTATAGACACATACACACAAGTTCCAGAAAGCTATATTTCATAGAGATAAAAACTGATTTTAAAAACATTTTATCTTGAAATGTTATGTTACACATAGGTCAGATATTAATGATATAATTATATGTGACGGTGAGTAGAGGGCATAAAAATAATTCACTCTACCAATGCATTCTCTTTATTAAAATTGAACAAATTTCTGTGAGGAAGATATCTTAGACATACGGTACTTTTTGGTGTGTGAGTTGATCATTGGCTAAACTGTGGAAAATGCCCTTCAGCTAAGTAATCAGCTAAATAACCTTTTGGATCTTAAACTCGTCAGCTGAGGAGAGTGCACTGTCATACACCCATCATTCCAGTTATACAGAGACACTCATTTGCAATAGCCTATAAAACAGTTGCCAGACCTAATAAGTTTGTGTACCAATTCCTTTGGAGTATATTGCTATCGACTCATGGAGGACACACTTGTGAATGTAAAGGAATGGGTAGAAGAAAACAAAGGTGCTTTTCTGCCTCCAGTATGTAATAAGCTTATGTAAGTGATGGGTACTATTATTATTACTACTACTACTTGTTTTTCAAAGATTTGAATAAGTCAAGGTTAAAGTTGTTTCTGACAAAGCAATTGATGTTTGGCTATGGTCGCTTGCTAATCTAGCCTAAAGGTTGCTTTATATTTGGAAACTTATCAATCAATAAATGACAACTCTGGATTCTAATTTAAACAAAAATCTATAACCGTTACTCTCTAGAAGTACTGTTTTAATTCAGAAGCTGTTGGCATTTCTCATCTCAAAATAGCCTGTAAATTGTATGTTATCTTAATTTATAAGTAAAGTATGCATGCATCTAGACTTACAAATTTAGTTGTGATGATGCAAAAATTATTATTGAGGTTCCAAAGCAAAACTGCCCTTACATACTTGTATCCTGACATTGCACATACTTAGGTTCCATGTATTGTATATACAGTATGTTAGTGTCTTTATCACTTCCTATTTGCCAATTCCTAAGTCTGTCTACGTGCATGTTTGCAGTAATTCTTTATCTCCAAATCTAAGTTTTCTGCAACTCTTTTCCAACTATTTGTTAGAAAAGTTTATAATCTAGAGTGGGATATGGAGAAGATAAGATGGTATTTAAAAGATACAAAAACAAGGGGATTCGGTGGCTCCACACATGCCGAACGGATGCTCCTTTAGGAGCTCCAGTCCCGGGATTCTGTTTAGTTGCTAGAACAGCGAAAACCGGCTGCCTAGCGACTTGAAACTCCCCCCCCCCCGGGGAAAAGGGGAAGGGTAGAGCAGAAGGGTCTGAGTAGAGCTCCCCTAGATCCCCAGGTTTTTCTTTTTAAGTTTGGGGGTTGCAGGGTGCGAGCTTCCTGAAAGCCCTTCATTCTCTGGATCCGAGATGATTCTGCTATATGCAGAACAAGGTGTCGCATCCACACCAGCAAGCAATATTAAGGATTACAAGAACTTCGACTTTGGATGCTGGCAGAGCAACTCAGGAGAACAAAAGATTGTAAATACTGATCTTTAACTCCGTTTTAAACAACAAAGGGGAAACAAAGGCATCATGTCTTAGGGCGTGAAAATGAAACTTACTATCGAAAGTGCTTGTTAATGCTGGTAACATTATTAAAGCTACTGGATTACACATAAAAAGATTTAAAGTGGAAGCTGAATGGAAAAGACTAAAGTATCGATTTTAATCAATTTTTATTTTTAAACTGTGGAAAATAACTGGATTTATTGGCCTGATAGCGGAATTAATATAAAGTGAAGATTGAAATATGGCTGACAATAGGGCTGGAGGATTTTCATCATATGAGTCAGCAAATTCACAAGTTGTGACTGTAAGGGTTTTTCAAGAACTTTTAAACTCTCTTACTTCTGTCATAATAGAATCAATTGAAAGAACCTTTCAAAAATATAATTTGAATAATAACAAAGATTTGCTGGCTGGAAAAGATGAAGAAATCAACTTGACTAATGTGACTCTGGAGGACAAAAAAGAGGTTGTCAGGATCAAGATGGAGGTTATTACACAGGATATAGAGGTTTTGCCAGAGGCCTCCACGCAACTAACAGGAAAGCAGCAATCAGACTCTTCACTGCAAAATGACAAATATTGTGACAATCTTTGGTTTTATAGACAGAATCAACATTTAAGGGATGAAATGATTGATTATAAGAGCAGGAAGAGTCAGGACTGTGGTTTCAAATTAGAGGATATAACTGTAAGAGGAGAAAGAGTCCTAAAGATACATCAACCTCAATTTAAAATTCAAAAATTTTCAAAAATAAAAGCAGGGGGAAAAGCAACGCTGAAAAAGAAAAAAATACTGAAAAGAAAGGAATGGAAAAAATATAGAAAGAAACGCAGAATGGAAGATTAATTTTTTTTGGGAGGAGGATTTTTGTAATAAATTTGAAAAGTTTATTGTTTTATTGAAGTTAAAAGGTTTAATTAAAATTGGATAGCTTTCTTAAATTTAAATTTATTGAAGTATTAAAATGGTTAATTTAAACTTTAATGGATAGTTTTGTAAAAATTGAAATTTTTAAAATGTTCAGTTTAGGATTAAGGGGTTTTTATAAATTATATGTGATAAAAGGTTTAAGTCAGATATGATTTAAGAGTAATGCGGAAGAAGCACTACTGAAGAGGAAGGATTGGGGGGGGAATACAGACTTTTGAGGAGGATCTCAATGATAAATTTGATAAGTTTATTGTTTTATTGAAGTAAAAGGGTTTAATTAAAATTGGATAGCTTTTTCCAAATTTATTGAAGTGTTAATATTAAACCTTAATGGACAGTTTTGTAAAAGTTTTGAAATTTATACTTTGAAGGATGTCTTATTGATGCATTAAGAGATTTTAAAATGTCCAATTTAAGATTATGGGTTTTTTAAAAGTTATATGAGATGAAATGTTTAAGTTAGACATGATTTAACAAATGGAAAAATAACGAGAATTTATAAAGGGTAGGTTGATGGATAATTGTTAAAAGAGGAGTTAAAGAGTGAGAGGGAGTTTTGAATTCTGTGGTAAGCTAGCTTATTTTAATTTATGTTTGTTAAATGTTATACCCTGTTTTTGCTCTGGGAATCGGGTGTGGGGGGGGAAGGGGGTTGAAGGATGTGAGGAGATAAAATTGAAGTGCAGATAAATGTATTAATAGTAAAGTAAAGAAAATGGGGGGAAATTCACAATAAATGAGATGATAAAATTAAGAGATGACAAATTGTTAGAACAAGAAGATAAAAAAATGTACTTAAATGATACATTGTATGATTGACTATGAATTGTATGTTTGTTTGATTATAAAATAAAAACTTTTTCTCAAAAAAAAAGATATAAAAACAAATAGGAAATATCTGAAGTCAAAAGCCTTGTGTTACAAGCTTCTCCTGCCAAAAATTCATACGTTGTCTTCTTTTTTTCCTACTCTTGCACAGCTTACATATTTTATTTATTTTAAACAATAAAAAAGAGAACATCCTGTATAAAAATATAATCTTATGTACTAATCAATCTGTGTTACATTTATTGTCATATGAAATTAACAGTTAAATCAGTTTATTTAATAGGAGAAAAAAGTAGAAAATTAAAAATGCAAATTAGTATATATTGTCTAAAGATCTGATCAATCATGATTCTTCCAGAACAAATGAATATGGAAAACAACCGTTTTGAAGGGAATCACTAAAGCAAACACACACACACACACACAAAAACACATTTTATGTTGCAATATTATATTCTGATCATAGCATGTATCATTTCCTAAAAACATACAGTATACGTTCCAACAACCAAAAATATTTTTTGTTGAATTAATAGAATTTTTAACTTATAAAACTTGCCATAATAGCATTTGTGTACTACAGTCCTTACCCTTGAGCTGACAGTAACTGCTGTTTGGTTTGGACAAGATAGTTAACTGTAGTTAATCAAAAACAGACACATAAGTTTTCCAAGTCCATACAATTATGCCAAAAAGTTAGTGGCATAAAAAATGCATAAACTAGAAGAAGCATAGGAAAGTTATAGCAAAAATCTATATATTTTGCATTCTATCTGAATGAGCCTCCAATGGGAATTCAATCTAGGTTGAATTTTGCTTGTAAATTATATGATTACCTCATTATCTTCACTTCCTTGCTTCTGTTTTCTTAATAACAGTAATACTCCATTAATGCTCAATAGGTTAATACAAAAGAAACAAAATATGGTAGGTAGATCTGAAGATGTCTTTCTCCCCAAGGAACATAAAAGCAAAAAATTACATATTGCAAGTATTGTTTTCTTCAAGTTGTCCATGAAAATAAACTTCAGAGTGGAAGTTACTTCTGATTTGAATGAAGCAATGCTCCATTAGTAAAACAACCCACCCACCCCACATTCTTCACTTTTCTGCACAGTTTTTAAATACTTTAATCCTTTTATCCCTTAATTTTTCAGTGTTTTGTGTGGTTGCTGCTGTTTATGGTTATTAACATTAAAGCAAAATACTTGTATTGTTATGTGCCACTTTTTTCTTTACTATGAGAAAGGGACAGTAATGAAATTGAATGAAGTATTTAAAAAGTTGATGCTTAAAAAATACTGTTCTGCAGGCATCACCGACAACTGAATATAATGTTTGTTGGTGGACCAAACCAACGGAAAGATTACCATATTGAAGAAGGAGAAGAGGTAATGAAATCATTTGGGTTTATCTCTTGGTTATGCATACTTTTTAAAGCTTAATATTCTTCCCTATAAGATTAGAAAAAGCTTTTTCATTAGAAAAATATAAATTAAAAAGTTCTATGGTATGAAGTACACAGTTCGAATGTGGCTAAAATAATTCCAAATATTTCACATTAAAGAAACAATAAGCAAATTATTTACTCAATTTCACAATGGAGATTTTATCTGGATTGGTCTGAAAGATTTGAGATAAAAAGGAAATGAGCAGTAGACAACTGGGAAATATAGTATGTTCAAAATGTTCAGTTCAGCAGAGCCATTCTTCAAATGACTCAGATTTTTAAAAAAAAATCATTTGCAGTTTTGCATGTTACTCTTTTGCATGTTATTCTTTTCATTGCTCTTGTAATCCTATTTCCCCATAATCCCACATACTGCCAACACCTTCACATTATTTATGAACTCTTGCAGCAGCTCAGTCAGGCAGTTTATAGCTCAACAATTTTTGGGAATAAAAATAATGCAATGGTACCAGCATGCTCGTTCTCTAAATCTAAATAAGAACTTCCTATCATCTCGTACATGTGCTTTCTAAATATGTACTTAAAATATTTATTTTATCATCAGTCATATAGTGGTTGTCCAGAAAGTGTATGAAATATAAAATAGGGTTAAAAATTAGTTAACATTTTAGTTAAAATGCATATAATAAAAATACCCATAATATCCCATGACTAAGTACATAAAATAACATAATGGCAGCCATAACTTGCATTGTATTCATCAGAAGCTCTCAGATGCTAAGGCGTCTTAGGGACAGGCTTGTTTGGCTTCAGGGACAGAACCCACAAAGGGAAAGAGAGAAAGAGACAAAGCTTCAAAAGTACATGTAGGCCAGGAGGGTTCTACTTACCTTTACTACCTGTTTGCAACAGGGCTGCGTGCATGCACAGATCGTTCTGCGCACGTACAGATCATCATTTATGATGTCCAGGTGGGTGGGTGGAGCCTCCCGCCAATTTTACTACTAGTTCTATAGAACCGGACACAACCAGGAGCAACCCACCACTGATGTAGGCCTCCAAGATTGGCTTTGCACCCCTTTCCCATTTTGAGTGTAGAGTAGCCAAAATTGATCCTTTGTCCCTCCAGGTTTCGTTGATATTGTGATAAAAAATTCTATTCCCCCCTTGTCAAATCATCATAATTGCTAGCTCAATTTGAACACGTAATCAGACCATCTTTCTCTTATGACTAATTCTAAAGATCTGTACTGGAATTCTGTTTGTGTATAAAGTTCAGTCATATCATCCATTCAGTATGCTGTAATACAGTCTCCATTATGTTTGAAGTGTGAATATGAGGTCCATGGTTACTACTGTACTTCTAAATGAAGATGATGTAGATGGCAAGTCTTTTTTTTCTTTTTATACTGATACCGGTAGTACTGTAATGATTGATTCCAATTCCTGCCAGTTTTTAAAAGCTATTCTGATAGAACATGAAGATTTGTCAAGGAACATCATTTAAAAAAATAACCTTTTATTTACAGAATGCTGATATATGAGCTAGATGACAGAAAATTAGCCAAAATATTCTATAAATCTGCCCTAGCAATTCTATTTCTATCGAAAGAAAATCAGCTATCTGACTTTAATTATTTAATTATTAATTAATAATAATGTAAATTTAATTATTCTACCAGTAATAATATAGATTTCAATGGCAACTTAAAATATAAATGTGTTTCTGGAAGAAGCTCTGGAGATCTAGACTGCATTATTTGATGACTCTGGAAATGGTTGACACAGCTGGAATTCTTTAGCATCTTCAATATCTTGTTTCAGATTAAAGTCAAAAGGGGCACTTGAGCTATTCTCACAAATAAACAAATAATGCTTTAGGAATTATTACTTTTCTGCTACTGCTTCAGCAATTTAAACAATAAAACAGCAAGAAGTTAGATGCTTGGAGGTAATGCATAGATGCAAATTCATGACTATTGACATGAGAGGCAAGCCATTGGAGAAGCAAATTGCTGCTTTTGGCCAGAATTGTTTGCATTTGTTCCTGCCTTCACCACTATTGTTGTCCCTCTTCAGTTGCTGGGCAGCAATAGATAACAGTATTCGTTTGCAAACTGCCTCACCTGATTTGCAGGCAAAAATGACTTTTCTGGCTGCTGTTTCTTAGCCCATTGGCATCAATGAGTATCTTCTTCATGCATAAAAAAAATAACAAAACAAATGGATAATAGGTAAGGCCACCAGTAATAATTAGATTTGCTTGTTTTAGAATATAGAATTCAGAGACAAGCAGAAATGAGAACTATTGATTGTATATAAACTCATATGTTTATCATGAAAATCTGAATAGCTATTCTAGAATAAGTAGAGTTGGAGTAGATCATCTTTCCCCAATTTGGTATGACTCAGTTACATTATATACCATCTCGCCAATTAGTGAGATGGGAATTATGAAATACTGTATATAAAGCAACAGAGCAGTCCAAATTGGGAAAGGCTGATATATAGATAGTCCTTGACTTATTCATTTAGTTATTCATTTAACACTGGTTCAAAGTTATGATGGCCTCAGAAAAGTGACTTATAACCCATCTTTGAAGTTATGATTATTGCACCAGTGTACCACTCCCATAGTCACATGTTTGCAATTTGGGCATTTGGCAACCAACTCACATTTACTATGGTTGCAGAATCTTAAGGTCACAATTCACTACCTTCCCAGGTGACTTCCATCAACTGGAAAAAGAGGATTCCCTTAATTGCCATAGTAAAAATGGTCTTAAAGTTGGGTTGGTTGGCACATGATTACTCACTTAGCAACTGCATGTCTTAGCAACCAAAATTTCAGTCCCAGTTGTGCTCATCAGTCAAGAACTACCTGTACAGAAGATCAATTGTAGATAGATCCAGCAGGTGACTGATACATTCACCATATGTCTGTACATTAAGCACATATTTATCCCATCATTAAAGATTAAACTAAAATAATGTTATTTTTATTTATGTCAAACAGATTATTTCAGTGGTTGGGTTGCCAAAAGTCTGGTAGCATTTGTTATTCATTATTGCACATTCTTAATAATTGAAGCTATTTATTTGAATAGCTGAAGCTCAGCAAAATGCTTGCCAAATCAGATTTAGTAACTCAATATGTTATCCTGACTAGCCATATGGTTAGTTATTTTTTAAGCCATAAACAAATAAACAGGAACAAGCATTTAGTATATTGCTAAAACATGATTTCCCTGCAATTTTCTGTGTATCCCATAGATGTCAGTATATTTCTTTCTATCCCTTGAATTCTTAAAAACAAAAATCAGTGCAATAATGAAATCTAAGACTAAAATTGAATGTTAA
Source organism: Ptyas mucosa (assembly GCA_012654045.1). Classification (NCBI taxonomy): domain Eukaryota; kingdom Metazoa; phylum Chordata; class Lepidosauria; order Squamata; family Colubridae; genus Ptyas; species Ptyas mucosa. Next base: position 7,555,548 of record WNWU01000018.1, on the reverse strand, counting down.
ATTAAACATTTACAACGAAGACAGAACGGTATACAGGGATTTAAGAAGTATAAAGGACATAAACATCAAGGCTAATTAAATTTCATCACAAATAGGTCAATCCTCATGAAATCTTCATAAGCAGAAAAAAATAAATTGGTTAAGTTCAAAGTATGTTTACTTTTTCTAAAGCAGATATGATAAGCCAACTCTTACAGCACTTCTATATAACAAAATGACCAGGATCCTGATCTTGTACACAGCCATTTTATTTATTTATTTATTCATTCACTATTTTTTATTATCTTAGATTTTTATCTCACCTTTATTATTCTTTATAAATAACTCAAGATAGCAAACTTACCTAATATTCCTTTCTCCTCCTATTTTTCTCACAACAACCCTATAGACTGAGAGAGATTGACTGCACCAAAGACATCCAGCTGGCTTTCATGCCTAAAGCAGAACTAGAACATACAATCTGTGTAACATTTGATATAGTTTAGGTTTTTTTGGTCAATAACACACATCATCTGCATCCAAAAGTACAGGTGTATTCATTTCACCAACTAATACACCCCTAATGTCATAAGATTCCTGATACATTTATCCATAAATACATTCAACATCCAAGAGACATCATCCAACCTAAACAGGGAAGAGACAACCATCTCCACATGGTTCCTCCTATTTTGATTTAGGAGCCGATAGTTCAGATGTTAGCTTTCTTCGGTGATTTTGGTTTTAAATGATAGTCCAGAATACTACATTGACGCAACTATACTTTGACCAAACTTACCTTTTTCAAATTTCTGCAGGAAACCTGGAACAAAAATGAGTAGCAGCTGGCATTCAATAATAGCTGTATTCACATATCCATTAATGTTGCATCTATTCATTTTTCCATTCATCCTAGGAAAAATCATAAATATATTATTCATAAAGAAGTGTTTTATTAAGTCCTCTATCTTATGATAAAAAGCAAAATTCAATTATCCTTAAAATTAAAGTATAATACAATAAAGTATAAAACAATAAAGGTAAAGGTAAAGGTTCCCCTCACATATGTGCTAGTCGTTCCCAACTCTAGGGGGCGGTGCTCATCTCCGTTTCAAGGCCGAAGAGCCAGCGCTCTCCAAAGATGCCTCTGTGGTCATGTGGCTGGCATGACTAAACGCCAAAGGTGCACAGAACGCTGTTACCTTCCCACCAAAGGTGGTCCCTATTTTTCTACTTGCATTTTTTACATGCTTTCAAACTGCTAGGTTGGCAAAAGCTGGAACAAGTAACGGGAACTCACCCCGTTATGCGGCACTAGGGATTCGAACCACTGAACTACCGACCTTTCGATCGACAAGCTCAGCATCTTAGCCACTGAGCCACCACGTCCCCTTTTAAAACAATAAAATAAAACAATAGAAAACCATTAAGTACAGCAATAAAAAGCACTAAATAATAAATAGTTCACCTCAACAAATTTAAGAGGAACCGTTTTATAATATTCATGTAAACAGGTTTGTACTAGACAATAAAATTTTAAAACACTGCCACCAGACATACCCATATTTAGGTTGTTATACAACTGGGTCACCATAAGAAAAAAAAGTTCCTCTTTCCTTGTAATCCATATAATTTATTCTTCCTTTATAGACCATTTTTCCTCCAGTTATCTCTATATTAATGTTACATTTTCCTCTAAATTTGTTATCTAATTTGCCATTTTGATTAAATGAGGTTTTTGCTATAATTAATTTTACCCATTCTAGTTTTGAATAAACATTCAGAAAAATGATGGGTGTATTGACAGTGATTTAAAGGTTTGCATTCTCCTGAATTTATGTACAGTATAATTGGATTTGAACTACAATTATTAATTCCTGTGGTCTTGTTGCAACAGAAATATAAACATGACTAAAATACAGTAATAAATTACACTGTGGAGTTCTATGACTTGAAGGTAATCATCTTGAAAGCAAAATATACAGACTTATAATGTGTACAGTATTATTATCTGTAATAAAAATAAGACAAAACATTCACTGCCAAACATCAAGGAAGCTTGAGCATTGTCCAAGGCTTGATTCCTTAAATGAAATGAATTTGGCACAACAAATTCATCTAGAGTTTGACACTTTGACATAAAATGAAAGTTATCCCAAATAAAACTCAGTCTAAAAACCTCACACTGAAGAGTAAACAGGAGTTTCAGTCTGACCATCTTCTGTTCCCAAATTAAAGTGATTATTTTCGAAACAGTAATTCAACTATGCATAAAACATTAAAAAGCATTAGCACATATATATTCTAGTTTATTATATTATAATCAGATTTTCATTCATCGTGGCATCTCCATCTGAAGATACAGAAGAACTACGAAACATATTGTTAAAAGGAGTTATCTGAGTAGAACAATTTGATTACTGGCCCTGCCTCCCTTTCTATGCATCAGTGAAGTTGTATTCCTGGCTACACTTCAACTGGTTATAAATAAATACAATCTCAATAATTTATTTAGTGGAGAAAGCAAACATGCATGCAAATGTTATATTGGACTACTAAAAATGACTTTATATATATATATATGTGTGTGTGTGTGTGTGTGTGTGTGTGTGTGTGTGTGTGTGTGTGTACAGGTATGTATGTATGTGTATATATATATATTTCAAATCTTACATGTTGCATTTTTCACAAAGACAAAAGCTAAAAGAACAAAAAAAAAATTCTGATTCCATATATGTATAGAATAATATGTACATTATGTGCTACTTTACTTATCTGATCCCATAGCCCCCAGTTTCCCATTGGATTATCCTCATGTTGAAAAAAAAAATAGAATTGAATTCTACACGGGTATTCTGAGAGAAGACCCATCTTGCAATTGCTTCCAGAAAGAGCACAATCTCACTTGGACTATATAAACTGCAAGGCTGCACATTTTGCTAAAGAAGCTTGATAATGTATCCACTGTTAAAAACGATTCCTATGTCACTATGTCATAACAACTTGAAAAAAGCTCAAAGTGGCCTTGTCGTGGCATTATACAGAATGCAATATAGAATAACAAGGTGAGCCAGGTTCATAGTATAAATGATATTTCCAGGAGCTATAAAATTTTCTGTAGCCATAGAACTCCAGAAATGACTGTTCGTCAACTTAGGCTACAATGTATTAAAAACACTGATATGTTTTTAATATAACTTTTTCCTCCTTCCTACCCAGTTGTTTTACCAGCTGCAGGGAGACATGTGCCTGAAGATAATAGAAAATGGAAAACCCAAGGATATCCACATTAAAGAAGGAGAGGTAAAGATAAGTTTGTGTATAAACTAGCAACCAAATCTCAGGCTGTAATTCTAGTATATTTCTCTGTTTTGGTATATATTATTTTCATATAATAATTTATTTAATAATTACATGAGACAGGTCAGTACATTTTCCATTTCCCACTTTGGTAGCACATCATGCAAAAAAAAAAATGAAAAACCTGAAAAATGTTAAACGTTTATATTGTTATTGTTGTTATCATTATTGTGACACTACATCATGATATAATTTTAATTAGCTATTCTAAGAACTTTTTCACAAGTGCTGTTACAAAGATAACAGAAGAGCTGAAGGTACTAAAGTTAGAATCAGTACTTAGACCATTCAGAATCATTATATAAAGGAGATATTTTCAAGATATTTTATTTACAAAAAAAATGTTTTCAAGGTTTTCAAGTAAAGATTGGACAAGTATTTGTTCAGGATGTTATAAGGTCTCCTGCTTGGATAGGGGTTCTACTAGAAGACCTCCATCTTCTACTGTAGTTCAATGATTCTATAATTCTGACTCTGAAGTTGGGCAAAGTCTCTTGCCTCAACATTGAGGGAAGAAAAGAATTAAAATTTAAACCCCTGGTGAAAACATATATATTTCTAATGCAGGGTTGAAATGCTACCGGTTCACTCCGGTTCGGGAAAACCGGTAGTGATAAAAACTACTGGTTCGGGTGAACCAGTAGTAAAAAAATGCTTTAAAAAGTTTTTTTTTAAAGTTCCGACGATCACAGCTGTGCCGTGCGATCATTGGAACTTTTTTTATATTTTTTAAAGCATTTTTTTACTACCGGTTTGGGCGAATAGGTAGTAAAAAATGCTTTAAAAAGGTTTTTTTTTAAAGTTGGCCATGCCCACCCAGTTACATGACCCCCCACACCAAGCCACGCCCACCAAGCCACACCCACAGAACTGGTAGCAAAAAAGCTTTGCATTTCACCACTGTTCTAATGTATGTTCTTCAGTAAGCAGATCTCCTGTGCAGTAGTGGTTCCACTTACCTTGCTACTGGTTCGGAACTGTGAGCATGCATGTGTGCTTGCTTTGCTCGTGCGTGGCAGTTCTGCGCAAGCGCAGAACCTTCTGCACATGTACAGAGCGTTCATGATGACATCCGGGTGGGTAGGCAGAGCCGGGGTGAACCAGTAGAAACCCACCACTGCTCCTATGTATATATGTGTTAAATTTATCCAGCCATGTTACAGTAGTGGCCAAAATTGTGGAAACCTTTTGGGAAAAGTGTATTTTTGAGGTTTGATGGCTAATAACATCACTTTATTGATCTTGGTCTCATCACTCCAAATAACACTGTCCCATTGTTCCTCTGTCCAGATAACATGGATTTTAGCCCAGTTTAGTCTTTTCAACCTTTGTTTGAGAGATAAAAGTGGCTTTTTTCATGCAATTCTAAATTTTAGCCCAAATTCCTGCAGTCTGCGCTGAACAGTCCTTGCACTCAACTTCACATTGCATTGCACCATTTCATCTTGTATATACCCAGATGATTTTCTTCTGTCATGTAGGCACAGTCTCTTAATTCTTCTATCATCACTTGCCATTGTGCACCTTTTCCTGACTTTACCAGTGTGGTTTTGTAGTGACTGAGTCCCATTATACCTCTTCAAAAACTTAGAATGCCACCTTTGGTTAAGTTTCCACCATTTTTTCTTCTAATTTCTTTATAACTGTAGCCTTGTTCACTTAATAGGTTTAGCTCAGCAGACTAAAAGCATAGTGATCAATACCAGCTGTCTGCAATTACTGTAAGTTCGAATCTCACCAGGCTCAAGGTTGACTCAGCCTTCCATCCTTTCTAAGGTAGGTTAAATGAGGACCCAGTTTGTGGGGGCAATAAGCTGACTTTGTATAAATAGACAAAAGTATGAAGGCTATTGCTTAACACATTGTAAGCCACCCTGAGTCTCCGGAGAAGGGCGGCATATAAATCAAATTAAAATAATAATAATAATAATAATAATAATAATAATAATAATAATAATAATAATAATTTACATTGCTTTCTGGGTGATCAGTCAACTCTTTGCACCATTACTTTAATTTTATTACGTTTTACAAGCTCACTAAATGAAAGAACACAAAAAAACCCAACCAACTAGCGATCACATAACACACTGACAAATGTCCTCCTCTCAGCTTCAATACATGACATTAATAACTGAATCCTACTGGGATCTGATTGGCTCATTGCCAAAACAAGATGACACCTGATTGGCTCTCTAAACACTCATGCTTATTGGCTACAATCAGATGAAGGAAAGCTACCTGATATTAACATAAGCAAATTGTGCTTCCTTTTTCTGGTTATTTAGCTATAGCTTTTCGTAGAATACAGATAATTGAATAAACTTTGTTGCATTACATTCTTGATTAAATTATCTTTCCATTGGTATGTAATTTTATGGTACTACTCCAAAAAAGGGGGTGTTATTAGCCATCAAACCTCAAAAATACACTTTTCCCAAAAGGTTTCCACAATTTTGGCCACTACTGTATGTCTGTGAAACATCTTATCATAAAGTTCAGAACACAGGTTGAATGTCTGGAGATTTGACAGATTTGGGAGAGGCTGGGAGAAGAATGAAATGAAGAGCAAACCTAAATAATCAAGAAATAGTAGGCAAGCCCATTGGCAACATAACCATAAAAAGCAATTTAGCATTTCAAATTATTCAAATCTGTCCCAATGAGCTCACTATAAAAGAGAGTAGGGAATCCCTTTTACAGTTACCAGGTTTCTGTATTTTACTGTTTCCAGGTTTCTGTTTCTGTATGTACTCCAGGCTATCTTTAAATAAATCTATATAGATTTTCTTCTTTGATCTCGTCCAACTACTTGTGGCTTGATGGGAGAGTTGAGATTTATTGCCATGCCTGGTATGGTATCCTTCCTTCTGTACCCGTGGATTTAATTTCTTTTTCCTGTGAAAATAATTTGGACATGCTGTCTCATGTCTATTATCACACAGTTTTCCAGGTGCTTATAGACTGATCTCATTATAATTTGTTCTACAGCTTCCTAATTATTGATGTCGGTCTAATATGACTCTAGGTCCCCAAATTCCCATCCCCCCCTTCTTTGATTATATTTTCTGTCCTCCAATCATCTGGACTTTACTTAATCAGTTGCAAAGATAATATATAAGGTTCATCCAGCCGATCAATTAATTCCCATAATACCCTCAGATGCAATTCTTCTGAATGTATCCATGGAAACCCCCCCCCCCCCATTCTTAGTTTATTCTGACCTTTTGTTTTCTCTATGCCCTCTCTACAAAGCTGGACTAACTTTTATGTATACTTTCATGGTGAACTAACTCTTTCAGTCACCTACATTTTACTTTTTCATTTTCACATCTTCACTAAATATTTTGAGTTTATTTGTTGGCTTAAATGTTCTTCCGTTTTCTTCTCCTATTGGAATTTTTACAATAGTTCAACAAGCATTTTCATTTGAATTAATGCTAGATGTTGGATAGTTTATTGGACTACTTCAGAGGAGCATTTCCACTTTTCTAAGGGTACAAGTCTTATCTGAGGTTGTTCAGAGATTTAGTCCTCTGAAAGACTAAAATACTGAGTCTTCTCAATATTAATTTTAAATCCTTCCCAAGCAGTGGCATTTTACTAGTACTTATGAACTACAACTAATTTCATGCCAATAGCCTGTGAACTACATAATTCAAAATGGTCCCAGAAACCCACTATTATCATTTTCAAGGCCTGTTATTTCCCTGCAGTATTATCTTCTTTCCCTCCTTCTTCCATATCCAACAGGATAAATGCAAATAACTGTTGAGCAATCATGGTGTTAATTTTTAATTCTTTGGCAATATCATTTGCCCCTCTTGGATTAGTAGGAAAGAATAAGTCTTCAAAGTGTTATGTCATGATCATAAATGATAAATACGCCAAATACCTTTTAAAAGCTTAAGGATGAGGTCAGTAGACAGTTTCTCCTGTTCCTCACAAGTTGTAAATTGCCACTGCCTTACTCTATCATTTCCAAGGGACAGGTATTCAAGGATCTACTCTCCTGTCTGCTGTTCAGCAGTTTTTCTGTTTGTACATCCTTGGTGCTCTCTGAGACTGGTAGTTTTCTTGCAGAGGTTTCATTACCAAAGTAGGTAACATCATCAGTGCTAGAAGGGAGTGGGGTTTGCTCTCTGTTTACATACAAGTGGTTACCCTCTCAGTGTTGATGGTAATGTTCGTAGTGGTTCCTTGATTAGGCTGTTGTTTACTATTAACTTGTTTGTCTGTATTGGTAGTTCCTTGATTGAGGTATTGCTTACTTCTTGGTTGTTCTGCTCATATGGGTGTTGATTGTGTGGAGAGTGTTTTAGGATTTTTGATTGTTTCTTTTGAATGGTATGTAGATATTGTTTATCTCTATGTGCCTGTTGATAGCCAATTGGTCAGAGTGCCAGAGCTCCAGAATTGTTTGGCATTTTTGGACTTGGCTTGATCTAGGATGCTCACAGATTCCCAGTTGAAAATATGACTACGTCTGTCCATGTGTTGTGAAATTAAGGAGTTTTCATCATGCCTTCTGATTGTTCTAGCTGGTGTTCATGGATGTGCTCTGCTAGGCTTCTACCTGTTTGTCCTACATAGTGACTGTTATATTCCTTACATCGTATGTTGTATCTGACTCCTGGGGTTTTTTTCTTCTAGGGCTTTTAGTTTACTTAGGATGTTTTGGAGGGATTTAGTTGGTATGTGTGCTATGGTGATGCCATGTGGTTGTAATAGTCTGTTGTTGATGACTATCAATAGTCTGATATGTTTTTGATGTACGGCAGTGTTATTCTTTTCATAGCTTGTGTCAGTTGAGTGATCGTAGGTTGAATGGTCGGGCACTTTTTGATAAAGTTGTATGGATATCCATTTTGTTGGAACACATTGTATAAATGCTTTGTGTCAGCAAGGATCTCCAGCATGGGTTTTCCCTTTGATGCTTGCTTGTTATCGGCTGTCATAGTAACAGGGAGTGGGGGCATGGCACTGGGTTTTGGGAAGTGTGCTGGTGTGATGAAGGCCCATGTGAACGAAAAGGGAGGTTTGCTTTCCAGAATTACTGTGCTGCTGAGTGGAGTTGTTTACACCCAGTCAAGGCCAACCATCCTAGAACTCCAGATGGACGAAAACACCTGAAGATGTGGCCCACACGACACTATGCAGGACGTGGATTGGACATTTAGCCTGGGTCCCTGGGGGAGGGATTTGGGGAAACTTTCAATATTTAACTTTCATGCCTTTTGGCTCAGATCTTGCTTTTCTTTCGCTGCTGTCATTTCAAACTCAGTAAAAGTATCTCTTCTCCACTTCAATGGAGTTGGGGGCGGGTTTCTTGGGTTTTGAACAGAGGCAGGCCTGACATTCTGTTTCCATTTGTTCAGGATGCTGCAGAGTGTTTATGGTCGTCTAAATAGTGTTCTTACACAGCTTCTCTTGTGGGAGGTTGGGTTGTTACTTTGATAATGGAGCACTTGGTGGTATGGGTAGTTTTTTGATAGACTTGTGTTTCTAATTTGCCATCACTGCCTCCACTGATGGGTATATTTAGGAAAGGGAGTGTGTTATTGTTTTCTTCTTCCCTTAGGAGAAAATAGTTTCTCTACTTCCCCAGAAGCTCAAAGCCAATATCCTCTGCAATATAATTTCCTGAGTTACCGCTTGGCAGAATGTATTTTATGTCTTTTGTTCTTAATTGTTACTCTTTGGCAACTCTTTGTTACTTTGATTATTTTTCTTATGTAGAATTACTTCTACTGTTAGCTTTTGCTGCAGTGTCTCTTTTGCTTGCCCTAATAAATCTTTTACTTTCTCATAAACTGCACTATGACCATTCTCTCTTCCAATTCTCAATTTTTTCTTCAAGCGTTGCTACAAGTTTGTAGCTTTTGTAATATATGTCAGGTTATTTTCATGAACGAATACAAACATGGGTATATGGGAATATGTGTTAGTTATTACTTATTTGGGCTTAGAGATTCTATTTATTTCATTTATTGAGTTACTGCCTTCCATTGAGGACCTGTATACTGCATGAGTCAAAAAGAGGGCTGTAAAAATATTTACAGACCCCTCACATCCTGGACATAAACTGTTTCAACTCCTTCCCTCAAAACGACGCTATAGAGCACTGCACATCAGAACAACTAGACACAAGAACAGATTTTTCCCGAACGCCATCACTCTGCTAAACAAATAATTCCCTCAACACTGTCAAACTAGTTACTAAGTCTGCACTACGATTAATCTTTTCATCGTTCCCATCACCCATCTCCTTCCACTTATGACTGTATGACTGTAACTTTGTTGCTTGTATCCTTACGGTTTATATAGATATTGTTTCCTGGTTGCTTATTGTACCCTATGACTATCATTAAGTGTTGTACCTTATGATTCTTGATGAACATATCTTTTCTTTTATGTATACCGTGAGCGTATGCACCAAGACAAATTCCTTGTGGGTCCAATCACACTTGGCCAATAAAAAATTCTATTCTATTCTATTGAGATGCATTTTGTACAGGGGGGGCTTGCACCAAGGGAGGCTCATTCAATTTCATTGTACACATGTTGTGCATTGACAATAAAGGTTTGATTTGATTTGATTTGAACATGTCAAAAGCACTGCAAGTCACAATTATAGAGCCATGTTCTGTTTATCTTCACTTCTTTTTCTTAAGGCACTGTCATTAGAAAAGCATTTATTTCTTCTTGTACCTTTCTTAGGCCCTCAGATTAAGGTAATGTCCATTTTCCTCTTAGAAGGAAAATTTGATAGACATTCAACTCTTTTGCTAAAAACCTAAAAACTTAGCTCACTTGCTAAGTTTTCTTCTTCATAACTACCTTATATTCTTCCTACATTCTCTGTACAAGGTCTGCTTGCTCAGCAGGAAGCAGCCATTCAGTCCTACACAGTGGGCAATCAACAGCATCAGAACACACTCCTTTGAGCCAGCAATTATTCAAGAGGTGAACTTTTCATTCTGCACAGCTGAGCATATAAGTCTCACAGAAAGCATGATTCCTCTGTCTCATCCTGTTGAGCCTTTCAAGCTAGGCCATATTAGGAAACAAAAGTCATGAATGCTAATACTATGTTTATTATAATGTTACAACTGGTTTGAATGTATTCCCCCCCTTCTTTTATCTTCACAAGAATTAGGGAGGAGGGTCTTCTCTGCTCTAGACTTAGATTTCTTTTATCTGACTGTTATCTTGGTAGGGGCTCTTCCTGCTGTTCCTCAAGGTTGTTCTTTCTTCCCATTACATTTCCTCCTATTGCTAAACTCCTTTTCAATCACTCAAGGCATTCAAGGAAAAGTAGAATGGAAGAACAAAGGCCAACTGAGATGACAGAGAAGATGTAACCAAACCTCCTGCTGTTGCTACATGTTTCAACTTTAATTTTGTTCTTAGATGTTTCTTTTACCAGCCAGGATTCCACATTCTCCACAAAGGTATGCAAACTCTGTGGGACTGGTCATTGAAAGGAGAAGATTAGAAACAGAAACTGATGGACTGAGGTGAGGTATAATTTTGCTATAAATCTGACTTTATCATTATAAGCCACTCTGACAGGTGCTAGAGTTGAAAAGTAATCTAAAATCTTTATCTCCATTAATAAATTATATGAGCATATGGACAGTGCTATGCTGTGGAAAATGCTCTTGCTTCTCTATAGAGCAGTGATAGCTATCCTTTTTCTCATCGTGTGCCGAAAGTGCGTGCGTACTTGCACCCATAATGCAATGCAGGTGCAACCCCCCCCTGCCTCTGCGTGTACACCCATGCTCCCCCTGTGCATGTGCGTGTGCCCCCCGTGCTCCCCTCCTCCCGTGCATGTGCGCACAACCCACCCCGCCCCATTTTGGGCCTAGGCGGCCTCCCTGCAGCCTCCTGGGACCAAAAACAGGCCGCAGCCTGTTTTTGGTCCCAGTAGACTGCAGGGAGGCCTGCTAGGCCCAAAACAGGCTGCGGGGCAGGGCGCTGCACCCCCCTGTGCACCCTCAGCTCCCTGTGCATGTGTGTGCATCCCCCTGCCCCCATGCATGCACACATGACCCCCCCCGGCATGCACATGCACCCTCTGCATGTGCCCCACCCCCACGCATGTGCGGCAGAGACCCCAAAATCAGCTGGCCGTCAAGAGGCGCAGGCGCATGTGGGGTGAAGCTGAGCTAGGCGACGGCTCGTGTCCCACAGAGAGGCCTCTGTGTGCCACAGGTTCGCCATCACGGCTATAGAGTCTTGGGTCACTAGAATCAAGCTTTATGTATTGTATATTTAATTCAACAGAAGAATTAAATATACAAACTCTGTTTGGTCACTTATGCCCTGGTCATCTTCTGTTTGGACTTGAACTATAGCAATATGTGCTATATGGGGCTATCTTTGAAAAATATCTAGAAGCTTGCAGTTGCATGAGCAATCTTGGGCACCCAAAGAATGGCTTATGTAACACCTTTGCTGTATGAGCTGCATTAGGTGCCAGTTTGCTTCTGAATCCAATTCAAATTGTTGGTTATGATTTTTAAAACCTTACATGGCATGGGGCCAAGTTACCTATGGTACTGTCTAATCCCGTCCGCATCACCTCAGCCTGTTCCCCCAGGTCAGACAGGGAAGGTATGTTGCAGACCCTGTTAAAGAAGTATGACTGGTCGGGTCCAGGAAGACATTTTTCTCTTCTGTTGCCCCTGCCCTTTGGAATATTCTCCCCAAAGGTAGCCCCCTAATGTCATGACATTTCAAAAATATTTAAAGACTTGACTCTGCCATCTTGCTTGTGGTTGACAGAAGAGTACGTAGCTGTGGGGTTGGTTAGTACTCTGAAAGCCCCTCCCTTTTAATTAACTTTTAATGTCACATTTCCTTATCCTGCTTTAAATTTTCAGTTTAAATTTATATTCTGTTGTTATGTTTTTAGCATTTTATTTATTCATTCCAAAGTCCAGGGAGATAGGTGGTTTCTAAATATGATAAATAAATTTAAATAAATAAAGAAGGTCTGTATGCAGGCAGAGCTCTGAAAACTATAATGTATTAGTGGATCTGGATCCAGTGTTCTATGCAATTGAATGGAGCATATTTGGATGTTTGGAGTTTATTCTCTTTCTCAAACTACAAGCATTCAGACTCTGATGGACATTATAGGGCTTAAAATATTCAGAAATCCAGTACTTCTGAAGTACTGGAGAAAACGGCATATTTCTCTCGATATGTAGTTTTTATCAATGCTGAGTTAAATATGTGGTGGCACAAAACATCATTTAATCAAATCCTTTTGATGTTAATGCCACTGGAGGGAGAAGGATTCATTATCCTCTCCCATCTGTCACTTCCTTGTATCGCATTTCCTAGCATGAGGAAAAACATTCATTCTTGAGATCATGGATTTGTTGCCATGTAATTATAGTTATCTAATGAGTTAAATTTAATCTAATCTAATCTAGGGGGCCGGAGACTTAAAACATATGAAGAACAGTTGCAGGAATTGGGTATGGCTAGGGTTAGGGTTGAAAAGAAAGACTAGGGGTGACATGATAGCAGTGTTCTAATATTTGAGGAGCTGCCGCAAAGAAGAGGGGTGTGTGTGTCATTCTACAAAAGACCGGAAGACGAGACAAGAAGCAATGGATAACTAAGGAGAGGAGCAACCTAGAACTAAGGAGAAATTTCCTGACAGTAAAAATAATCAACCTGTGGAATGACTTGCCTTCAGAAGTTGTAGATGCTCCACCACTGGAGGTTTTTAAGAAGAGACTTGATAGCCATTTGTCTAAAATGATATAGAGTCTCCTGCTTGAGTAGTGGGTTGGACTAGAAGACTTTCAAGTCCATTCCTATTCTGTTAGTCTGTTACAAATTTCTGCTCTGTTAATCTCATTTGATATCACATAGCCAGTTTTTCCAAACTTTCAGGCTTGTCTGAATTAAATTCAAGGCATTATGCACTCATTTTTTTATGTTCATGACAAAATACATTATTTTAAAGAAGAAATTATCCTCTCTTTTCTATATTAAAGATATTGAATATTTATTAAGAAATCTACAAGATTTATATTTTCCCCCTCCTTTTCTCAGATATTATGTTGGAGAATCAACAGATGTCCTTTTTGAAAGATGGTTTTACTGTGAGGATCTTGGTATACAACTTATTCCAATAATTCAAGAGTAAGTCTTCTTCAGGTTGAGCTTGCTTCCTGGGACTTCCTGTAATAATTTCATCAAAGGGATTCCACTATTAATTCAATGGTTTTTCTATATACAATCTGAAGTAAGAGATGATGGATTTTAGAATTGTTAACCTTTTTTTATTTCAGATTTTTCAGTTCAATGCAGTATCAAACTGGAAAACCCAATCCAGGTGATGTAAACTTTGAAACTAAAATATTTTTTCATCCAGAAAACAATAATTTTAAAAGCTTAACTAATTTTATTTTTCTTGCATTCTTATCATTTGCTTGCTTTTAATATTCCTCTAAATGGAATTAACATTGCATGGGAAAAGTTGCCTTTTTTTCTCTATTCAATAATAAAATATGTGCCACAGAAAGGGAGAAGGATTAATTATTTTCCAAGCTAAACTCAGCAGGCAGATTGAGATCTCCAGTTGTTCCACACCACAGTCATCATTATGCCTGAGTCCCAAACAGCAGGGAAATCCTCCACACTCCGTACATTGCAAAAACAGTGATTATACCATTCCTGCAAAATTCTACTTTGATTTTTCTATCCATCACCAGAGAGAATGGGCTTTATTTTTACTCTCTTTCTATACTTTCCCTTTTCAACCAATCTATTTAACGTCATCTTAAAAGAATGGTGGGTTCTCTCCCCTTTAGGTCCTTAAAGATCTGTAAGGTCCTCTTTAGATAGCCATGTTTGGGGAATGCTATAAGGGTGGTTTTGTACATTAGGCATGGAGTAACTTGGCTCATGGGTGGGCAGAGGATAAGTTGGGAACTTCTGGTTGACTTCTGAGTGATTTGAAATAGGCTGGCAAAGATTTAATTCTAAAACCATTAGAGGGAGAAATCAAGAGACAACCTCCAATTAGAGTAGCCATAACCGGCACATTCTTCCACTGTTGTGCCTGGTTCCTTCCAGATGTATTTGTACATATTTGGTGACAGTGGTCTTCTCACACTCTGAGATTTTCAGCATTGCACTTTGTCTAAGGACCTCCTTAGAGAGAGATACTGTATTTGGCCTGAAGGGAAACAGATAGTGCAAGGTCTCCCGAGCTTACCAAGAATGTATCAATTGAAGGAAAGGCTTAGAGTCACAACATTGTTCTACTCTCCTAACATATCTCCTTCATATCCTTATGAAAACTTGGAGAGGTGACTATATTATGAACTGGATAGGTATCAATGGAGTACTAATGTATCCCCTGACACTTCTCTTTGTGCTTGGAAAGCCCCCAGATACTTTCTGCCTTACCTGTCTATAAAAATGATAGACAATTTCTATCTACTGCTTCACTTGAACGTGTTACTACTTCTAATTCCCCACAACCTCAACAAAAGAACAAAGGTACAAATGTGTACTATAGTTTTAGCAGCCATTGTGTGTATGAACATGCTTCTCTTTTACCCAGCTGCTATTGTGAGAACACTCACAGCCTGTTCTTAGTATTTCATATGATCCTAGCAGCCTTGGCAGTTTAAGAAAATCTGGATTCATTTTGGGAACTAGAAAATATACTTAATTTTGGGAAACAGTTGTATTTCAATGATGAACAGCATGCTTGGCTGCTAAAGATATCCAATTTTCCATAGCATCTTGAGCAAATGTACTGCTGCCTTTTTGACAATTTATATGGTGAAAATATGAGTGCAGTTTAGCATTAAAAAATAGAAATCACAGAAGACATAGAATAACAGAGTTGGAAGGGACCTTTGAAGTCTAGTCAACCCTTGCTTGATCCAGGAGACCCTATACCCATGATGGCGAACCTGTGGCACACGGAGCCATATCAGTGGGCATGCAAGCTCAGCTCTGGTGCACAGGCACGTGCCAGCCAGCTGATTTTCAGGCCTTCTGGGCCCACTGGAAGAGGGCAAACAGGCCATTTCCAGCCTCCAGAGGGCCTCCGGGGTGTGTGTGGAGAAGGCCATTTTCACCCTCCCCAGGCTCCTAGAAAGGCTCTGGAGCCTGGGGAGGGCAAAAAAATGGGCCTACCAGGCCTACTAGGCCAAAAATGGGGGAAGCATGGAGGGGGGGTCACACGCATGTGTGCAGGCGCGGGGCGCATAGAATTATGGGTGTGGGCACACGCGTGCGTGACCCCCCGCACTCCCCCCGCTTTTGGCACGCGATGGCAAAAAGGTTAGCCATCACTGCCCTATACTATTCTGGACAAATGGTTGTCCAATCTCTTCCTGAAAGCCTCCAGTGAAGCATCTACAACCTCCCGAGACAAGCTGTTCTACGGATTAATTGTTCTCACTGTCAAGAAGTTTCTCCTTAATTCTAGGATGGATCTCTCTTTAATAATCTTATATCCACTACTTTTTGTCCTGCTTTAGATGCTTTGGATAATAGATTGAGCCCGCTTCTCTGTGACAACCCCTCAAGTATTGGAAGACTGCTATCATGTCACCCCTTAGTCCTTCTCTTTGCTAGACTAGATATACCTAGTTCTCATAACCATTCATCATACAATTTAGCCTCCAGACCCCTAAACTGTCATATGAAAATATTTAGCATCCTAAATTAGGATGTCTACTTCTATATTTTCATTGTCAATTAATTTATACTGTGAAGGTGTTGTAAGTGATTTCCCCCCCCCCAAATTAATCATTTTATTACAAAATACAAATAATGCATTGTAGACTACAAATAAAATTAAGTACATAAAATGAGTTTTGTAGGGCATAATACTCCTCTAAAGGGTTTTGTAGTCTCCCCAGCCCAGCCCACCACTGGAATTAATAAAAACTCAAAATAGTAAAATAGTAAAAATGAGAGGGTGTACCCAGCAACAGATTAGTGATCTCATCTCCAACTAGATGTTCATTGTGATGTGAAACATAATTCTTTGTCTTAACTTACATATATAAACTGGGCTTTGCTTTATTTCCATCAGTTTTCAGTCACCAACCTCTTTCATTTAAAATATGTATAAGAAGTTATCATAGGAAAAACAAGTTGCAGCAATTAAGCAATGTTATTACACCATAATAGCAGAAACTTCGCAATAGGCTGAAAACAAATGCAATATCATCGTTCCCACCCACCCCCCACCCCCACCTCACCCAGCCAATTATACTGCTGAAATTAGAAGTGGATGTTGTTAATGAACATTTGGGATACCACTGAGATACTCAATATTTTTCTGCATCATGTTTGGGCCGTTGTTGAAAAAGCATCCCAAGGACATAGTATGAAAGTATTCCCATTGCTTTTGAGGAGTAAAAAGTGGGTGGGAACTGGGATTCTATTATTGTTCTTAACAGAATGTTGCAGTTAATTTCATAAGGTATAGATCTGAAAATTTCAGAAGAGAATTTAAAACGTCCACTGATCTTTCAGACAGTTTGAATACAAACAGAAGCAGCTGCTGTGGCCTAGAGGCGGAGCTCTTGCCTCACAATCAGGAGGTTGTGAGTTCAATCCTAGGAAGAGGGAGATGTAGGGTTTCCTGCTTGGGCAGGGGGTTGGACTAGATGACCTGCAAGGTGCCTTCCAACTTTGTTAATCTATTAAAATAGTACATTTCATTTATAAGGGTGATAACCAATTCTGTTCCACAGAGAGAAATGAGTCTCCAAAATATTGCTGAGTAGTATGAGGGAATATGGAAATGGACTGTGTTATGCAGCATGATAATTTAAAATGTTTGAAAGGGGGAGTTGCCCAACAAAGTGAATAATGGATGGGACATCTATTATAAAAATGCAAGGCACAAAGAGTGTACAGGTTTCTCTACTCTGATAATGTCAGGGAAACCAGTTAAAAGTTAATACTCATTTACGTTGGTTGGGGCTCAGCTCTGTTCTAAATTGGTTCACAAATTTCTTGAAAATGTAAGATTGGCTCTCACAAGCTGGTATGAATCAGCTCCAACATACAATTGATAACAGTCCTCCCCAAATAGCTTATAAACAATAGAAATAAGGTTCACTATGTTTAACATTAATCATATATAACAAATCACACTGAATCATCTATTGTTTATTAAATGCACTTCAGCCATAAAAGAAAAGCAGTTTGTGTACAGCAGTATTTAGAGCAACAAGTTTTGGAAAATAGTATTTAAATTTTCAACCCATTCTGTTTCCCAGAGCTGTGTAATATAATAAAAGAGTCACACCAGAGATGGGTTTCAGCAGGTTCTGACCAGTTCTGGAGAACCGGTAGCAGAAATTTTGAGTAGTTTGAAGAACCGGTAGTAAAAATTCTGACTGGTCCTGCCCCCATCTATTTTCTGCCCCCCAAGTCCCAGCTGATCAGGAGGAAATGGGGATGTTGCAGTATCCTTCCCCTGGAGTGGGGAGGGAATGGAGATTTTACAGTATCCTTCCCCTGCCATGCCCACCAGGCCACGCCCATCACACCATGCCATGCCCACCAAGCCACACCCACAGAATCGGTAGTAAAAAAATTTGAAACCCACCACTGATTCACACACTTGGAAAAATCATGGAATGCTAGAGTTGGAAGGAAATGTGGAGATTGTGTAGACCAGCTCCCTGTCCCATGCTGGATCCCAGTATTATAGCATCCCCAAAAGGGGGTTACTCAGCCTCTGTTTAAATACTAGAGAGCCCACCAAAGACAATTTGCTTCATTGCTGAACAGCTCTTATTGTTAGGAAATTCTTTCTGCTGTCAAGTTGAAGTTGAAATCTGCTTCCCTCTAATGCAGTGATGGCTAAACTTTTTGCCGTCGCATGCCAAAAGCGGAGGGAGTGTGGGGGGGTCACGGGTGCGGGTGCCCACATCCATAATTCAATGTGCCCCACACTCCTGTGCATACACACATGACCCTCCCACACTTCCCCCTGCTTTTGGCACGTGATGGCATGGTGGGCCCAGTAGGCCTGTTTTCCCCCTCCCCAGTCTCCAGAAGCTTTCTAGGAGCCTGGGGTGGGCAAAAACAGCCTTCCCCATCCCCCCAGAGGTCTTCCGGAGGCCGGAAACTGCCAGTTTCCCAACTTCCAGTGGGACTGGTAGGCCTGAAAATCAGTAGGCTGGTGCGTGCATGCACACTGGAGCTGAGTTAGGGCAACACTCGCGTGCCCACCAATATGGCTCCACGTGCCACCTGTGGCACCCGTGCCATAGGTTCGCCGTCATGGCTCTAATGTATTCATATTCCTTACATTCTGGAAAAACACTAAACAATTCTATTCTGGATTGTATTCAACCCCCTGCTTTGTCAGATATTCAGAATGAAGCATTTGTGACTGATAGTTGTTCATCTGAATATATATACACAATGAAGGGGAACCTACCACCTCTCATACTAGATACTATCAAACTACTCTCAATGAGGGGTCCTTGGTGCTCTCTGAGCTGGGTTGTTTTCTTGCAGACGTTTCATTACCCAATGAAGTCTTGGTTAATGAAACATCTGCAAGAAAACAACTCAGCTCAGAGCACACCAAGGACCCTTCATTTCAACCCTGAGCTACAAATATTCTCCTTTATTAGTACTACTTTTAGTGTTCCAATTTTCAGCTTGAATCATCAAAAATAAAAAAAGTATAATATAGAACATTGTCTTTTCAATATCTTTGTTCTCTTCTCTTTTTATTTTTTATTTGTTTGTAGATGAAATCGTAAGAGCAATTCCTTTCCCACTAAATGATGTCACGGTCATGGATCCTTTTTCTTTGCAAGATTGGCTGAATGATTACAAAGAAAATATAGCTCTGAAACAATCCTTGAGTCTTTTTGGAGACAACTTTGAAACAGAGGTTAAAAAAATCAATTTTTAATTCTGAACTAGAAGGATCAAATAAGATTTTCTTATAATTGAAGAAATTATATCCTGTTGGGAAATTTATTTTGACCAAGATATTTTGCTTCTCTTTCCCTCTCTCCCTCTCTCTCACACACACAAGTCTAGGTGCATAGCAGGGTGAAATCCAGCAAGTTCTGACAGGTTCTGGAGAACCGGCAGCAGAAATTTTGAGTAGTTCGGAGAACTGGCAAATACCACCTCTGGCTGGCCCCAGAGTGGGGTGGGAATGGAGATTTTGCAATATCCTTCCCCTGGAGTGAGGCGGGAATGGAGATTTTGCAATATCCTTCCACGCCTACCAAACCATGCCCAACAAGCCACACCATACCCACCAAGCCACCAAGCCACGCCCAGAGAACCGGTAGTAAAAAAAATGGATTTCACCACTGGTGCACAGTATCTACAATTAGTAAATTACCTGTAGATTTTGGTAGTCATGGCAAAAATTTGTTTCCCAGAAGAAAATGTTATCTTCCCATCACACTTGACATTATATCTCCTTATGCTTAATTAAATTAGAAATAGAAGTGCAATCTAACCTCCAGGCTCACTTACTGATCCTACTCTTCCATTGGCCTATTACCAGGTAGATCATACAGGACACATGGCTCTATAAGATAATTTGACTTTATTGTAAAGCTACATTAACAGAATCTTGCAAATCACCATCACCTTTACAGCCTGATAATTTAGGGAATGTCCCTCCTGAACCCTTTGCTCCATCCACTATGCAGTTGTGGGCTACACTGCCTCTTATCTGTTGTTCCCCAGGCAGCATCTCTTTGCCTGTTTTTCAAAGTCATTCTCTCATACAATTAAATCTATATAAAGGCAGAAACTGGTAAATCTATCTACTGTTGATTTGCTAATTCCCTAATCCCAATAACAAAAACACTCTCAAAGAAAACTCTCAGTAGACTATTCTACTGCACTGAAAACAGTCAGAAATCACTGCTTTTTCTTCTTTTTATCTTGTATCTCTCTCCCTTTCTTGACTTTTCCTCTTTCCTTTCAGATCTTTGTTTCTATTGTATTTTATATCACAATAAACTCTAACAAAAACCAAGAAAAATACAGAAAAAAAATCAACTACACGGGTTAGACTTTGAAATCTAGAGCAGCTCAATCTTCAGCTTCTTCCTGAGTGCAAGCAGGGATGATGCCAGCCTGAACGTTACAAAGAGAGAGAGACCCCAGGTGCTACAACCTCCTGGCTTCTTCCCTACTTACAAGTGGAGAACTAGGAGTAGTTTTTCTCTAGATGATAGGTTGGTCTAGTCTGGATAGATTGGTGCAGGTAGTCCTGTAGATATTCAGGTGTCAAGCCATAAGCCATACAATATTTTATAGATCATAACCAGCACTTTAAATTTCCCTCAGAAACTAATCAGTAACTAGCACTTTGGTAACCCAATAGTATATTGCAATTTTCCCAGGATTGGTGCCCGTTAGCACACTGGCCACTGCATTTAAGATCAGTGCTGCTTCTAGTATTCTTTAAAGGTAGCCCAAGGAAAAGCACATTGTAGTAATCTAAATAGGTTGTAATGAAGGAATATGTTGCTGTATTGAGATGCTCTTGTATCTAGTAAAAAGACTATATACTGTACTAACCAAAGCTGGGCAAAGATCTCTCTAATCACAATTTATACCTGTGCCAGCAGGAGCTACAGTATGTATTAAGAAGGATGCCCAGACTGTAAACTTATTCCTTCAGAATAGTATTTGCCAGAAACAACACTATTTCAATAGAAAGCCTTGATAGGGATTAGCCTTCATCTGTTCTGCCTCATCCAGACTCAAGGCACTGGATAAACATCAGTTGCATCTCCAAGGTAGAAATGTATATGGATGATATTTTGTTCCTTTTATTAAATCACGTCCAATTCTCAGGGACTGCCTAGACAAGTCCCTTTAGTTTTCTTGGCAAGACTCTTCAGAAGTGGTTTGCCATTGCCTATTTCTTAGGCCTGAGAGAAAGTGACTGCCTCAAAGTCATCCAACCAGCTTTGTGCCAACGTGGGATTAGAACTCATGGCCTTAACCCTTACACAAAGCTTGCTTTCTAATCTGGATAATGCTACACCACAAATATTTTTGTATTATTGTACTTGATGATAAAACTTAGCTAGGGGTTGAAAGATCAGTAAAATAAAACCTTATTTCAAGATTTTTTAAAAACTAGGACAAAGGAGTTTTACAGCCATTGGAGTAAAGTCAAAATAAAATCCGTAGATCTGTTATCTGGCCACAGTTTTGGTTTGAAAAAAATATACTGGTATATGTAAAATACTTTTAGTTTGAAAGAATTGAAACATAATCTCTCTTAAGGAAAGATATAATTACAACAGAGTTGTTGCATGATTTAGATCTCCAATTCTTAAAGCACCCTTTAGTGCTGTATTTGGTACATTTTCATCTTATTTTCTATTTGTACTAAAAACAGTACCAGATGTGACTTCAGATCCACCAAAGAGGCAAGTTACGGTATGTTCTTTGTTAGTTATCCAACAATGTTCTTGGAAATTTTCCATTGTGCCAGGGCCACCTGTGCTGAAAACCTCCTTGCTGCAGCAAGGGGAATTAAGGAAATGAAGCAATGGAAAATATCTAATGATTACATCCTCCTCTTGAAGGGGAGCCGTGTCAATTCACTTTTAAACAAATCTGAATCCATATTTGGGAATTCCCAAACTTAGAACTGTCTAAATTGGGACTTTCTATTCTGAACAAACTCTCTTAGCTAATAAAGTTGTGAAGATCAATTGGGAATATTTTGCATGAAACCAAGTCTTGTGCCATGAACTGGGTGTTATTTTCAGCTTTCATACACAATGGGAGTGATAATACTCCTCACAGTAAGCGTAGTTAATGGGGAAAATGAAATGGTGTGAAAATCATTATTGCAAAAACAAATGCTGCAAAACCTAATCCTTTGAATCTTTGAAAGGAGGAAATTTTGGATATAATAGGTTGAGTTCATAACTCAAGAATAGTTGAAAATAAACTCTGTACTAACTGAACTAAGAGAGATGTGTCACAAGGGTATATGGCATATTCCTTTTTTACTTTCTACTATATGATGAAAGAGTTTCTTATTTCTAAGAAATATGATATATTTCAGCTATATAATGAACAAGTGTGATGTGCTTCCTCACATATTACATTATATGTGTGTGTGTGTGTGTGTGTATGTGTGTATGTAAAAAGTTAAAATCTTGGGTGTTTTCCCACGTCATTAAAAGTCATTGAAATGCTTAAAATCCTGGCTAAAATCCCAGTTTAAGATCCTCCAAAATCCCAACAAAACACTTATAAGTGTTGGAGGATCTTGGAGGATCTTAAGCTGGGATTTTAGCCAGGATTTTAAGCATTTCAACTAACAGACTTTTAATGACGTGGGAAAACACCCGAGATTTTAACTTTTTACATACACCCACCCGCGAAAACTTGAGAAGACACACACGCACACGCACACACACACACACAAAACACAAACTATTCTAAAAATACGAGTTCCAGGTATATTTGTAAAGAAAGAAGCATGATTGATTGATTCTTTGTTTAAAAATTGATTAATGGCATATAAAGGCAGAGATCTCTGTAATGGTAGTTTAATACTCTGACAATATCAGCAGATGGCTGATGAAAGCTTAGTAGAATAAAATTTTAATTATTTTAGTTCCGGAACTCGCAGAATGTCTGCTTCTTATACACACACATAGCTATTCCATTAAAATAAAGTAGATACTGTAATAAAGTAGATACACTAACCCTAATCTTAAAATAAAAAGAACATATTTTCTTGGTTGTCTCTTAGGTTATAATATTCGGACCAGGAATAACTGAAGAGGGAGGAAAGAATGCAGATATATGGATATGGCAGATGGTATATATGCTTTATTTCTTAATTGCTATGTACAGGATTGTATTTAAAAAACCAAACAAACTTTCAGAACCAACACATGCATTGTTCTTATTGATCTTTCCCTTACAGTACAAAGTAATGGAGGATCACTACAAAAATAATCACTCTTCACAGTGTCCCTTCTACCACAGTGGTCCATATCCTACATAAACCCCCATTATTTATTTTCCCTTTATTACGGCTTTTGTTTTACCATTAGGATCTGAGATCTTGGCAGTAATCTGTTTATTGCTGCAAAGTTAACTTTCCTCTTTTTTAAAAAAAATCATTTTAAAACATTCCTGAAAAGTAACTCGAAACTAAGGATGTTTCCTCAAGCTGCCCTGAGTCTTCGGAGAGGGGCGGCATATAAATTGAATTAATTAAATTAAATTAAATTAAATTTTTAAAAAAGGGAGGTCTGCATCCACCCATTGTTGAGTCAGCAGAAAACTGGACTGACATAAAATTTGTTGCAAATTTTATTCATTGCTACCCTGCTTCTGTGGCCTGTCTTTCATAGTTTCTGCCCATTCTTGGTCTGAGAAGGGAGTGGGGGGGGGCAACATTAGACAGGAGCAGTGATTCCCAGCTTCTTCCCTATTGTATCTCTGATAATGATGTTTTAGGGAATGTTTTTTAAAGGATTATTTTGAATTCAGCTTTCCCCACCCCACCAAATTTCATCTAATTCAGTTCCAGGTTTAAAGAACTTTCCAGTCCTATCTTATATATCATGTCTTTCCAAACTTCCATTGAAATAACATGGTAAAGAGCAGCATAACAATGCATACCAAGAATGGCTTCTAGAATTTGTTCCAACCCCTTAACAGTAGTACTACTTTGGGTCATGTGATCTGAAGGAAGCAGAGAATGGAACAACGGGCAGCATTCTGTTCATAGTGGAGGTATCGGGGAGATTTTTGGGGGGGATTCCCCCACCCCCACTCTCTAGCCAGATATGGCCCATTTTTAATGTGAATATCTGATAGTTAGATTCTCACACCACAGTAAATTTGATCCTATTCTGTTCTGCTTCCAGAGAGTTACCCTGCTCACAAATGGAGAAGCAGATGGAAAAATTCTGAGCATATTTACATAATTTATTCCCAAATTTCTGTTGTCTTGTAAAGAATTAAAATAGCTTTTATTCACAAAAAGTGGAAGCCCCTGAGTTGCATTTGCAGCCCTTTGGCTGCTTTTTGAGTTTTCCCGCTCACAGAGCAAAACCTATTCCTCTCCTTTCCTTCTCCCAGTAACCTTGTGCATCTTGATGTGCAATAAAGTATGGGTGTACTTGTTTGGTTTGTCTACCTGTGGGTAAGTACATAGGCATACCTCAATGCCTTAATTTTGAATGAGGCCCTTAAACCCAGAAAAGTCATTCTTGTTTGCCTAAAGCAAAAAAATCTCTATAATAGCAAAAGTAATAACACTAAATGAATAAACAGAGGCAGTAGCTAAAAAACTTGGCAAAAGAATGTAAATGGTGGAGTTTTCTAGAAAAGTTACTGCAAAAACTACCGTAAATTCATCCATGAACAGATGTGTTTGACTCAAGATAGCAGCAGTCTTCTAATCTAAAGTACTTGAGTTCCCCTGCTTTATGATCACTTTGGAGTCTGAACCAGCAATTTACAAATGGCTGAAAGACTCTTTGAGAAACCAAAATGGGGGAAAAACAGGAAGCCTGAAGGCTGACAGCATTGGGTGTGCAATCAGTTCTCTCCTTTTGAAGGAATGCAATTACCCTGCAAAAAAGGTAGGAAAAAGGGGAGGTAGCCAGACACAAACTGTGTCTCTCTGAATGCTTGGCAGGGACCTGAGCATCTACTGATGATGAGCCTCCTTTCCTTTAGGTACAGCTGTCTTCAGGCCAGACTTCTTTTAGTTCTTGCAGAAGTGAATTAGCTTGACATGACATCTCTATGATGAGATAAAATGGCCTTTTCCCACACTAATGGTTCCCTCTTAGTAATGTCTGCACCATCCCTGTGGGTTTAGAGAACTTTTTTTTTTAGTCTGAAAAGCTTTTCAAATATCAGATGAGAAATGTAGAAAAGGAAATTGGGGCTAGGGGGTAATCCCTTCCATTTTCAGCCAGACCAACCAATCTGTGTACTGCAAACAGTTTATTAGTGAGTCACCTGGTTTGATTGTTTCTGGTCAGTGCCAGTTAATAGACATATCTTTTGGCTAGTTTTATTATGGAGCAGGGAAGGTTATACTTAAACTTTTGAATTTTTTTTCCAAATTTAAAAATCATGACAGCATCCTAAATGGGAAAGAAGAAATATTTAACGTTGTAGATGACTGACAGAAATATACTAACAAAATTACTAGTATTTTTTCCCCACTTTTTATCCACATTATTGTAAGCAGTAGACATTGGGAAAGAAGTGAGAATGTGTCTATGTTGCCAAAGCAACCAGCTTAATTGTGTATCTATAATTAGCCTACTGTCATTGATGAAGTAGAGTAAAGATGAGTACAAGACAGGCAAGATTTGTTTATACAGATATACTGGTGAATTTTTAAATTTATATTTTAAGTTTTATCTCAGTTTCCATTTTAAAACCAGAAAGAATTAAAAGTCTGCTTCTTTTCCCCCACCATTTTAGGAAGGTGCATCTTTTGTTACTATTGATAGAAAAATCCTGACTTTAAGGGCCGGAGACAGCCTTCTTGTCCCAGTGCAAACTAAGTAAGTAAAATATTGTTATCTATCTATTGTTGCCCACATTTGACTAAAGCATTTTTATACTCTCAGGTATGCCTGCATCATTGTCCTTTCCATTTTCTATTAATGTATGGTGAAAATAAACAGTCTTCAGGTGCAAACTTACAGGTTCCTAATGTATAAAGTTGTATAGATTATCGCTCTCTCCAGGGTAGCAGCAATTTTGGCAGGAACTTCAACAATCTTCCTAGCTGAGACCTTGTTCCTCAAGGAAGCAAAAAAGACTTAGAGGTCTTTGACCCCCAGTAAATGCCAAGTCTCTAATACTTAGCTTGATCTGCATTATTTCTTTGCAAGTTTGCAGAATTTGTGGCTTTAAATTTGTGACTTTCTGGACATAGATGATCTACAATTCACAGCCTAATCACTTAGCATGACCAGAGGCAAAAGTTGCCAGAAGTTAGTTTAGCAAAATCTATTGGAATAAATTGGTTATATTTTCCCCCCTGAAGCTGAATAAGTATTTATCTTTTAGAAACAGCTATAATGTTAAAATGATCTCTGAATGTTTTGTTTCCTCTAGATCCATGATGGCGAACCTATGGCATGGGTGCCAGAGGTGGCACATGGAGCCATATCTGTG
The DNA here is from genome assembly GCA_012654045.1 of Ptyas mucosa. NCBI lineage: Eukaryota > Metazoa > Chordata > Lepidosauria > Squamata > Colubridae > Ptyas > Ptyas mucosa. The sequence goes on along the minus strand of WNWU01000018.1, from coordinate 7,529,007 downwards.
GGCACATGATCATTACCCTAACTCAGCTCCAGTGCGCATGTGCGCGCTGGCCAGCTGATTTCTGGGCCTTCCGGGCCCACCGGAAATTGGGAAATGGGCTGTTTCTGGCCTCCAGAGGGCCTCGGGGAGGGAGGCCGTTTTAACCCTCTCCATGCTCCAAGAAAGCCTCTGGAGCCTGGGGAGGGCGAAAAATGGGCCTACTGGGCCCACTGTGCCACCGCATGCCAAAAGCAGGGGGAATGCAGAGGTTCGCATGGGAATGTGCGGGGTCGGGCGCATTGAATTATGGGTGTATAGAGCAGTGATCGCTAACCTTTTTGCTGTCGCATGCCAAAAGCAAGGGGAACACTCACCAACCCCGCGCTCCCCTTGCTTTTGGCATGCAACAGCAAAAAGGTTAGCGATCACTGCTCTAGATCAATAAAGCACTGATTTTAACAAGCTACCTTTGGAAAATGTACCATGAATCAAATTCAATATATATTATTCTTTTGGTGAATAATTTCCAGAAAAAATAATTTGTGCTGGCTTTTTAATTTCCTGAAATACCTGTTCTGTGCTATTAATCTAAGCTTGATTCATCCAAGAGATTTTTTGCTTTTAATTACTTAACTGGGAAGCATGCAATAGTACCACTGAAAAAAAAGTAGGCAGACTATGAACATTATGTATATTCAGGACACATGAGTCCCAAAAGATGCCTCTTGTCACCTATATCATATTTCCCCTGAATTGCTTACATATTGTACTGCTTTCATGAACCACATTCTTTATCTGAGATTACTCTTGAGCAGTCCTGCAAGATCTAGCTGTGTCTTGGTATAAGTCAGCAAATCTGAGACCCTTTAACTAATGAAGGTCTATCTTCTGATATTGGCATCCCCAAGACCTCAACGGAGGAGGCACTTGATACAGGGCAGAAATGGTGAGATTGATTGCTGGCTCAGCATTAAGATAGGGCTTAATAGCACAGAATCTGATTCTTGACATGCCTCCTCCTGGTTCTATTCCTTGTTTTAGATTCTTGAAACTAGCCCAAGATGCATACTTATAGTCCACTGAATATGCTTTGATGTTGGTAGAGGCAATTGCAGGAATGGAAAATTAACACTGAAATCACAGTTAAGTTAAACCGAGTTAAATCTAGCTAAATATTTAATTCAGCCAAGCTTCCCGGTGGGATCCATTCATCTTTGGTATGGCAATTTACTCTAATTATTTCAATACGATGTTTCCATATCTTTTGGCAACTTTCTATGTAATTAAAATAATAATATTTTCCCAGAGCACCCAAATTATTTGGTTTTATTGCTTCAATTACTTGTAATTAAATTTGGAGGAGGAAGAGGAAGAGCAGTTTGAAGCTAAACTATAAAATTTGTAGCATCCTCAAAATAATACTAAGCTTCTTTTTAACTGATAATAATTCTTGGAATTGTACTGGAAAAAAAATAACCTATGATTTTTAATAGGTTAGGTGCATCAGTATTTTAGGAGATTCAGATTTTACATTTGTTAGACAACCTTCCCAACCTTGTATATCCAGATGTGTCTAGATCAGGCGTCTCCAACCTTGACAACTTTAAGATTTGTGGATTCCAACTCCCAGAATTCCTCAGCCAGCAGGCTGAGGAATTCTGGGAGTTGGAATCCACAAATCTTAAAGTTGCCAAGGTTGGAGACCCCTGGTCTAGATTGTGATTCTCAGAATTCCCAGCTAAGAGCTAGGAGGGAGCTAGTTGGAAAGGTACTATGCCATGGCTCATAATTAAAATTCTGACAACTATGCATCATTCTTTACTTTTGTTTGGTGTTTTTTTCCAAGGTTTCACTGGAAGAGAGATGAAGGATCCATTGCTCTTTCTGTTGTTCAGAATCCAGAGAGGAAAAGACCCTATGTCTGAGTTTGGTATCCATATCCTGCTCTCAAGAATTATTAATACAATTCTCTTTAAATACCAAAAGTGTCAATGTTCTGCTTGTTTTAGAACTTTGAAAATATAATATAAATGTATTTCCTGGAACTGAATGCAACTTGAGGTGTGTGTGTGTGTGTGTGTGTGTGTGTGTGTGTGTGTAGAAATGCTGCCAAATCTAAAAGGCAAGTATGTTCATAAATATGTCAGGACATAACTATGAATAATTTGTAGTTATGAAGGTTATATATTATGCACAGGACCAGATGTTCATTACCAATATCAGCATCTTAGTATAAACAGAAAGTAGTGCTAGTACATTATATCTCACTTCTGGTCTCCTCGCTGATGTCTGGTTGGTTACTAGATGTATAAAGATTGTTCTGCTCCAGCAAAGTCTTTCTTAGATTTCTGTCAAGGTTGACTCAGCTTCCATCCTTCTGAGGTCAGTAAAACGAGGACCCAGATTGTTGCAGCAATATGCTGACTCTGTAAACCGCTTAGAGAGAGTTGTAAAGCACTGTGAAGCAATATATAAGTCTAAGTGCTATTACTATCCTGGCTTTTGCAGCTGCTTGCATCCAGAAAATTTGCTTTGCAGTTCAGAGTTGCAGACTTTTTAAAATGTGTCCAGTCCACAGTGAAGCTCTTTGCCATTACAGGGGTATAAAGAGAATATTATCACTATTGGTAGTGTTTTCGTTATTTAAACCTTAGGAAGAAATGGGAAATTCAGACCATTCTTTGAAAAACTGAGTGAATAATGAAAGGTGCTGTTCTAAGACACATTCATGGCCACTTGTTTGGGAAGCTATAAATGGGGACTGTATGGATTAATAAAAGATTAGTTTATCCTAATGATTGCATGTTATCTCCAACATTAGATGGAGCAGGTTTATTCTTTCATAAGATTCTTATACATAGTAAATAGGCTTCTATCAGTGGACAGAATGCTAAGAACTTTCTTGACAGTGCAAGAAATTTTGCATCCATAAAATAAGTTTGGTTGAATGAAAAAAGAGCAAAATGGAGTACAGTTTTCTCAATGAGTCTCCAAATAAGTCTCTGCCTCTGCAAAATGGGCAGCATACAACAGAATGAATGAATGAATGAATGAATGAATGAATGAATGAATGAATGAATGATGAATGAATGATGAATGAATGATGAATGAATGAATGAAGCATAACGTTAAAACTCCATAACCAACAGCATCTTCTTCCTCTGGGCCAAGGTCAAAGAGAGATATATTTGGGCATCTACTTGGAACAGCCATCCATCTACAAAGGCCTATCCTCAGTTTTGTTGGAACCAGAACCAGTTTTATGAAGAACATGTAAGAAATAACACAATTCAGGAGCCAAAATAGCATCTTTCCCTTGCTGTGGGCTATATTTCATATCAATTGTTCAAACTGAGCCCAGAGGAAAAAGAAGCCAAGCCATCATTCCAAGATGTCTCTATCCCCATTTATCCCTAATAGCCTGCAGTCTCAGGATTATATTGTAACTCAGAGAGTTGCAGTAGAATTGGGAAATAAATGAATTTGATAGAAAGTGGTAATGAATTGCAAAAGCTGGACAAAAATGCTGAATGTTAAAAACTAATTGCTCAGGGACATGTAATTGGAAAGACTCAGAAGTGGAGGGAACAGAATAAACATAAATAAATGTAAAGAATTCATGGGAAAAGCTACTTTTTTTAGTAAATAGCATTAAGCCTGCAAGGAACTCAAACTTGAGTACCTCTGAAAAGGAGGAGAATTCTTTTCTTGAAAAATTGAGAAAAAAGCTAGGTATTGGAAAGGATACAAAACGACTGTCCATGGAGTATGTGTCTATGTTTCTAAAAAGTCAAGATGGCAATTGCAATCTTTGTTTGGGTGTCCCATATTTGTGATGCACATTAAAAAGGATTGGGGTTTTAATTATAACTAAGATAGTTATAATTGCCATTTTTTATCCTTACCCCAAGAACACCCCTGTTGTGGAGTTAAGGGTGTAAGGCACGGCGTCAAACTCGCTGCATCACGTTGCCATCACATGACATTTTTCAACATTTTCCCATTCGCAGACCTGGGGTGGGCATGGTTTGCGCATGACACATCCGGCCCAAGGGCCACCAGTTTGACACCCCTGGTAAAAGGCCTTTTCTGAGACATAAATGTCTGTCTGAGGGGAAAAGCAGAAAAACAGAAGAAGGTTAACTTGGATGTTGTGGGTAAGAAAAGGAAACGAAAAGGGGTGGCATGATTTGCCTATAGTAAAGAACAGCTTAATGGGATAAAGGGATAGGAACCAGACAGAAAGGCAGAAAAATTACTTGAGAGAAAGGGAAAAAGAGACTGAAGTTGCAAGTTAAGGGAGTTAGAGAGACTAACACTGCTCACAAGTTAGAGCTAAAAGGGGACACAGGAGCAATAGCTCAGTGATTACAAAGTGAGGAGATCTATTGATGGTACCATGGGATTTGGTTCAATTATCAGACTTAGCCAGTAGCAAGTTTCAACACCCCACCTGCTGTGTGTTGGCTGAGGGTTGACTGTATTTACAGAGCTGAGGAGGAAAAGGAAGAAAAGACTGGATTTGGATGAGCCAAGAAAGAGTAGGCTCAGAAGAAATCAAGCAGCCAAGAGTGAGACCACTCCATGGGATTGGCCATGTGTTTAAAATAAATTACCTCTTCATGGATGTGATAAGAAGAGACTTCCATCACTGACCAAGCTGCTCAAGAGCAAGGGATTCACTGCCATTGAGTTAAATATCTTAACAATATTAATTCTACCATTGTACCTGTGTACTAATAGGATAAAAGTCTTTTCTGTGAGAAAAGAAGCTCACAGACCTTCATGAGTTCTGCAAGAGAATAACAAAGACTGCATTCTATTTTTTTATTTAAAAGCCTAAATTAATACCTTGGGAAATCAGTTGTAAATAAAAACAATGGAGTTGGTGAAAATGCTGAAAGCTGAGAGAGTGAGGGCAGATTGCATACAGTTGATTATTGCGACGAGGGCTGTCACTATTTGTCTGTCTTGACAGAAAATATACATGAGCAGATTTTATTTTATTTATTTATTTATTTATTTATTATATTTATATACCGCTCTACTCCCGGGGGACTCAGGGTGGTGTACAGTCAAATGATAAAATACATATAATACAAATATTTTAAAGATTGATTAAAATACAATTAAATAATTTGGTCTTGAACCTAAAATTAAAACTCTAAATTTATGAGATTAAGATTTAAGAATTTAAGAGCAGTTTTAGAAGAGGTTAGTCCAGGCCAGCCTGCTGGAATAGAAACGTCCTGAGGGCACAGCGGAAAGCGCGAAGATCTGGGATCGTCCATATCTCCGGGGGGAGCTTGTTCCATATGGTGGGTGCCCCCACAGAGAAGGCTCTCCCCCTGGGGGCTGCCAGTCGACATTGTTTGACCGACGGCACCCTGATCTATGGGAGCGCACTGGTCGGTGAGAGGCTACTGGTGGCAGGAGGCGGTCTCATAAATACCCTGGTCCTAAGCCATGGAGTGCTTTAAAGATGGTGACCAAAACCTTGAAGCGCACCCGGAAGAACACAGGTAGCCAGTGCAGCTCCCGCAGGAGGGGTGTCACATGGGAGAGCCACGTCATTCCCATAACGACCCACGCGGTTGCATTCTGGACCAACTGGAGCCTCTGGGTGCTTTTCAAGAGGAGCCCCATGTAGGGAGCATTGCAGTAGTCCAGTCGGGAAGTGACGAGGGCATGAGTGACCGTATTTAATGAGTCCCGATTCAGAAAGGGACGCAACTGGTGTATCAGGAAAACCTGATAGAAAGCTCCCCTGGCCACAGCCGTCAGGTGCTCTTCAAAGACAGCTGTGAGTTCAGGAGGACACCTAAGTTGCGAGCCCTCTCTGTGGGGGCCAGTGATTCACCCCCAATAGTCAGTGATGGCAACAGCTGACTATATCGGGATGTCGGAAACCACAGCCACTCGGTCTTGGATGGGTTGAGCTTGAGTCTGTTCCTTCCCATCCAGATCCGTATAGCCTCCAGGCACCGGGACATCACTTCAAGGGCATCATTGGGGTGGTCTGGGATGGAGATGTACAGCTGGGTGTCATCAGTGTACTGGTGGTACTTCACCCCGAAACTATGGATGATCTTGCCCAGCGGCTTCACATAAATGTTGAACAGAAGGGGTGACAGAACCGATCCCTGTGGCACCCCACATACAAGGGGCCTCGGGGTCGATCTCTGCCCCCCTGTCAACACAGACTGCGACCGGTCAGAGAGAAAGGAGGAGAACCACCATAACACGGTGCCTCCCACTCCCAACTCTTCCAGCCGGTGCAGCATGATACCATGGTCGATGGTATCAAAAGCTGCTGAGAGATCTAATAGGACCAGGACAGAGGAATAACCCCTGTCTCAAGCCCTCTAGAGATCATCAACCAATGTGACCAATGCCGTTTCCGTGCTGTGTCCAGGCCTGAAGCCCGACTGGAATGGATCGAGATAAGCCAATTCATCCAGGTACTGAGGAAGTTGTCGTGCCACCACACTCTCAACAACCTTCGCAACAAAGCGAAGGTTGGAGACTGGACGGTAATTAGCCAATACTGTCTGGTCCAGGGAAGGCTTCTTGAGGAGAGGTCTCACCACCCCCTCTTTCAAGGCGGCAGGGAAAACACCCTCACTCAGAAAAGCATTTATAATTCCCTGGAGCCAGGCTCATGTAACCTCCCGAGAAGCCAGCACCAACCAGGAGGGACACGGATCTAATAAACATGTGGTAGCATTCAGCTTCCCCAGTATCCTGTCCACGTTTTCGGGAGTCACAGAATCAAATTCTTCCCAGATGATATTCTCAAGACCTGCCTCTATCCTCCCTCCCGAATCTACTATGTCAGAGTCCAGGTGTTCCCGAATCTGAGTGATTTTATCATACAGATATTGAACAAAATCCTCAGCCTTACCCTCCATGTAATGCATTTGCTAGAAATGGCACAGTCATCAGCCTATCATGACTAGGCTTTATGACAGTAAACTCCTTTTACAACTAAAAAATCTAGCAAGTACAGCAGAATACTCATTTCTGCATAACCAGTTTGTAGGAAAACCATCAATTTTTTTTTAACTGTTATTTATTTATTTATTTATTATTTATATTTATATGCCGCCCTTCTCCGGAGACTTAGGGCGGCTTACAATGTGTTAAGCAATAGCCTTCATACTTTTTGTATATTTATACAAAGTCAGCTTATTGCCCCCACAAACCGGGTCCTCATTTTACCCACCTTAGAAAGAATGGAAGGCTGAGTCAACCTTGAGCCTGGTGAGATTAGAACTCACAGTAATTGCAGGCAGCTGGATGTTAAATGCTGCCTTAATAGGAGGCATTAGCCTGCTACGCCACTCAGGCTCCTCCTCCAAGACTGTGCCCAGCTTGGTTCAATAATATAGTGTCTCTGTGGGATTCTGCACTGGCAAATTATAACATCACCCAATCATCATGTTGGGTAACATTATAATAAAAAACGCTGTTCGCTTTAGTGATATATTGCCATAACTATGACCAACGACATTATAAAATACTACTGTGGAAATGCTGTGTTTTGGTTTTGCCCTTTGGCAAGGGACAGATAAATAAGGCATTTAATACATAGAATTAATATATTTTTGAGGGTCTGGAAAAATAGATGGAAGCAGTGTCTTAGATGGAACAAGAACCTGAAGTAGATGGTGATAAAATTATTACTTTATATAATACTTTGTTAATGTAGATTAAAAATATGAAAGTGACCAGATCTGAATAATATTAACCACAGCAGAAGAAGAACCTCCAAGAAAGAGATTCCAAAGCACAACACTGGGTTAAAGGTTTAGAGGAAGCAAGAGAAGGAAGGGGAGAAGCAACTGCTATCAAGATTCAAGACATGTAGACAGTTTGGACCTTAAATCTCTTTTTTCTGTCTGGGCACCCTAATTGATGAGAATATGAAATTTTTAATGGGAAGACTCTTGGACTTTGTTTTTGTAATGAATCAGTCTGCTTTGAAAAACTTCTGAATTTGACTAATCTAGTCATCACATACTTTTCTTTTGTGTTAATTTTCCATCTACACTGCAGGAATATTTCTACACTGATGATATTGCCACAGTTTATTTTACTGTAAGAACAACAACATTATGGTCCTCTTTAAGGGCTTTTGGTTTCACAAGGCAACTTATCTATGCAAGAAATATAAGAATGTATTAAAATCCACATTACTTCCCCCTTACTTTCCAGCTTCAGTGAAAGTCATGTTCACATTTCAGATCCCTGTTCTAGAACTTTGTGAAGAATTTTGAGAAAACTTGTAGTGCTTAGTATAAGAATTTTCTTTAATATGGGCTTGCTGTTAATTGAACCTTGTGAAAAAATATTCTTAAATTGTTATAAAAGGCCTAGATATTCTACAAAAGAATAAATATTTTCATTGTTAATTTCTTGTTGAATTTTTAATTGAGTCAGTATAATGTGATGCAATTTATAAATGTTTGAAAAAGTACCATAATAATTTTACTTGCTGTAGAAATGAAATTTGATATATTGGAGTACAATCTTGTCTATATATGTACTTTTGCTCCATAAAACACACTTTTTTGTCTCCCAAAATTGGGTGGAAATGTCTGTCCGTCTTATGGAGAGATTATTGCCGAAGCCCCACTCATCCTGCAGCTATTTTCAGCCTCCACACATCCCGTTTTCGGCCTCTGGACACCCTGTTTTTGGCCTCTGTGCAGGATGCCTGTCACTGCTGCCTATCACTGCCACCCAACGCCAACGCCTATCACTGCCATTCGCCACCGCCTATCGGCAGTTGGATCAGCCTCCCGGAATACCTATGATCATCTATTCCAGGCAGCGGGGATTGCCGCCGCCACCTGTTTCTGCTACCGCAGCAGTGGCAATTGATGGCAATAGAGTTAGGGTTAGAGTTAGAGTTAGGGTTAGACTTAAATTTTGTCTTCTATCATGTAACTGGCCTGTTTCTTAAACAGCTTTGAATATATTACAAAAGCTTCGCAACCACTGAAATATTTGGCTACTTCAAGACTGTCTTGAAGTTGTTCTTCACAGAGGATTTTTTTTTCAATTTTTTTCCATAGATTAGCAAATGTTAAAACTATAGTGTTTCCTGAACTGGTAAAACTCTGTTTTATTATTTATTTATTATTTATTTATTATTATTAATTTAATTTATATACCGCCTTTCTCCCAGAAGGACTCAGGGCGGTGTACATCCAGAATAAAATACACAAATATAAAATTTTAAAAAACAATTTAAGAAATATTAAATAGTTTGGCCCATATCTAATTAAAATAAAACTACCCGTTTTGGACATTTAAAAATTAAGTGTTAACGATTAAAAAATTTAAAAATTAGGCCAGCCCGGCTTGTTGGAATAAAAGTGCCTTGAGGGCCCGGTGGAAAGTGTGTAAGTCAGGAATCCTCCGCATTTCGGGGGGCAATTTGTTCCAGAGGGCAGGAGCCCCAAAGAGAAGGCTCTCCTCCTGGGGGTCGCCAGCCAACATTGCTTGGCCGATGGCACCCGAAGGAGCCCGTCTCTGTGGGAGCAAATTGGCCGGTGGGAGGCTATAGGTAGCAGAAGGCGGTCTTGTAAATACCCAGGTCCTAAGCCATGGAGTGCTCTGAAGGTGGTAACCAATACCTTGAATCGCACCCAGAGGACCACCAGAAGACAGTGCAGCTTGCGCAAGAGAGGTGTTACATGGGAGCTCCATGACGCTCCCATAATCACCCGCGCGGCCGCATTCTAGACCAGTTGGAGCCTTCGGGTGCTCTTCAAGGGGAGCCCCATGTAGAGAGCATTACAGTAGTCCAGGCGGGAAGTGACGAGGGCATGAGTGACCATGCGTAGGGAGTCCCGATCCAGAAAGGGATGCAACTGGCAAAACAGGCGAACCTGATAAAAAGCCCCCCGGCCATGGCTGTCACATGTTCTTCTAAGGACAGCCGTGCATCCAGGAGGACACCTAAGTTGCGAGCCCTCTCCGTGGGGGCCAACGACTCGCCCTCAATAGTCAGAGATGGCACCAACTGACTATATCGGGATGCCGGAAGCCATAGCCACTCAGTCTTGGACGGGTTGAGCTTGAACCTCAATCTGTCCAAGTTTTGAAAGATTATATATATGTGTGTGTGTGTGTGTGTGTGTGTGTAGGTAGGTCTTTGGTTATTCGGGTTTTCTCCCGCGTAAAATTGGAAGTGTCTTGGCGACGTTTTGACGAAGTCTCATTCGTCATCTTCAGGCTGGTGTTCTCGGCTTCGTGCTTCCAGGAGCAATGTGTGATCGCAGCTGTTTCCTCCTTTTAACTGCCAGTGGGGGTGGGAGCTGATTGGGTGGGAGCATGGCTGTGTTCTGATTGGGTGGAGGTGTGCTTTGATTGGTTGGGGGCCTGGCTGTGCTCTGATTGGATGGGGGTGTGCTCTGTTTGGGTGGGGGCTTGGCTGTGCTCGGGTTAGTCTGAGTTGCAGGGGGATTTGAGCTGGTGAGCTGCATTGCTGTTGTTTGGCTTCGTGTTCGTGGTCGTGCCACATCTTCGTGGTGGGTGTCAGTTTGCTTCATGTATGGATTGGAGGGGTTTAAATTGGCCAATGATGCAGCTTTGGTCTGGCTTCTGGTCTGTGGTCATGCCTCATCATCGGTGTGGGTCTGGGTTTGCTTTTTGCGTGGAAGTGTGGTGGTGATATCCTGTGTGGTTTTTGTGAGTGTGGGTCTGGTGTCATTCTTTGTGTTAAGGACTCGTTTGTCAATAAGCGCGGGTTTCCAAATGGCTGGTAGGTGGGAGGTATCATCTTGTTTTTACGTGGGAGAAAACCTGAATAACCAAAGACCTACATACAAACACCCGCGAAAACCTCAGAAAACATATATATATATGTGTGTGTGTGTGTGTGTGTGTGTGTGTGTGTGTGTGTGTGTATGTACAATATCAGAATTCAATTCTAAATAACAACTGCTTGGCTCTGGTAGAAGTGGAATTTAAAAAGGCAAGTAGATGGTTACACCCATAAAATCAAACCCTCTTCTCCTTGATGTCTCCAATTCAGCTATCAAACTTGACAGAAAGAATATAGAGAAGAAACCAATTTCTTCCTTGGAGATCTTGTGGCTACTCTCCTTGGACTATTGCAAAATCCATATTACATAAATCACGATTATTGCAGCACTTAAACTCATAGCGCTTATCTTTTCTAGCATTATATATGTTGAGACCACACTTTGCTTCTGACTTTAACCTGCAGGCTAAAATTCTGTCAACAGCTTCATTTCCTAAAACAAAGAATGCAGAGGAGGAAAATAAAAATATTTTTAAATAAAATCCACAAAACACCAGTTTTTCATACTTAGCTAAGCAGTCCATCTGTCAAACTTCTTTATACCAAATTAGAATTTGAAACAGGTACAGGTAAAAAGACAAGAATGCAGGTCTTATATATATATCAAATGCCATTATATATCAAATGCCAATCCTATTTGTGCTGAAATCACGATTCAATTTCTTGAACCCTTTTATCCCATCCAAATGGTGCAGTAGATTTGATGCAAAAAGACTTGGTTTCTACCTGTCCTTTTTATGATTATAGATAAATCAGGTTTCAGGCTGTTTGCTTTTTATCTTTCAGGACAAAATCTCACACCCATCTTTCTTCTTAATCATTGAAAGATTGATTGAGTGTTCTTCCTTTTTTCTGTAGTTTTTTACATGTCTGATATAAATTTAACTTCTTCTAGTGGGAGACTGTCTAGATTAGATTGGGATGGGATAGAGCAAGTTACAGTGAAAAAAGAGAAAACCATGGCAGACATGATATTAGATCTCTTTCTAAACAGCCAGACCATTCTACATTTACTCTGTATTGATTCTGCAACTTTCTAATTCAGTTTAACAAGTGGGATAAAGAAGGGACAGTCTACTGAAATCTTTTTGAGGTACATTTTCCTTCATATCATTAGAACTAAATTGGAGAACAAAGCAAAAACCTAATAATTACCATTGTAAGAATGTAACAAGAAAAAAAGAACAATTCTAGCAAATCTAAATATTATCCTTGAACTTAGCATTGTTTTTGTACCTTTATAAATGATGGTGGCAGCACAGATTTTTTTCTTGTTAGTTCTGCAGGTCTTCATATCACAGACATTAAATTTGTTAGGTATGCAACGGGCACATAGAAGGGCATCTGCTTTGAAAGAAAAATTTTGAGTATTAATTATATCACATTAGATATAATTGTGTTCAGGTTTTATAGCTTGTAGGGCATTGTATGTCCAGAAACAAAGAAATACTTTATGTCAGGAGTGGCATAATCTTTAATGTGCACAATCCAGTGGTGAAATCCAATTTCTTTTACTACCGGTTCTGTGGGCGTGGCTTGGTGGACATGGTGTGACTTGGTGGGTGTAGCTTGGTAGGCATGGCAGGAGAAGACTACTGCAAAATCTCCATTCCCACCCCACTCTAGGGGAAGGCTACTGCAAAATCTCCATTTCTACCTCACTCCAGGGGAAGGATATTGCAAAATCTCCATTCCCACCCCACTCTGGGGGCAGCCAGAGGTGGCATTTGCCGGTTCTCTGAACTACTCAAAATTTCCGCTACCGGTTCTCCAGAACCTGTCAGAACCTGCTGGATTTCACCCTTGGCACAATCCATCATTTATAACATGCTGAAGCTATTAAGACAACTGATTTGCCTACTAACAGAATGAAACCATCGTTCTGGATACTGAGTGCTGAACAACCATATAGCACTGGTTCTAGAGGTATGTGACCTTTCACTCATTGAGTTCTGATCCAATATGATCCAATAAAGTCCCCTTGATTCATTGTGCAGACATTCCTTTAAGTGAAGCTGTTTGGAATTGCCCACGGAGGTCTTAAAACAAGATAAAATAAATTTAATAAACAAAATGAAACAATGGGGCCATTTCTATTGAACTTTAGAAGCAGCAAGGACGTGCAGGCATGAAGAGGTAGTTTGCACGAAACTTTGAATTTTGTACAGGTCTGCTGAATTCACACAATAAACTGTTAAAAATAACCTAAATGAGGGGAAAAAACCATCAGGGTTGCAACTGCATTGATGAAATATGTGTTGTAAACATATCTACTGAACTTTCATACATAGTTCAGCTTTTATACAAAAAGTGCATTTATTTTGGTTTCAGACTAGTTGGCAATGGGACAAAGGAGAAGGATGTGGGTGTCTGTATAAAATTAGTCAGTGGGCTGTGAAATGAAATGAAGGACAAGTCTCACAAACGTTCTGATTTGCTAGGAAGAAAGGCTGTTACAGCTTTCTGTTTTAATTACAAGTAATGGGCCTTACCAAAAGTTTTAGTGCAGATGACCTGGGAGAAAGGGGGCACATGGAGGAGAAAGACTGGTCCTGTATTGTAAGCAGCCTTTTATAATATCAATATTTCCCTTTAAATAAAACATGAAAAAATGTTTATGCCTCTAATAACTCTGTGCCACTGGTATTCTGGGGCTTTCAAACAAGTATAGTTTTACATTATCTTTCTAACACTATGCTGTTTTTGCCCTTTTTCTGTGATAGACACACACAAAAATACATTACTTACAACGACAAAATAGCAATTTGCCATAAAACTGGAAGGAGGAAGAAAAGTGGCTGCATTCAAAGTCAACAATTTTTGACATGAAATTGCACATTTCCAGTTTGAAATTCACCATGCATCATGCTTACCTAACGATCTGCTACATCAACAGATTAAATCTATTTTGGCTAAAAATGTAGATTATTTCAAATAGTGTTAGGTAAAGGTTCCCCTTGCATATATGTGCTAGTCGTTCCCAACTCTAGAGGGTGGTGCTCATGTCCGTGTCAAAGCCGAAGAGCTAGTACTGTCTGAAGACATCTCTGTGGTCCTGTGGCCAGCATGACTAAACGCCAAAGGCACAAGGAATGCTGTTACCTTCCCACCAAAGGTGGTTCCTATTTTTCTACTTGAATTTTTGATGTGCTTTCGAACTGCTAGGTTGGGAGAAGCTGGGACAAGTAACGGGATTCGAACCACTGAACTGTCAACCTTTTGATCGACAAGCTCAGCTTCTTAGCCACTGAGCCACAGCATTCCTTCAAATAGTGTTAGATGGGTTCAAATTTTAAAACTTCTTTCACCAAAAGAAAATACCAACAAAAAGAAAACCCCATATTAGGTTTACAATTTCCCTTGTATGGTGTATGAATCTGCAAATGTCATTCAATTCTGTCTCAAATAATTATAATGAAAGCATTATAGGCGTTGCTTAAACACATTCTGAAATAAGAGTCTGAACTGAGGTGAAACATGCCAGCCTAAAGGATCAAGATTGAAACTTGCTCCCCAGGACTCACAACTAAAATTATATTACTGAAGCACCTAACAGATCATAAAAGGACAGCAGAAATAGATTAGAATAACACTCACATTGCCTCTTTCATCTCCTTAGTAACATATATAGGACTTCATTGGAAAACTATCCTGTCAGTTATCACCAGGCTAAACTTTCATCTGAATTGCTTAAAACTCACCAGCATCTGTGAGACAGGAGAAGACAAAGAGGGCAAGGATCAAGATCTGACTTATGGGGGACATCTCGCATTCAGAAGAATTTTGCAACACAGCTAACCTTTTTGCTTCCTTAAGAGAGTAGCATGTGTCAGTGGCCAGAAATGGATTCCTTTTATTTCTTTAATAATACCCACATACAATCACTCTTGGGAACATCTGGTTCTCATAATGTGGTTCATGACTGTGTAAACTGCCCACTCAGACCTAGGATCATAATCAAGGTCAGACTGAAACAGTGAATTGGCAGAGAAACAAATTCTTGGAGGCATTCAAATCCAGAGCTTCAAAGGACTTCACAAATCTGAATTATGGATTTTCTAAGCCAAGAAAAGCAGCTGTAGTCAATGTTTGATGTATATGTCAACTGCGTGTAATGTTTTAACAATGCTCAGATAATAATCCATACATTTCTTTAATCTTTTCACTATGTACCAAATACATGAACATTCCACTGATTTTTTTCCCTCCTGTTTCTTGTTCTGCACTCTATAATTTGATGTCATTCCCCCTTGATCTCTCACATAGACAACACAACAACTGAACATGTAGAATCCTCATTGAAACTGTCTATTATGAAGGTTTATAAAGATAGCCATTATCTGATGAATATTCTCTCTCTTTGTGTATATATTCATGCCTATATGCATTCCACAGGTCTAGGCTGAAAGGAGTTGAAAGAGTAAAATCAGCTTGCATAGCAAGTGTCTTTGGGCTGACTTTTATGCCTGTGGAGTTTCTCAATCATCTAGGTCAGGGGTCTACAACCTTAAATACTCAAAGAGCCATTTGGAGCCATTTCCCACAGAAAAGAAAACACCGGGAGCCACCAAACCTGGGTGGGTGTGGCCAACTCAATGTCACTCACTTCCACCAGTCACATGAACCCCTCCTAGCCACGCCTAACCAGACGGTCATTAGGGCAGAGAACCAGTTGTTAAAAAACACCGAGAACCACAAAATCTTTTTGACATCTCTCTCTCTCCCCTCCCTCCCTCTCTCTCTGTATCTCTCTATGTCTCTCTCTCTCCTCCTCTCTCTGTATCTCCCTGTCTCTGCCCTGGCTGCTTTTCCATCCCCCACCATTGCCCTTACCTTCTCAGGCCAGGCGAAGAGTGACTGGGAGGGGAGGGCGAGGGGTGGGGCAGCCAGTGGTGGGATCACCTGACAGGGAGCCACAGCAGAGGGCCCAAAGAGCCACCTGCAGCTCCGGAGCTGCAGATTGCTGACCTCTGATCTAGGTGATACTTGTCTCAAAGGTGCTTTTTTTTCTTTTTCAAAATGCAACTGGGTTGTTTTTTCCTTGAAAGAGGAGGAAGAAGAAGAAAACTTTTCACTTCTCATCCAAAAAGCTTCATCAATTCTGATGGCGGGGGGTGGAAATGGAAGGTTAGGTTCTGATAGGATGGTGGAGAGGATGGAAAGATTGTATTTCTGTGCAGTCATCTGGTCTCTCTCTCTCTCTCTCTGAGAGAGAAAAATGTCTAGGGTTTTATCTGTGTGCTCAAGATCACCTGAATCATGATGCAATTGGTTGTGAAATCTTCTTGGAACTGCTGCAAGAGCTGCATTGTAAACTGACTTTTATGTTCTATGTTTGACTTTTATATTATGTTTGTTTGTTTATGTAAGCTTCTGAATATTTAGAGAGTATATCCAGTCTCCTGGCATTTAGAATAAGAAGCCAATAACACGGCAAGACTATTGACAGAACAGTCAATAGAGAGAATAATGGGTATAATGGAGGTTGGGGAAAGGCATTGGAAGGAAGACGTAATAACAAAAATGCATTTTCTTCGTGGTCTTACAATTTAAATAATACCCTGATTGTCTTATTGACTCGTGGCTGGATTTCATTTGGGGTTTCTGCCAATGAGTTCCCACAGTGTTATACTGTATCACGGAAAGTATAAAGCTAAATTTCAGTGTTGCTTGCCTGGGAATAATATTGACCCTTGGCTTGGTGCCTGCCAGTCTCTAGGCTGCATCTGAAATACATGTTAAAAAATAAAAAAAACCCAGCCCTTGCATTGGAAGTGTGTTTTTCTGCCATAATGGGAAAAAGCCATAAAATTCTTTATTCTCTATTGGCCAAGTGTGATAGGACACGCAAGGAATCCCATTCTATCTGTTTTCTTGGCACTTAAATTGGGTGATCCATCCTAAATGTAAATATTAAATCCATTATTCCATCCATTTTTCTCCCATGTATAAAGCATAAAGAAATACATGGAAGGCTCTGTTTTATCACTAAAAAAGGAGACTGGTGGCTCATAAGGTTAGGATGCTGGGCTGATGATCAGCAGGCTCATGTTTAAGAACTGGTTGCTGCCATGGGATGGGGTGAGCTCCCGTCACACTCTCCAGCTCCTGCCTACTCAGCAGTTCAAAAGTGACCACAAATAGAAAATGGATGCCACTTCAGTGGGCAATTTAATGGGGACATGAACAGACCCGCCCCTGCAATTGGGCATTCCTTGGGCAACAGTGATGTCAGATATTTTGCTGCAGCACACCAAAGAGATGATATGTGGTCTGGTAAAGATAATCCAAAATAAATATGTTTCACACTGAGACATAGACTTGCAATTGCATGATCTCCAAAGCAGACTTTTTAGAACCTACAACTCTGCACAAGTTGATTTCTGCTATATGATTCAGAGGTGAGAAGACAAGTAGTTGAATACTGAACATAGCAGTGTGGGGAATGAATATCTCCTATGTCAAACTAGTTATTTGCACCACAAAACCCATCCTGAAAGAAGTTAATGTATTAATTCAACAGTAGCATTGACAAAAGAAATCTTCAAAGCAGCATTAATAGGACTTTTGAGAGGTATCAAGAAGTAAACTGTGATGCAGCTGAATTCCAAAACAGGTTATGACTAGTAAGTATGGCAAACAAATGCACTGGATGGTGAGATTATTTTAGGATAGTAAGAAAAGTCATTCTTAAATTTCTGGGGGGGGGGGCGGGAATCTGGGATGCATATACTAGATTAGAGTAATAGAATTGGAAGGGACCTTCTAGGTCCATGATGGCGAACCTATGGCACACATGCTAGAGGTGGCATGCAGAGCCCTCTCTGTGGGCCCGCATGCTGTCGTCAGCTGCTCTTCTGCTTTCCGGTGCACTCATGCGTGCTGGCATACCGGAGCCCCGAAGACCAGCTGGCCAGTGCACAAGTGCATGCTGGCCACTTGGTCTTCGGGGTTTCTGGCCAGCTGGTCTCCGAGTTTCCAGAGCTCCGGCGCACATTCTGGTTTGGGCACTCAGTGCCAAAAAGGTTTGCCATCACTGTTATAGGTCATCTAGTCCAACCCCCCCCCCCAAACAGGAGACCTTACACCATTTATGACAAATGGCAGTCCAATCTCTTCCTGAAAGCCTCCAGTGATGGAGCTCCCACAACTTCCAAAGGCAAGCTGTTCCATTGATTGATTGTTCTCACTGTCAGAAAATGTCTCCTTATTTCCATGTTGAATCTCTCCTTGGTCAGTTTCCAGCCATTATTCCTTTTCTGGCCTTCAGATACTTTTGAAAATAGCTTGACCCCCTCCTCTCTGTGGCAGCCCCTCAAATATTGGAAGACTGCTATCATGTCTCCCCTGGTCCTTCTCTTCACTAGACTAGCCATGCCCAGTTCCTGTAACCGTTCTTCATATGTTTTAGTCTCCAGTCCCCTAATCATCCTGGTTGCGCTCCTCTGTACTTTTTCTAGAATCTCAACATCTTTTTTTATAGTGTGGTGACCAAAACTGGATGCAGTACTCTAGATGTGGTCTTACTAAGGCTTTGGTATTAGTACCTCACTTGATTGTATCCCTCTGTTAATGCAATTTAGGATTGCATTCGCTTTTTTGGCTGCTGCTGCACACGGCTGGCTCATATTCAGCTGATTGTCCACTAAGACTCCAAGATCCCTCTCACAGTTACTGCTATTAAGCCTGGTTTCATCCAGCTTTTGGTTTTTCTTGACTAAGTGTAAGACTTTACTTTTCTCTACATTGAATTTCATTTTATTAGATAGAACTCAGTGTTCAAGTCTGTCAAGATCCATCTGGATCTTGAACCTGTCTTCTGGGGTGCTAGCTATTCCTGCCAGCTTAGTATCATCTGCAAATTTGGTAAGTTCCCCTTCTATTCCCTCATCTAAGTCAGGTAGATGACTTGAAGAGTATTTGGCCTAAGACAGACCCTTATGATCCCCCACTGCTTACTTCCCTCCATGTAAACGTAGACCCATTAAGAACTACTTGTTTATGTCCAGTGCTTCCTGGATGCCATTTATGCTCTGAGCCCCAAGTGCTTCAAGTCCCAAGTGCCGCCTCATCAGTCCCCCGCAGCAGCTCCCCTCCTGCCGGCTGGTCGAGCCCAGCACCAGCTCTCGTATGCCAAGCTGAGCCCTTCGTCGACTTCAAGCCATCTCCCATTGGGGGACCCCATGAAGCCCTCGCTGCCCCTTCCATCCTTCTGCCCCCAACCAGACTTTTGGATGAGGTGGAAATACTGGATCTTCGAGGCTGGGTGGCTATGGCCAGGAAGAAAAGGAATAAGAGCAGCAGTGGTTCCAGGAGGAGGAGGAGGAGGAGGAGGAGGAGGAGGAGGAGGAGGAGGAAACCTGGTAGTAGAGTATCTTTGCCTGGCTTTTCCACACAAAGGCTTGTCTCCCTGCGGCTCTTTCTGGGGGGAAAAAAGACCCCTTCCTCTTTTCGTACCAAGCTGGTGCTTTCCAAAGCTCACTTCTCCAGCATTAGCTTTTTTTAAAATTATCATTATTTACATCAGCCGTCCCTTTCTGGACATCTCCATTGTTCTCATTGATTTTTTTTTCTCCTAACCATTACTTTCTTAAGTTCTCCATTTGCTTCCAACCTGATATTTTTTGCCTGTGCAATTTAAAAACAAAGATTTAGAAACAGCAGGCTTTAAAGACTTCTCTTTGTATTGGATTGGATTGGTGGATAAAACCCATTCGTTTCCCTTCACTCAGATTGACTAAGCTTCTTGAGAGAAGGAACACAAAAGAGGTTTCCAGGTTGTGTGCCTGGACCAGGCGCTTTCTCTCGGGCCTCCCACCCAGAGGCCTTGCAGAAGCAGAGAGATAGGCCTGAAAGGTGGCTGAGCCCAGTGGTCCATGGGATTTAAAATTATGAACTTGGTGGTCCCTGAGGCCCAAAAGGTTGGGGACCCCTGATATAGATGATTATACAATAGCAGACATATTGTGTAAAACAAAGCACATTTTGGTTAATGCTTATATACTTTGGTTATAAATTTAAACTTCAGATTTATTATGTTATTATTGTTGTAGAAATTCAACCTGCCATAATACAATCATACATAACATGATTTCTGCTTCTATAAACCTACAGACCTGATAGTGGGTTTATACAGAATAACAGAGTTAGAAGGAACCTTGGAGGTCTTCCGTTGGTTAATTGTTTTCTCTGTCAGGAAATTTCTCACTAGGTTTCCCATAGTAGTAACTCCCCTTCCTCTGCCTCTCCTCTTATAAACTATGCATGTTTGCAGTCTTCTGTAATGTATTACTGCTTTAAATAGAAGATTTCCAATCAGGTACTATATGGATGCTTCCCAAAATTAATCACTCTTAAAGAAAGCAGAATAAGAAATCCTAGAGAAATCCTAAATATGCTAATCCACCTTGTTTAATATCATGGGTTCCTTCTGAATCACTCTGGTGCTGATCGAGACACTGCAATTACAATTCAAATAAATTGAACTGATATTTTAAATCAGTGGTTTGAACTAATCCCATTAGTCTTTGTAAAGCAACCATTCATGTAAATGACTTTGTACCACTCAGATACCTTGTTCTCAGGGAATTCTATACCTAGAATCAGAAAGCATGACAGGACATTGCAGAGTACTGCTTGAATTAGTCACATTTTGGTTTTGGGGATGTTAAAAATAAAACGGGAGAGATAAAAGGCTCAATCACCTTATATAAAGCAGATTTTTTTTCCTTCCTTTGCCATTTAATTAGTGGGTAAATTATATAAAAAGTTGGAGGATAGTTAACCCAACTTGACTTGTAATGTATTTTCTATCGCCCTTCCACACTACACTTAACAGTGCTCATAAAAAAATACTGTATTTTTGGCAGAATGTCATTTTAAATATTCTTGGCTCTAGAAAAACGGAGATGTGTGCATAAAGCTATGGTTCAAACTTGTATTTAGTACTACTGTAATTATCTCCATCTCTAAGGAATGCATCTAATTATACTAGGCTTAGTTATTTAAAAATGTGTAGAAAGTTGAGTTAGGAAATGGAAAGATTTGGAATAATCTTATACCATATACCATATTGCATTATAACTTTTATTTACTGAAATGTTTTTATGTTTATTTATTTCTAATCCTCCTTTTGATTTTGCAAAGTGCCCAAGATGGCTTACAAAAGAAAGAACAAAAGAAGAAAAAAATCACCATAAACAGGTCAATATATTCCCAATCAAGAAAAATACAGCATTATAATAAATCAGGTCTTATTTGCAACAGTCTATAAATCTGATAGATTAAAAGAATTCAGATGGTGATGAAAAAACATGTAGCGCTTAGACAGATTTCTCTGGAGAAAAAGCTTCCAACAACAGTTTCTCTCCCATGTACTCATCATCCTTGGCTCTTATGGTGCAGAGACCAATACCAAGCTCTAACTTTAGAAAGAGGGAGTTGTTTCAAGATGAACCTTAATCCATGCCTAAAAACGCCTGCTGAGTTTAGCTATCCCTAATGACCCTTTTAAGCCTTTAACATTTCTACGTGAAAGTCCCAATAAAACTAAAATTGTCTTCCTTTCAGAAATGCTGAAATACAGCCTTATGGGGGAAAATGCCTCTTCAAAATGCTCCCTTCTGGAAACACTCCTGGATGACTTTCTCTTTCTATTGTGCTCCCAAGCTTTAAAGATGCTGCTTTAATGGTGAACATTTATGCTAAAATGGAACTCTTATACTCGGAGAGACATATGTTAATGGAAGATCCCCTAAGCATCCCTGGGTACTAGTTAGCTTGGACCACATGAATGAGTTTCTTCACAATCAAAACTATAAGGACATTGCACTTTTTATCATGTTTTCATTTTTAAAAGATAAGAATTCTCAATATTATGAGTAACTGTTCTTGTTTGTGTCCCAAAGGTGCTGTTCAAAAGGCAACTGGAGTTTGTTTCTTGTTTTTTGTTTTCCTTTCAAAATGTTTTGTTTCTCATTCAAGAAACTTCTTCAGATCTGGCCAGAATTGAAGAAGCTTCTTGGATGAGAAGCATAATGTTTTCAAGGGGGAAAAAAATCAAGAGCATCTAATTCCCTTTGACCTGGATGACTGAGACTCTCCATAAACCTGTCCTGTTTGTGAAAGTGTCTAACCACAACCTGAACTATAACTTGAAATAGGAAAATGGGAGAAGGAGAGAGGAAACAGAAAAAAACCGAGTGGAAATGCATGCACATCTGTTACTGGAGGGAGGATCTTCAGACATTTCAGCTGTCTATAAATTTTCATTGCAGAAGTCTTTATTGTCACAGCACTGATATTCAAACCGAATGCCTTTGTCTGCAAATTCATCAAAAGTGCCACATTTTGCGGCTGACTTGAGTTTGCAGGACAGGATTTTTTGTTGAAGCTCTCCATCTAAAATAAAGGAGGGCAGAAGGAAAAAAAGAAAATGAGTCATTGTGCTCCATTCTAGTAACAAGCCAAAGAGAGCAAAAGAAAAAGCAAATCTCTTATATACGGAAATTACATTAAAAACCCAGATTAATAAGGATTTCCATATAGTAATCTCTGGCAGGTGACATCATCCCACTGCTCTTCATTGAGTTGAAAACGCTAAGCAGAGCTGGATTTATTTTATTTATTAAATTATGTGCTACTCATCTCACCGATAATGTGACTTATAAGAGATTTTAGGTGTTGAATGACATATCAACAGGAAATTCTTGGATTGTCAATGAAAATTGGAAGTACAAATAAATCTGGTAGAAGACAGTGGTAAAGTACTTACATATTTATAAAATTGTAAAGTTGGAAGTAACTACAAATCTAATCTAGCCTTGAATTATTGCTAAGAAATTGAATGGGCAATATGAAAAACGATGCTTCATGGAATTATGAAGTGAAAAATTGGCATTGAAAAGGCACTGAAAAATTGTTCAATGGATGATTGATACAAAAGAATAAGGGTAAGAGAAGAATGTTGTATAATGTGTGTGAAAAGAAATATATCGTTGTAATGAAAGGTATAAAAATAGATTTAAATAGATAAAATGCAGAGATTTTGATGGAAATTTAAAAAATATTCTGGAAGTAGGTAAAGAAGGCAAAAAGAAACCCTCCAGTAGGGCGAATGGTATTAAAAGTAAAAAAATGATGAAATTGTTGGGTTGAAACTGAAATGAGGGAATGTATGAAAAAATGTTACAAATTTGTGTAAGAATGAGAGTGACTTGCTGTTGCAGTATGATTGAAGTAAACGTTATAAGTTTTAGGGTCCAAAAATGATGAAAATTGAGTTATCAATGTATAATAAAATTGAAATGTTGCTTATGGAGTGGTTGTATGACTGGTTTAATATGTATGGGAAGTCTGGATATGTGCCTAATGATTAAAAGAAGCTGTTACTGTTCCTCTATACATGAGGAAAAGTGCAAAAGTGGTTAACAACAATACAGGAACATTAGTATGTTAAGTGTCAGACGATTTTGATAGCATTCTGATCAAAGGTTATGAGAGGTGACAATCAGCAATATTTGGGAAGTTCAGTGCAACTTTATGCAAGCAAGGGGAATTCTTAAATAAAAGCAAGAAAGTGAGAAGGAAATTTTATCGTCCCAGCTATTGATTGAGACAAAGTATACTATACAGTATAATAAAGTGAAGACTTTAATTATTTGTACAAATATGGAATAGAGGTGTGGTTACTGAATCCAACAAGGGTAGTGCATAATGAAGTAAGGCATGTGTAAGAATTAACATATATATATATATATATATATATATATATATATATATATATATCCCTCCCTCCCTCTCTCTCTCTCTTTTATCTATCTATCTATCTATCTATCTATCTATCTATCTATCTATCTATCATCTATCTCATCATTTATCCAGTTTCTGGACCACCCATCTCCCTCAAGGACAACATTAGCAGAAACTGAAGCATTGATATGTGATGTTCAGGTGATTGGTTGGTTGGATGGTCACATTTGTATCCTGTTACAATCAGCCAACTCTTAGCAATCAATACAATACTGTATATCTTGGTAGATGACTAACACTAATATATTGTGATTGTGATTGTTTAAAGTATTTATAGATAGAAGCATAAATAATGATGGTTGAGGTGTAAGCTGTATTTTACTTGTAGATGTGAATATATGTGTACTTTGTATACAGAGATGCTATATTTCGGTCTGAGAATCCAAAAAGTTTGTATCAAATAATTAGGTAAATTGCATGATGTGACAGTGATACAGGCATGAAAATTAATTCATCGACTATCAAGGTAATGGTGTTTGGCAGGAAAATGAAGTAAGTGATTGCAAGGTATGCATAAATGATGAGTAAGTAAACGAATTGATGTTCCTTGGTGGAATGGTTTACTAACCACTGTTTGCTTCTGTCTATTTTGTTATATGAAAGTGAGGGTTAGGTATTTCAGTGAAAACATATGTGCAATGGGAATAAGGTAATAGATGAGTGTGTGTGGTAAAATACAAAGAAATAGGGTTAAAATGGAACAAATAGGAAATTAATGTAGATTGAATACAAAGGTGACCAGTAAAAAAGCAATGTATTGAAGTGGTTGACCATTCAGAGAAAATAAATGAGGATTGAATCACAAAACAAATGTGGATTGAGGGATAGAGGAAGACTGAGCAAATCTTGATGAGATGGAGTTTATGAATTCCTGAAAAAGATAACGAACAAAAGGCAATGTATAAAGTGGTGGATGGAAGTGGTTTGCAAGCATAGAAAAAGGTCAATTTTACTGATTGATGTTGCAGCAAACTCATTTTAACTGTATTGCCTGTTTGTTTTTTGTTTCATTTTGTTTTGTTTGCCTATGTCTTTGATTTTGTCAGGTTCCTATGAGCTTTTTTTGTTTCGTTTCTTCACTTTGAATAATGTTGCTCATTCCAAACTATAGTGTGAAAGGAATACACAAAGACGTGTCCATATGCATATACACATCTACACATACGTGAATTGAAAAGTCAATAAATCGAAAAGTGCAGTGAAGGAAGCATCTGTTAGGTAAGGCTGCAATTATACCGTATCAAAATGGGCAACAGAAAAGTCTATGTAGACAATGCTGGACGGTAAACTTAAATGCACAGTAGAAGGAAGCCATGCTAACCAATAATGAACAAGTCTGAATCGTATGAATGCATTATCCCATCTTATAAATAAAGCTAAAGAAAGGAACTTAGATTTCTTACTGAAATAGACGGTGACGGCATGGCAGGTTTGTTTTCCAGTAATTGGGCAGGAAATGGAAGGGAAGCAGAGGTTTCCTGGGCTCAGGATCGTGCACATTCGGCATTGCAGATTGACTGTTTGGAAATTAATATTGAAGAAGGCATTAATTATCTGGGTTTTGGTTTTCTATGGCCTTTGCACAACACGCTTAGCCAGAATGGAAGGATCTTTGTGTGAAGAGGTCTATAAGCTGAATGGTAATTGTTATTATTACTTTTATTCATTAGATTCACAGTATATCCTTGACTTCAAAGTGACTTACCAATATTACTAGGAAGTGCTTTGACCTTGGAAATAGAGCTACTGTTCTTCTATATCAGTGGTTTTCAGTATCAGCAACTTTAAGATGTGTGGATTTCAACTCCCAGAATTCCCCAGTCACCATGCTGCTGGGAGATGCCACTGACAAGGTCTATTCTGGGATAATTACTCCAGGCACTGTTGTCCCTGACCTCAGTAATGATAAGAACAAAGATACACTCACTGCATACTATCAAAATGTAAAGATGAATTAATGCATCTCAACTTTGGCAGCTTGAAGATACAGTATGTCAGCTTCAACTCTCAAAATTCCTCAGTCAGCATGTTGGTTGGGAATTCTTAGAGATGTTGAGTTTGAGAACCACTATTCTCAATCATCATCTCTTCAGAGCAAAGCCACGGCCTAAAACATGCAGGATAAAGTATACAAACCAGTGAGGAGGAGGAAGCATCATCTGGAGCTGTATTCTGGCATGACACTACAGATCCAGTTCACAAGCAGAAAAGTAGCAAAATGGAACTCCAAAGGAAAATGCTGATCCCTTCCCCAATCCCCCATCATAAACTGGTTCTGCTATGCAAATCAATATTCAAAAGTCCCCTTGCCTAAATTATGCCAGATTAGTCGCTTATCCAGCTCAGTATGCAAAAATTGAGATCCAGAAAATTATCTTTTGTGAGCTGCAAAGGACTTTCCAAAAGGACCTTTCTAGCGTGGGGAACATTCCTCGATTTGCGACCACAGTTAGATCCAAAATTTCTGTTGATAAGAGAGACATTTGTTAAGTGAATTTTGCCCCATTTTATGACCTTTCTTGCCACAGTTGTTAGGTGAATTACTGCAGTTGTTAAGTTAGTAAAATGGTTGTTAAGTGAATTTGGTTTCTCCATTAACTTTGTTTGTCAGAAGATCACAAAAGGGATCACATGACCTGGGACATTGCAAGTGTCATAAATATGAGTTAGTTACCAAAGTGTCTGAATTTTGATCACATGACCATGGGGATGCTGCAATGGTTATAGAAGTGAAAAATAGTCATGTCACTTTTTTCAGTGCTGTTGTAACTTCAAACAGTCACTAAATGAATGGTTGTAACTCAAGGACAACCTGTAATATGATTTTTAAGAGGCATTGGCAATCATCTGGTTTCTGTTTAGATTATCTGAAAGCCTCTCCCAAAGGAGTTCTCCCATTTTTGGAATGCAACCCTTAATACATCAGATCTGGCCCTCAAACCAGCAGAAGCTATACATTACTGTAGGAGCAAATTGTAGTTGCTTATAGTCATATACTGTAGATCACTTAGCATTAAATAGAAAGCACTGAGTAAGAAAACTTACCTGGAGTCTGTTGGTTGGCTGCAGGCGTCTGTGGGACTCCAAGTCCTGTTTAAATAAAGGTATTTGAAACTTGTTTGCAAAGAATTGTAATTAGAACCAGTTTTTAATTCAAGAGTTATTATTCAGAGAGCATAGATAAACTAGTTAAGCAGGTGGAAGATATTTATGGCAAGGCTTCCCTGCTAATCCATTTCTTAATATGATTCTAATTAATACTAGTTAATTTCTGTCTAAAGGAAAATAAGGATATTATTTGTTATAGTTAGAACAATAAAGAAACCACCATTTCACATCAACTGGATTTGAAACTAAAAATAATTCAAGGTTGAATTCTTCAGATATTTGCCCTGAACTTGTAAACAAAGTTATCTAAACTGGGAAAGATAAATCTGGACATATTTTGTAGGCACTTTTTCTATTACTAATTAATACATTAAGGGGTTTATAAGAAACTAACATCTTAACAATTCAGTCTTCTGATATAAAATAGATTGAACTTATCTTATAAAACATGCCCGGAGTATTATTAATAATTATCTATCCCAGGTCCTTGGGAAAGGCTCAATAGGTTGGTAAATATATCAAATCCATTCTAAATATCTGACTATGCAATGAACCATAAAATTTGTACGCTACCCAACTCAACTATTTTGGCAGCGCACAACAACCAAAGAAATTACAATAAAAGTATATCGTATATGCTATATGCTATATAAAGTACAATAAAAGTATATAGTCTTTAACAGGGAATATTGGTGAAATGAATATACTTCTGTAGACTGCAGTGGCAGGGATATATCATAGTACACTTGGCTGATGTAGTGGTTGGAAGGGCAACACGTATTTCTCATGGGTTTTTTTTTCATGCTTAAATATTTAACTAATCTGAACTTCTTTGTCTATTTTGAAGGAAGATTACCTTTGAATATCTCAAGCTATTGTCAAACAACATTCATAAAATCATACAATTGAATAGCTCCATTGAGATCATTGAACCCAACCAATGTTCAAGGCAGAAATCCAGATTAAAGCATCCAGGCAAATGTCCACCCTGTGCTTGAAGATATCAGGAATGAATGTGGAGTCATCGGATTCAGAATCTGAGTCTGAGAGGCCTGATCTAGCAAGTTGCCAGTATCAGGAGTAAGCAGAGTTCAGAGGTTCTCAGTATAACATTAACTGAAGCAGCTGCAAGAAGGATCAAGTGATGAAGGGTAGATCCTGGCAGAGCTCCTAGTCCCAAGATGAATCACCAGCTTCAGAGACATATATGCTCTGCTCAAGATACCAAAGTGCCAAAGCTTATAACTGAGCCACACCTGCATCTGGCCAATTTCAAAGCAGTGGCCAACAGCCAGCCCATCTTTTGCATTTGCATTTCTGAGTCCTTGCTTCCTGCGGTGCTCCATGATCTTGGCTCTTTGATCCAAAGTGGCTGACTCACTTGTTAGATGTATGACTCTTGGACTGTATTCAGATCATGTTTGCTATTCTGAACCTGTGCTCTGTTTAACTTGGACCAAACTCTAAACCATTTGGCTCTCAGATAAGAACTTGCTCTCATGTATCTGTTCAGGGCATGCATACACCTGCACAGATGCCTCTCTGTCCCTTTGCATTGGATTGCATTGCTACTTAGCACTAAACCAATTACAATTCGAACTAGCACGAATACGTTCAGTCTGAAGCAGAACAATATCCAGGAAGTGAAGTCTGTCATCTTGATGAGCAATTGGTTCTGCTGATCAGATGGTTTTATTGCTAGGATTGTTCTGCACATGACATTTTTATTTGGATTCCTTTCTCCTAACTTTTTGGGGGGGGAGAAAAAAAAACTTACCTCCAGGTATGAAGTAGAGGAAGACACAGGTTGCAAAGAGTAAGATCTGATACATGGAGGGCATCTTGAAACTGGAAGATCTCAATACTTTACCCAAAATGCTAAATCAGAAAGGAAGAAATTCAGATTGTTATTTACTTTTTAGATGAGTAACAAGTGGACAAGCGGCTTGTTTTTATCCCTTTGATGACGTGCACACATTGGCACCAATTGGAACATCCTGTCCTTGGGGCATTCCATACTTCTGTTATATCTTAATCATTATCCTGTGGGTGAGAAGGTCATAGAGGCAGTTGTGCCCTGAGATCATAGTTGATATTCAAACCCACAGGACCACAACGACAATTACCCCTATACTAAAATATGGAATGGTAGGAGAATTGATTAAAAGGGATGCAGGAAGTTAGCTGCAGCAATAATATTTCTCTGCTGTGCCTAATATAATCCCATATTTCAAATGAAAGAAGGCTATTTGGACATCCTTTAAATTTAATCTGGAGGCTTCAGCATACAAAGCAGGTCTTTCCTCACCAAATGCATATTTGGTGTAATATATTCTGTAATTTGGGTAAAGTCAAATTAGATTTCATTAATACATTGGGCAGTGATCTGAAAGCAAGTCAGAGCCTGTTAATTAATTAGTATCATACTGATCTTCTTTGATTTATACCAGATTTATACCAGAGGTCTTCAAACTTGGCAGCTTTAAGACTTGTGGAATTCAACTCCCAGAATTCTCCAACCAGCATAGCTGGCTGGAGAATTCTGGGAGTTGAATTCCACAAGTCTTAAAACTGCCAAGTTTGAAGGCCTCTAATTTATACTTTTATCCATCTGGTTCATGTTTCTAACTGGATTTCTCTGGGTTAAAATATGTATTTTTGTTTTTACTTTTAAAAGTGAAATACTTTAACAAAACTCAAAGACACATATATGTAGCAAAACAATAATGTGGCCATTAAATATATTAATGAGGGTTACATATTAATTATCCATTGTATCTCTAAATATATGCCATATTTATTTATAGGCTATTATGTTCTATAATAATATAATAAGCAGGGTATGTACCTATTGAGTGAGGCAGAAATCAAACTTATTTAGAAATCTCATATCAACAATTTTTCATTCTCAGCAAATGTTTGGGAGTATATACTAGCATTTGAGTTTCTAGAGATTCTGGATCGTATTATTTTTAGCACTTATATAATGACTGCGTAGTGAACAGAGCAACCATATGTTTATTCTTTTAAAAAGACTATGATTTAGAACACCTTTCTATATCCAAGTACAGCAAGAACATACAGTATTCTTTTTATTGCTTAAAAAGAAAACACCCTTCCTCATAGAAATGGGAGAGAAATTGCTTATGCCATTATAGCATTTGGGGGAATGTTAAAAAGACAGAGAGTCTTCAATCCCAATGAGCCACATCCTCAACTAATCTTTTTGCTATGACCCTGTTTGGGGATCATAGAATCTCACTCATATAAACCAGCTTGCTTAAAAGGCCAATGAGGAAAGAGAATGACTCCAGAGTTGAATTGTCTTCTGGAATCAGACATTAAATCCATATGGACTGTGATAAATTGTTATGGTGTCCCAGGTTGTATTCTAAACATTTGCACTATAGATATAGATATGCATCACTTGAAGTTAATACTTCAGCCATTCTTGTATGATCACATCCTAGGACTTAATCTACTTGGTTACCTATTGGAATACTTTGAGCTTCCGGAAATAAGATGGGGATATAAATAGGTGGGGATAACAGGTGGAGTTAAACGGAAGTTATGCTTGAATAATCAAACAACTCATTGTTCCTGACGCATTGATGTTGCTAATACTGACCACTTCTCTGCATAAATCTGGACTGTTATATACATCTTTCCAACCATCATTTGCCCACATTCAGAACTAGGTAGGCAAAGGCAGGCAGGTGGGAAAATGCAGCTGTGGTTAGGAGATTAAGGACTGGCATTGTGTATTCAGTTTCATGCCTTTGATTCTGTGTTGACGTTCCAATGTGTGATCCTATCCTGCTTTTCCCATTACAATCCTTTGTTGTGGAGAGAACTATTTTAATGGGAAAGAAATGTCCATCTTGATCTGTAACACACCGTAACTTCAACCCACATTTCCTGACAAGATGGTGGAAGAAAGTAATAGATAACTTAATAGAACAGAAAACAAGAATGACATTTTGTGACGATTTATTTGACTTGTGGCAACATGTCAGCAGAATGTGCAATGGGAACTCCATTACTGAACTCTCCATGTAAAAATTCTTTGTGTGAGAGATGTTACTTTAGCAGCATATCTTTTCTGTGTTGTACTTACAGTGTTGGTGAACTCAGATCAATGACCTCAAATCATTACAGGTTTAGGCAAGCAAACAAGGAGAGCAAATATGGGAGTTCTGCATGGGAGTTTTATTGAGGAGAGGGAAAAGGAAGAAGAAAAAGAGGAAGAAAGGAGTGGAAGAATTAAGTGGAAATGGCTAACCAATACTTGTTGCTGCTACAACTGCTACAGGTAGTTCATGACTTACAACCATTCATTTTATGTTACAACATTTGAAGGTACAACGGCAATGAAAAAATGACCTACAACATTTTTCACACCTATAATCATTGCAGCAACCCCCATGGTCAAGTAATCAAAGTTCAGATGCTTGGCAACTGGCATGTATTTATGATGATTGCAGTGTCCCAGGCAGTGGTGAAATGAAAAATTGTTACTACCGATTCTGTGGGCGTGGCTTGGTGGAAGGGGGGTAATATGACTGAGTAGGCATGGCCAACTTTTTTTTTTACTTTTAAAACCATTTTTTCTACAATCTCTTCGACTGAAGAGGTTGTAAAAATGCTTTTTATATATATATAAATTTTTATTATACTTCAAAAAAACAAAAACAAATGTATAATAGTTTTTCTATCATGGTGTAACATCACCAAAATATCCATGTATATATACACCAATAATCAGAAAGTAAAAATAGAAACTATTTACATATTCTTGTCAGATATATACTGATGGTCGTGCTCATTCAGTCTATGCGGAAGTTATTTAGGCCATACAGCTTCAGGTTTAAAAGTTATTTTATTATTTACAAATATACAATAATGAACAGGGTGTCCTGTTGCAATTTGTTACCCTAACTGTATGACTCAGAGGTTGAGAGGGAGAGAAGTTCACTGTTGTCTTGCTGAGATGGATGGGAAGAAATTAGGGAAGATATCCAATTGATTTGTGGGTATGACTCCAATAAGGGAGTTCATTGGTTTATACAGTCACATGGGATATCTGTAGACTTAGAAGACTTAACCCCTTCTGGTGCCTGGGGCATCATACGTAGGCAATATCTGACAATTCTTATATACAAATTTACATTTCCAATACTTATTGAATGCTTTTAAAGCCTCTGACGATCCCAGCTGACTTGCCTGATCGGCAGAGGCTTTTTTTCCTTTTAAAAACATTTTTTCTATAACCTCTTCAGCTGAAGAGGTTGTAGAAAAAATGCTTTTAAAAGCCTCTGATGATCCCAGCTGAGCTGCATTATCATCAGAGGCTTTTTTTTTTACTTTTAAAAGCATTTTTTCAGCCAAAGAGGTTGTAGAAAAAATGCTTTTAAAAATTTAAGAAAAGCCTCTGATGATTTTGCGGCTCAGCTGGGCAATGAGGCGGGCAGGGATTTTTGCTACCGGTTTTCCGAACCACCCGCTTCCATCGCTACCAGATTGGGCGATCCGGTCCGAACCAAGAGCATTTCACCCCTGGTCCCGGGGTCATGTGATCACCTTCTGCGACCTTCTGACAAGCAAAGCCAGATTCACTTAACAAGCATGTTTCTAATTTAACAACTGCAGTGATTCATTTAACAACTGTGGCAAGAAAGCTTGTAAAATGGGGCAAAACTCACTTTTTTTTTTAATTTGATTTATATGCCGCCCTTCTCCGGAGACTCAGGGCGGATTACAATGCACTAAGCAATAGCCTTCATACTTTTGTATATTTATACAAAGTCAGCTTATTGCCCCCACAAACTGGGTCCTCAATTTACCTACCTTAGAAAGGATGGAAGGCTGAGTCAACCTTGAGCCTTGGTGAGATTCGAACCTGCAATAATTGCAGGCAGCTGATGTTAATAACAGGGCTTTAGACCACTGTACTATCCAAGGCTCTTAACAAATGCCTTACTTAGCCATGGAAATTTTGGACTCAATTGTGGTTGTAAGTTGAGGGCTACCAATACTGCTGCTAACTGTTTTCTGACTATTGTTGATAGCCTATCTACAACTCATTGTGACTGATTGTCCTTTGTGTGGGATTGCAGCAGTCTTTGCTACTAACTTAGCTGAGCAGACACCTCGCTGAATGACTAAACAGGGAGAGTAAACAGTGGTTTGACAGAGGGAGCTTGTCAGAAATCCACAGCAACTGTCCAAGTAATATGGACAGCTAAGGAAACTTTGTGGGTATGTGTAATGTCGCCTTCTTGTATGAAGAGAGTAGGCATCAGAATTTAATTTTTAAATGTGTGCTAGTGTGTTCACAGAAAAAGGTGACAATAAAAGTTATCTTATCTTATCTTATCTATTGAGGAAGAAGTTAAAGGGAATAGAATAAAGGAAGTTGAAAACTTTGTGAGCAAGACAAGGGCAGAAAAGGGAAATGAGAAATCAATATCAGATTTTCACTCTAGGTGAGAAGAGAAATAGCACAAGAACAAGGAACAAAGAATAAAGAACAAGAACAGTGAGAACAATTAACCCGGGGACTGACTTGCCTTCATAACTTGTGGGTGCTCCACAACTTGCCTTCATAAGTTGTGGGTGCTCCATCACTAGAGGTTTTTAAGAAGAGACGGACAGCCACTTGTCTGGACTGATTCAGGGTCTCCTACTTGAGCAGGGGGTTGGATTAGAAGATCTCCAAGCTCCCTTCCAACGCTGTTATTCTGTTAACAAGGTTCCAGAAATAAACAACTAGGTACAGAGAAGATGACACTGAGAAGGTTTAGATAATTTGATCATGGACTTTCTACATCAAAGATTCTTAGGCAAACATGGATGGCATCTTACATACACTAGGAAGAACATGTTTAGCAGTTAAATCAAAACAAAGGGGAAAGATACAAAATCCTAGGAGCAAAATGCTACCAAAGACAATGGGAAAAACAGCATGATAAAGCAGGACTAAAAGATTAACAGAAAATGAATGAAGTAAAGTCAATGTAGGATACCAATTAAAATCTCATATGTCTTTACATCAGTACATAAAGTGTAAGAAACAACTAGGAAGATCTTGAAATTCTAACACAGGAAGAAGAAAAAAATGAGGTCATAAGCATTAGGAAACCTGGAGGATAACACACATGTCAAGAATACATTCAACACTTAAGAACAACATGGGAAGTAATTATGCTGTTGTGTTTAGCCTTGGTCAGATTGCACTTAGTGTGATCTAGCCAGTTTTGAGCACTACAGCCTGAAGTGGACAGTAACTGATTGGACTGTGTTTCAGAGGAGAGCAATCAAGATGATCAGCTGATGAGAAATCAACTCCATTGAAAGGAACTGGGCATGCAAAGAAGACTAGAGAAATGTGATAGCAATTTTCAGATATCAAAAAAGTATTGTCATAAAAGAGGAGATGAACTTCTTCTCTGATATTCCAGAGGGCAGGACCAGATCCAAAGGGTTGAAACTAGAGTGAAGTACGTTTAGATAAGTTGTATGCGGAATTGCCCAATTAGGAAGAACTGTTAATCAGAACTGTTAATCAGTGGCTACAGACTCTCATCAGGTGCTACATACTTTTTCACTACTGCTCTTCTGGCAATCAGCGGATACAGCATTTCATGAGGCTAGACCAGGGGTGAAATCCAGCAGGTTCTGGAGAACTGGTAGCAGAAATTTTGAGTCGTTCAGAGAACAAATACTACCTCTAGCTGGCCCCAGAGTGGGGTGGGAATGGAGATCTTGCAATATCCTTCCCCCAGGAATGGGGAGGGAATGGGGATTTTGCAGTATCCTTCCCCTGGAGTGGGGTGAGAATGGAGATTTTGCAGTATCCTTCCCCTGCCACACCCACCAAGCCATACCCACCAAGCCATGCCACGCCCATCAAGCCACCCCCACAGAACCGGTAGTAAAAAAAAATGGATTTCACCACTGAGCTAGACATCCATCTGTAGAGTGCTTTAGTAAATCCTGCTCTTGCATCAAGCAGGAAGATAGATTGCACAATCTCTCTAGTTGCTGCCTTCTAACTTTTTTTTTAAATTTAACATTTTGCTACCCTCAGTGAAGATACTGCTTTTTTGATGTTTTTAACCAGTAATGACATTGTTTATGTATATGTCACCCATTTTACTGTTAAGGTTACTTAGGGCAGCTTACAAAATAATAAATGAATTATCTGCAGATGAGTTATTATTTATGGTCTCTATATTGTCCTAGAATGGAATTGTAAGTCTATCTTGAGTAGTGCCTGACTTGCAGGTGCTGTTGGTATCTTGTGTTATGTTAGAACAGGGGTGTCAAACTCGTGATGACATGTTGTCATTGCGTGATGTATTGCAACTTTTTCCTCCTTCGCTAAAACAGTGGTGGGCATGGTCAGTGCATGATGCATCCAGCCCGCAGACTGAGAGTTTGACACCCCTGTGCTAGAAAGTTTTTATTCTTTTCTCCTCCATGGTCCTCTGTGTGTCTGTTCAGTCATCATTGTCTGATCCCTTCTGAGTTTCTTTAACATTACTCCCACAAATTTCTTTAGAGAAAATCCTTTTACAGCTTTTATGTCAGTTTCTATGGGTCAAAATATCAGTACTTCAGAGAATTTTATCTCATACTTAGCAAGAATAAGCCAGAAATGTAAGAATAATGGCCAAATAACCAGGACTAAAGTAATGAGATTGCAGAGAGAGAAAAATATTCTGCTCTTTGCTTTGTTGTCATGCCATTTTTCTTTTATCACATTGCAACAAGACTTCTTCTTTCTGAACAAGACTTTCTTGCCTATGTGCTTTTCTCCCTTCTGCCCCATGGCCCTTTTTCTCTTTGATCTTTTTAAACATGTTTGCTTTTAAAAGAAGAAGAAACAGCAGCTCCAGATGACCACTTCTCTTTCCAATATTGTCATCAATAGTTTGGGTTCGGGCGAAAGGGAAGATGGCTGCTAGTAGTTCTTCTCCTAGGGCGCCTGTATTATCCATAAGTGCAAGAAAACTCAAAGATAATGCAGCAGACTGGCACAACCTAATCATGAAATGGGAAACCTTGAATGATAATGGGTTTTCTATTGCCACCAAGATTGTGAACTTCAAAAATGCTACACAGTTTAAAGACAGCAATTTGGAGGTAGATCATGAGGATCCCTCTGACAGTGAAAGACTGCCACTTAACTATAACATGGAACTGGAGCAGTGCTGTACAGAACTACTTGAGACTTTTAAAAAATTGGCTAAAATACATGAGAAAATGGAAAAACTGTGTTCAACAACCAAAGGGGTCTGTGACTTAGAAACATACAGCAGAACCCAAGGCACTATTATTTCACACATGGCCTGTTTCCCATTTCCATGAAGTCTCGGTCAAGCTCTTAGATATGTATTCCCAAGAACTGAAACTCAAGCACACCATTGTGGAAGAAATTGCTCATACTGCTGACCAAGATCTAGTGATGGTCTATTTATCAGCATGGTTATATCAGCCCTACATTGACAATAGCAACATAGTTCTGTTAGAAAGTATGTTGTTAGAAACAGGGCAGAGGCAGCTATAATTTTACCTATTTGATATATCACCTTAAATTTAAATATTTAGGTAGCAAGATATATAGTGCTAATATTGTTATGGATTTATGATTTTATTACAACTTATTTATAGTAAAGTTCTTACTTTTTTATGAAAAAAAAACAGTTTGGGTTCAATTTTGGATTAAATTCAATTTGGCCTTGTTGTTGTATTAAAAAATGAAAGAATTGTGACATATGCGTCACAATATAGAACAGGGGTGTCAAACTGGCAACCCAACGGCCAGATGCGTCATGTGCAGGCTACACCCACCCCAGCTCCATGAATTGGAAAAACATCACGAAACATCATGTGATGGCGTGACACGGTGAGTTTGACACCTGTGATATAGAAGATCTGAGAAGAGCACTGTGCATTGATGTAGCTGGCGATCTGAAAGACTGAGTTAATCTAACTGTGCTAGTAAGTTTGTTACATAACAGATAACCTCAACAAAGCATCTGGGATGAATTCTAGAATGCAGGTGACATAATACATAGAAAAGCACGAAGATAATCCTAGACAAAAGACAAAACTATAATTGTAGAATTTCTTCCAGCTTGGCTCATTGCTGAACTCTACCCACCAACATAATATCCATGTGTTAGAAATAGAAGTTAATTAGAAATACAGCTTGTTCATACGTTCCTTTTATTTATTTATTTAAATAAATTCCTTTTATTTATATTGTCCCAGGCAGGGATGGCTCTGTAGCTAAGAAGCTGAGTTTGTCGATCAAAAGATTGGCAGTTCAGCGGTTCGAATTCTTAGTGCCATGTAACGGGTCAAGCTCCCATTACTTGTCCCAGCTTCTGGCAACCTAGTAGTATGAAAGCACGTAAAAAATTCAAGTAGAAAAATAGGGACCACCCTTGGTGGGAAGGTAACTGTGTTCCATGCGCCTCTGGCATTTAGTTATGCCAGCCACATGACCACGGAGACGTCTTCGGACAGCGCTGGCTCTTTGGCTTTGAAACGGAGATGAGCACCACCCCCCAGAGTCGAGAACGTCTAGCACATATGGGCGAGGGGAACCTTTACCTTTACCTTACGTTCCTTAGGAACACTTTTCATCATTAACATGATCTTCCAGGAACCAGAGGAAACAATGTTGCAAAGATGACATAATATTGCAAGATAAATACAATGTTGCAAGAACAGCATAACCACTTTCAGCCAATAAGTGATAGCCATGTTGGAATTGATTAAATCAAGTAAAGAATAAGCAAATCCGTTAGAATATTCTTTCTTAGGTACATAGGTATGGCACCCAGCACCATGCATACATACACATCAAATAAAGATCTACATTCTCAGTAAAATTTAATTAAAAATGGCTTCCCTTTGGAGCTGCACATCTACCAGAAGAAATAGACTGGAAAACACATCCACACACACCTGTCCCTGTAAAATCTCCAACCTCGACACCCCAATCTTGTAGCCAGGTTTTTGAAAGCTGGTTTCTGTGCTGTGCTCGTGAAATAAACTTTCTCCTTTTCAAGCAGTAGTCCACGTCTCAATTTTGCAATTCCCAGCTCGTGATGGAACCTCTTGTATTTTCAATACATGTTTTTCATGGAAATTAGAAATGCCTTATTTTGCTTATACTATAAAAGCATTATTTTTCCCCAGTAATCCTACTTAAACTGATTTAAAGCCCTTAGTTAAGGACATGGCGAGGGCATGGCAGGTGGAAAGAATGAAATGTGCAGTGCCTTGAGCTACTCAGTGTGCATTTCATTCTTAAGGAGGGGATATAAATCTAAATAAACAGCAGGAACAAGGTCAGCTTGCCTACCATAAGAAATATAAATAATATGTTTTTATAACTATATGGTTTACCAAATGGACAAAATCTTCCTCAATTTTTTAAAAAAATTCTAACAGTGTTTATACCAAGTAGAAATGAATGAGCAGTCTGTGACATGGCAATTTGGACTGCAGTTATCTGTATGACCAGTAGTATAGAAATTTTAGATAACACAAGCTGAAAATGCACAAAATGGCGCTGCCAGATAGAGTGGTGAACTTCAAAAGAACTTGGAAAAAGCAGATGATCTAGACCCATTTCAGTCAGGGTGAAGGTGAAGTTCAGACAACTTTGGTTAATGACCCATGACAAATTCAGGATTTGGGGGGGGGGGCCTTCTGTGCTCATCTTAATACTCCTAGGTCTTTCAGTGACTTTTGATGCCATTGACCAATGCAGTGAAGTAGCCATGTTTTAAACTGCTATAGACTGTAATACGATAGCTGCCAGAATAAGATATGTCCAAATGCAACATATACCAATAAGCTTTCTCATTGTCTGATGTATAATTAATTGTTTCCATTAAAGTGGTTCATTTTTACCACACAATTATGTGACTGAGAGTCTGAAGGAATGTGCAGACTTTTCCTAGGTACCAAGAAGAGGCTATGTTTCAGAAGGAAATCATTATTTCATTGTTCTAGAATCTTTGGTTTCAAGATTTTCCATTCCCTGAGGTAAAATATAGCATATTTTATTATATTATTATTTGTTAACTATATTATTTGTTAATATAAGAAAGGTGGATATATGGATTTGAAGTAATAACAATTAGATTGATAAATCTCAGTACAGTAATGAAATTAGATTAATACCTTCTTGTGTGAACATCACAATTGTGATGCCATCAGCAGACATGCATTATACATTCACCATTTTATAATGGTGCCTTACAGAAGACTTATGCTCAAAAGTAAAATGCATGAGCTATAAAACATGTTCTTTTTATTTGTCATTAAACTACTGTCTCCTGTCTGAGGTGAAAAACTACAAATTATCCCCTTGAAATTCAGTGAGGGGAGGAGGGGAAAAGTAGTATAAAAATGTGCTGATAAGACCTTCAAGAATGCTAAATCCTTCATCCTGGTAAATTATGCATGTACTTGTAACAATTCATTTCTGGTCTTTCATGAAGGCCTTTTGAGATAAGAAAGTCTAGAGTAGCAAAAAATATTTTCAGTTAAAATATTACATTGGTTTTGCCCCAGTTTAATTATGATTGAATTCCAAATGAGGGTGTATAAATGGTATAATTTGGTTAAGCCTGTTTTTCAAAATATACAGCTTTTTCAAAGTATATATGTATGCATTTTACTATTCTTGTGAATTTTCTGCCTAATTTTGGAACTTGTTGTCACGCCATTTTTTTTCTTTCTCATCCAGTAGAAATTGAGCCCATCAGCAGGGAAGAAGGAGGGCAGGCCTGATCCTTTTCACATTCATGAGTTTAGTGATTATGTTGGACCTCATGAAAGATTGGACCAGTGTATAATCTGCCCACTGAAAGTGAGCTGAATACTTTTGACCTTAAAAAGCATTGTTGCAATAAGTCTGAGTTGCCTGAATGAAGCTCTTTAAAACTTACCTGATTTGAAGGCAGCAGATGGAGTTTGGAATGGGATTATGGAATGGGGTAATCCAGTTTACAATTTGAATAAGCTTCTGGATCTAGTCTTTCCCATCATATTTTGGTAGCCAATTGCTTTTATTCCTAACAAGATCAAACTTAGGCCATAGTAACATCTGCCTTATTTAAATCTAGATAAAGTATTGTTACAAGTTGTACTTAGACCTCTCTTGGAAGATTCTTAGAAACTGCTATTGGTCCCAAATGCAGCAGCAAGAATGTTGGTGGGCATTTGAAGATAGGTGTCAAGATTGAACCACTTTGCTTCTTTCAAACCTAAAGCTTTTCAACTTGCCAATGAACTGGGAGGGAGGGAAGGGGGAAATAGGATGCTGAGAATGTGTCCATGGACCGTGCGAGCCTGGTAACCATCAAGGTCATCATTGCAGGTGCTTGAGAAATAGATGGACTGTTCCCATAACAAAAGGACATCTCATAATTGGACAATGTGATCAACTGGGATGGGGAGAAAGGGAAACTATTGTTTAACTAAGCAATTAGTTGCGTGGGAAAACCAGAACTGGTTTTGATTCTTCAGTACTAAAATGATGTCTCCAATAAAGTTTTACTTTTGGGAATTCAAAACTCCCGAGAGTGTTTCTTTCTTTTGAATTCACTAGTCAGACAGATGACAGTAGGACTACGTATTAGTTCTGTAGGAATTGTGCTGGTTGCTAGATGATTTTTGTACACAATTCAAAGTGGCTATTTAAAACATCTAGTTGCAGGATTGATTAGGGAATATTTGTCTAATATCAGCCTGCCTGCACTGTAAAGAGAAACAGGAAGTATTTCTGTTCGTTCCAGTTTTAACTAAGGCACTGCTGGTGAAGATAATAGAAAAAGCCACCTCAGCAGCTTCACCTGGATGCACCTGGTTTCAAGAGAATAGGTTCCCATCTTCTGTGGCATTCCTCTTCCAACCAGTCAAGGTCTTCCCATTCAAAAAGGCATTTTTCCACCACAGGGAGGGAGTATTAATTTTTTCCTTTTCTACTGTATCCTTCAACTTTTCATGTTGTTTCTTGTCTTGTTTTTGTTTTTCCTTCTTTTAAATGAGTTTAATTTTCTCTGAGTTTTAAGTACTGTTAGTCATTCTGGGCAGTGTCTAGGCACTAAAAGGCTAGGATATGAATTTTTATATAAATAAAAACTTAAATTAGCTATTTTGCATCCCAGAGAGACAATAGTAACACTACCAAGAGTATTAAAGCTTTATTTTAAAAAGGGAAAGACTTGGTCCTTTTTCTGCACTTTCTTCTTCTTTTTCCTCAGTAAAATCTTCATCCCCCAGTAAGGGCACCAGAGAACTTCTCTCTTGCTTGTAGTTCTGTAGGGAGGCATAGACAAGGGCAATTAAGCATTGGTAGAGGAACATATATGCTCTTTCTGTAATCTCTCATTCCAGAAATCACTGTGGTTACAACAAAAATGTTCTATTTTTACTTCTAGATTAGAGGAACTCATTATGGTGCCATATCTTGCCTGTGGCTCGCAGTCCAGTATTTTCTCGTGAAGTTCCTCTTCTTTGGATGGAACAAATTAAGAGAAAAAGGGGGGGGGGGAAGTAAACAAGTATGTATCTTCTGAGGAACTATTTATACCTCACACCATATTTTCAAATATTATTTCATTCAATGGTCTTTTTCCGTAACTGCTAATACCTCATTTGCCATCCTTATTCTCCCTTTTTGGGAAAGTGAAAAAGTTCCTTATCATCCCATCCTATCCCATCCCATCCCATCCCATCCCATCCCATCCCATCCCATCCCATCTCATCTCATCTCATCTCATCTCATCTCATCTCATCTCATCTCATCATCTTGTAATGACAATAGGTGCAATGTTGGAATACCTGAAAAAAATGGCCTAGGGACAGATTGTCATGGAGAAAATCTATCTACGAGGTTGCCAGGAATTGAAACCCAAACCCGAATGATGGCACATAATAAATCAATCACTATTCTTGATGACTTTCCTTTCTATTCCCCCCCCCCCCCCATTTCAGCATAGAAGAGTACAGTCAAATAAAGAAGAGGTTGAAGTTTCTTACTGAAATAGGTCCTCAGGGCATGGCAGATGTGAATTTCAGGAGACGCTTAGCAGGTTAAATGCCATACGTCTAGCCCTCTGGCTCTACAGAAGCGACATTGCAAAGCATTGGCTTCAGGATAAAGAGCAGACAGTCAGCAGATGGATTGTTAGGCACCTTTTAGCTGAATTTGGCAATCTCTTATATGCAAATCCAAATTTCAGGTAAGATTTAGCTTGCCAGATTTTACTACTTGCACTCAGGCAAACACAGAAAGCTAGTAATTAAACAATATGAGTATGTGGATTATATTAGCAGAAGATTTTTCTCCCCACCCCCAATTTTTTTTTCTCAGTAATTGCTCATATTTTGTAGAATACATTGAGAAACAAATGAATCAGAGTTAGCTAATACATCTGTTGTTATTATAAAACAAATACATTGATATGAGTTGCAGCAGTCCTCTTTTAATGTTATATTTAACCTTGGATAATAAAGTCAAATGATGTTATGGTGGTGGTATTTACATCCCAATTTGTAACCAATATTGATAGAATTTCTTCTTTTATTTTCAATATTTTAATCTATCTAAATAGTGGGTGTTAATATAGTCTAATCATGTCACATGAACATCGTTGTATTCAAATAATACAATATATCAAGATTTATAATATAACAAAAAAGGAAATGTACTGCTTTGACACTGAAGCTTATAAAGCCATTGCTGCAATTAGAATAACACTATAGATAGTTCTTGTTTAACAACTCTAATTGGGATTGGCAAGCCTGCCACTAAGTGAAACAGTTACTAAGTGGAAAATCATGTGATTGCATCTATATTTTCTGGTTAGAAAGAGAGAAGTATATTTGATATCACACGCTTGACTTTTGTTTGTCTTCTACCACTCCCCTGCCCTTTTGGAATGTTCCAGTGTCTCTTAATGACTTGTACACATCAAAAGCAAAATTCCTGGGATTGGAAGCCATGGATGCACTATTTAAATAGTTTACTCTCTTGAAATCCCTTCCTCTCCAATCTCTCTGTTCTGCAAGGGAGCAAGGAAAAAAACAGGTTTGGCATAGGATAAGATGTATTGACCATAATAGCAAGTGCAAGCCACTTTCATATTGTTCTGAAGAAAGTTATATGAGCATTAATTATCAGTAATAAGAAAATGAAACAGTTAGTTTTCATTTTGGTTAAGCAATAAGTTTTGAAATTTTCCTTCCTTCCTTCCTTCCTCCTTTCTTTCTTTCTTTCTTTCTTTCTTTCTTTCTTTCTTTCTCTTTCTTTCTTTCTTTCTTTCTTTCTCTTTCTTTCTTTTCTTCTGCTTTAACATTGAGTAATTTTCC
The DNA here is from genome assembly GCA_012654045.1 of Ptyas mucosa. Lineage (NCBI taxonomy): Eukaryota > Metazoa > Chordata > Lepidosauria > Squamata > Colubridae > Ptyas > Ptyas mucosa. The sequence continues at coordinate 7,485,869 of WNWU01000018.1, read as the reverse complement.
TTTTACCCTTTAGAGACACTTTAAATTACTTTCAAAGACTATCAAAAAAGCTGCATATTCTATAATACCCTTTCCCAAGATCTAAAGTGTATACCTCCAAGTGGAAGTAAGGCACCAATTGCCTGTGAACAGCATTAGAACTTTGTGAGACATCACAAAGTGCAGGGAGGTCAAATTGTGAACTGCAGCAGAGTTCTAGTGTTACAGATGTCTTATTTTCCAGCATTTTTTGACAACTTTCCCACTTTTATCTTGTTTATGGCACAACCTTCCCAATAGAACACACTGTCCTCTTGAAAGGAAGGAGACAGGCTGGTTATAAATACAGACAACTTATGCACAAGACAAATGTTTAACTAAGATTTCAGCAAGATAAGAAATGGCATCATGGCATTTTTTAAAATTACCAAATTAATACATGAAACAGAATGTGATGAAAAGATACAGTCTGTTCAGTCATTTGATAACCATTTGTCAAGGATGTTCTAATTTGGATTTCTGCACAGAGCTAGGGAGTTAACTCAATGCCCCAAATGGCACCTTCCAAGTCTTAGATTCCATAAATTAAAAATTGGTGGACTTTTCCCCATTGTAATGAGAATGAACTACCACTTAGTATCATTCCTTACCTCACAAACTTGAAAATTACCTTTTCATGATGTTGTATCTCATAGTTCATTTTATTATCCTTTACAATTAGCGTCCTGCTCTGCCAAATAGCCTCCTGTGTATTCTCATGAGCTGGATTACCGGTATGTTCAGCATTCCACTTTGCACACTGTCCTTTATCTAAGAACAGTGTTTCTCAGCCTTGTTAAGATTCATGGACTTCAACTCCCAGAATTCCCTAGCTACCCATGATGGCTGGGAAATTCTGGGAGTTGAAGTCCACACATTTTAAAAGTTGAACACTGGTTTAGAAGGATGATTGGGTTCCTGAAACCAAACAGGATGTGGCCTGGGAAACTAATCAAGAGCTTCCTAGTTACACATAACAAATATGCACTTCAACATTTCCCAATCTCTGCTAGTTTCTGTAATTCTTCAACAGTTATTTTGTGTGCCAAAACTATGGCATATTTTTCAGCATCTTGTAAAAATGGGTATTTTTTTTTTCTGGAAACTGCCCCCCCCCCCAAAAAAATAGAAATCATCAAAAAAAAAGTCACAACTCACATTCAAATGTCTGTGGAATGACAAAACCAGTCATAAACTGACTGCTTGCCAAACACCCGACATACAGTCACATAACCATGGATGGAAGCACAATATGACCATTTACAATGTCCAGTGAGTGATTTATAGGCAGTAAGGACTGACTTATGGGCAATAAAGCAACCGTTTCATGGCCACTGTAAATGCAAACAGTCTTTAAACAACTGGTCATAAGTCGAGGATTACCTGTATATGTTATTCTTTAATTCACATGCTCCAGCAACAAAACATACCTCAGCTTTAGTTGGTCATAAAAACTTCTCACATTAGTATCCAAAGATAAACAAGATATTGTGGGGGGGGAAAGAATCCCATTTTTCTCAGGTGGCAAAGAAGCTAGAACAGAACAGAACAGAACAGAACAGAACAGAACAGTTGGAAGGGACCTTGGAGGTCTTCTAGCCCAACCCCCTGCTTAGGCAGGAAACCCTACACCACTTCAGACAAATGGTTATCCAACATCTTAAAAACTTCCAGTGTTGCTGCATTCACAACTTCTGGAGGTAAGTTGTTCCACTGATTAATTGTTCTAATTGTCAGGAAATTTCTCCTTAGTTCTAAGTTGCTTCACTCCTTGATTAGTTTCCACCTACTTCTTGTTCTATCCTCAGGTGCTTTGGAGAATAGCTTGATTCCCTCTTCTTTGTGGCAGCCCCTGAGATATTGGAACACTGCTATCATGTCTCCTCTAGTCCTGCTTTTCATTAAACTAGACATACCCAGTTCCTGCAATCGTTCTTCATATGTTTTAGCCTCCAGGCCCCTAATCATCTTTGTTGCTCTTCTCTGCTCTCTATCTAGAGTCTCAACATCTTTTTTACATTGTGGCGACCAAAACTGAATGCAGTATTCCAAGTGTGGCCTTACCAAGGTATTATAAAGTGGTATTAACACTTCACGTGATCTTGATTCTATCCCTCTGTTTATGCAGCCTAGAACTATGTTGGCTTTTTTGGCAGCTGCTGCACACTGCTGGCTCATATTTAAATGGTTGTCCACTAGGACTCCAACTGTGATCCCTCTCACAGTTACTACTATTGAACAAGGTACCACATATACTATACCTGTGCATTTTGTTTTTCTTGCCTAAACATAGAACCTTACTTTTTTCACCACTGAATTTCGTTTAGTTAAATAGCGCCCAATGTTCAAGTCTGTCAAGATCCTTCTGTATCTTAAGCCTATCTTCTGGAGTGTTGGCTATTCCTGCTATCTTGGTGTCATCTGCAAATTTGATGAGTTCCCCATCTATCCCCCCGTCCAAGTCATTGATGAAGATGTTGAAAAGTACTGGGCCTAAAATAGAGCCTTGGGGCACTCTGCTGCATACTTCCCTCCATGTAGATGCAGTTCCATTGAGGACTACATGTTGAGTGCGGTTGGTCTAATGAACCACTTCTGCTTCTGAATTTGGTGACACATTCCTATGCAATTTCAGATTCAGTAAATTCTTCTTAATCTACATATTATAAATTTCAATCCACATATCTCTACTATTTATATTTACATTTACATTACAAGTGGGGTAAACATTTCCTCACTTTTAGCATCTTTTAGAGCTTCTTCTAGAATTCCTTAATCTTCAAAGGCCTACTGCATTTTCTTCTCCCTATCTTTTTCAGTAATTGCAGATTAGAAGCCATGTTGTAAGAATTGCACATATGATCAGGCCAATTCGGTCACAAAAGATTGTTAGGAAATCAGAAATGGTTAAGCAACATACAAAATTAGATCAAGGGAAAAAATAGCTAATTGGAAAAGGGAAGTTAGTGTCTGAATGATAGAAGCAAAATGGTGGCATAAAAATAATAAGCCAAACTAATTTCACATCTAATATGTATTATTATTATTATTATTATGGGTGGTGGTAGTGGTCTTACATATGTGGATTCACATAGCAACAGCACTCAGACTTATATACTTCACAGTGCTTTTACAGCCCTCTTTAAGCGGTTTATAAAGTCAGCATATTGGCCTCAACAATCTGGGTCCTCATTTTACCCACCTCGGAAGGATGGCAGGCTGAGTCAACCTTGAGCTTGGTGAGATTCAGTCTGCCAAATTGCAGGCAGCCAGCTGTCAGCAGAAGTAGCCTGCAGTACTACACTCTAACCACTGTGCCACTGCGGCTCCATGTTGCAATGTGGTTGTTTAATTACTTACTTACTTAACATTATTATGACTATTCCCATGTAATAATTTCCTCCATCTGTCTAATTGTGAATCACAGTAGCCCGTTTGTATAAATCTGTTGTTAATTTTTTTTTCAACTCTTCCTACAGTGTGTCATGCCTAGTCGTGAGCCTGTGTACCAATCTCACTATGTCTCCTGCACATGTTCTGTTTCTTGCTGGAATCCAGCCTCCTATACACTTGAAACAATCACAATTTTTCAGGGTAGATTGAAAAGAGATTTTTAGTCTCCTGAGGGGTAGAGAGGAAAGAGTGGGATAATAAACTTTGTAGCCAGTCTTCTATGTTTGGGAATGAGGGGAAGAAAAAAAATGAATTATCACCAGAGCTAGTTGTAGCCTAATATAATATCACTGCAAAATTGCTTGGTGTATTAACTTTTGCGCTTTAAACTTACTTTTTTTCTTCTTGAGAATTTCATCCACTCCATCCAATCCTGATTTTCTTGAACTTCTTCTTCCTCTTCCCTCATTTATTTGTTTTTCAATTCTATCTTCATTCATTCTCTCTACATGACCAAACTACTTCACCATACTTTCCTTTAGACTATTCAGTCACTTTTGTATTCAATCCACCTTTATGTAGCATTGTTTTTGGACCCTTCCTCTTCATTGTGTACTTCTTCAGTATCCCTTTCTCAATGTATTCAACCTACTTTTGTGTTTCTCCTGACATACCCAGTTCTGTAGAACAGAATGGATAAAAACATGTGCTTATTTCATTATTTAGCTGCTTTCAGGCACTTGCTTGTATAACAGAATGACAAAGTTGGAAGGGAACTTTTCTAGTCCAACTCCCTGCTCAGGCCGGAAACCCTATACCACTGATGGCGAACCTTTTCAGCACCGAGTGCTGAAAAGGGAACGTGAGCGCGTAGGCAGCACCAAGTGTTGAAAAGGGAGCACTTTGCGCGTTCATCAGGGCCATGACCAGGAAGAGGAGCTGCCCAGGAGGCATGCACATGCTGGATAAGATACTTTCAAGTTCCGGTGAGCGCATGTTCGCTGACCAGCAAGTCTTCTGGTTACTGCCGTGCCTGCGCACACACCAATCAGCTGGCCGGCTGATGGAAAAAGGAAGACCAGTTCTTCTGATTTCCAGCACTGCCACATGCACAAAGGCCAGCTGATCAACGTGTGCACATGTGCGCCAGAAACCTGGAAGAGGAATGGGTGACGCCACACATGCCAGGTGACATGGCTCCGTGTGCCACTTTAGGCACCCATGTCATAGGTTCGCCATCACGGCCTTATACCATTTCAGGCAAATGGTTGTCCAATCTCTTCTTTAAAACTTCCAGTGTTGGAGCATTCACAGCTTCTGGAGGCAAGTTGTTCCACTGATTAATTGTTCTAACTGTCAGAAAATTTCTTCTTAGTTCTAGATTGCTTCTCTCCTTGATTAGTTTCCACCCACTGCTTCTTGTCCTGCTTTCTGGTGCTTTGGAAAATAGGTTGATTCCCTCTTGTTTGTAGCAACCCCTTAGAAATTGGAACACTGCTATCATACCCATTGTATGCCTAGTTTAATGAAGTTAATGAAACCCAGATTGTATCCATTACATTTGTTTTTCTTCTCAAATCAGTCAGTGGAATAACAGAGGATTCTTTCTAGCAAACAACATCTCAACCAAGGAACTTATGGTGTCTGATAAAATCTGATATCTCAAAACATAGTAGCTATGAGACCAAGGAGAACTTGGTGCTTGTAGCTTCTCTGAGCCATAATCCATCACCATCCGTGCACTGTTGAAAATCTGAAGAGCAACAGCATGGTGTTAATCTCACTCTGGGTCTGGAGCTGGACTTAAAAACTTTCCTTGGATAACTGTGTACTCCAAGCGGCTGATTAAACCTACTATTTATACTATTTTGTGCTTCCTTGCCAGTTGAATAGTTTCTGTAACCCAAGGCCTTTTGTCCTCCTGTACATTGAATTACGTGCAACAATATGCATTCCCAGTGAGCAAAAACATCACACGCCATCTGTGTGCTTTTCTTCCTCTTTGGGTATTATTCCTGGCATATAAATTATAACCTGGGAAATGAACCAAGAACATGAAATATACTTTCATTCCATTTTTTTCCTCAAATCTATGCTATTCTGAAAACTTGTTGGCTTTGGTGTGAAAAGATTTAAATGGTATTAAATAGATGCATCACGTATACATAAAGCATGTAAAAGAGAACAGATGAGAACTCAATCTCCTTGTTAACTTATTTATTTTATGCATCTGTACCACACCACACCATACCATACCATATTTGTAACATATAATATAAATCAAATACTGAGAGAGATTTCTTCAGATATCAATAAATGGGAGTAATTAAACCTTATCCTATGCAGAAAGGTGAATGCTCTGAGTTGCCTGTACTGTGAGACGAGGGGCAAATAAATTTGATAAATTCTCTCAAAATGAATATTATTTCCAGATTAATTTTTTATTCTGAAAGGAATTCCAGTTTATACATCTGGAAAACAGTTTCAGAAAATAAATTCATTGTTGATCCATTCTTGTAATTGAGGAATTATGAAGTTCTTTGATTCCAAGAAATGGAAATAACCAATTAATAAGGGAGGAATCAGTTTTCTGAATCTGGACCTGTATCATCAGGCTTATTTATTGTTTAGTTTTAATGTTAATTTTCTGATTTGGGCAACTTTGGAATATACATATATAGCACCTTTGGTTGGATAGACAGTATTAGGATCCAAATATAGTAAAATTGTGGTATGTCTGGAAACAATTGTATGACTTCAAAAGTTTTGGAATGTAATATCTAATAAAAAGTGGGGTTGAACCTTTTTCCCCATGCCCAAATGACTTTATGGGGAAACTTAATTTTGAAAGTTGAGAAAAAGATAATGATATGGAAAAACTGAATGGAAGTGGGGATATTGATGGTGGACCAACTGAAGATCAATCTTTAACATACTCTACTAAGAGAAAAATATCAGATATAACTAAAGGCAATATTTATCATTAAAAACTGCTTATATCAGCAATATTTGGATCAGCTTCTGAGGCATCAGAGATACTAGAACAACTTGTTAAACTCTTTTTTAAAAACCCTGCAATTTGTTTTTATAGATGTTTGTTATCAATAAATCAATTTGAGATGCAGATGTTAAGGAATGAATGGAATTAAAGAATTAAAGATTCTTATACTGTCTAGACAATGGGAAAGTTTCTTTCTATAATAAGAGTGTCAATGGACTTCAAATTATTACTTATACAATAAAAATATTATTTAGAATATATTGGGCTCTATTACATTTGTATAGAAAAGGACTGTCACAGTCATTTTGTTGGAGATGTTATAGGATTGTGCTTCTTTAAAACCCTTGTTTTTTACAATGTCCTGTATCTATTAAGTGTTAGGAGAAAGTAATGGATTATATAAAAATGATTGTGAGACAAAAGCTAAAATTATCAGATGTTATTCTCTTAAATTACATACCTAGTACATCGAATTTTATAACAAGAAAGTATCAGTGGATTCTTTATGCCCTTACTATGGCCAAAAGACTCATATTGCAGCTCTAGAAAGGTAAATTAATGGCTCCTTTCACTAAATGGATAGAAGCTTTAATTACATTTTCTAGTTACGAATGGATTGCGAATAGACATAGGCTTTGTATGGACAGGTATAATGAAATATGGGACTAATTTATACAGAATGCAGTAGGTTAAAAAAGATGGCTGTATAAATAAATGTATAAGAAATACGTACGTGAATAATATTTGCATTAGAATTAGAATAAATAGAATTGTAACCATTTGTTGTTATAATGATATATCATATTATCTTTTTCATTTTTTACTTTTTTAGACACTTTTTATGTGTTTGACTAGATAGATAGATAGATAGATAGATAGATAGATAGATAGGGAGGGAGGGAGGGAGGGAGAGAGAGAGAGAGGGAGAGAAATGTGTATCATTCTATCATGTTTATGCTTTGTCTTTTTTTCTTCCTTTTGTTTTGAATTTAAAAGCAATAAATAAATGTATCATGTTTTGATATTATGTTGTGTTAAAGGTATTATTTCTAATGACTATTTGTTTTTCCTTGACATAAACTTTTGTGGAATGTGGTAGTTTAATAAAGTAACAAATAAACAAATAAATACACTGCTATCTAAATAAATGCATAGGCTAGGAATTAGATGGCTAATTCCCAAACCATTTAGTAAGTTCCAATTGATTGATTGATTTTAGTTGCCACCCATCTCACTGATGAAGTGACTCTGGTCCTTAAGTTAATGGGAACCAATGCCCTATCAAATGCTGTTGAACCTAAACTCCCTTCCATGCTGACCACTGAACTGTGGTAAAGTAACTTGTAACAATGTTGTAAGGTCAGTGGTTTCCATCCACAGGCTAGATATTTAAATTCATAAATATTTATAAACTCAAAAACCTGATTTGCACTTGGAACTGGACCAACTACCAGTGAACCATATACTTTCATCCATGCATCTTGACACCCCAGTGTCAAGATGGACTGCATGGTGCTTGTTCCTCACATGTTGGTGCCACTAGGATAGGCTGAACCTGGATTTACAGTGGTCCAAGGGGGAGACCATGAGCTCTAATCCTACCTTAGCCATGAAAGCCAACTGAGTAACCTTGGGCCAGTCACTCTCTACCAGCACAATTCATCTCACAGGATTATTGGGAGGAAAATGGCCGATACGTTGGCCACTTTGAGTTATTTGTAAAAATAAAGTGGGAAAGGAAGGAAGGAAGGAAGGAAGGAAGGAAGGAAGGAAGGAAGGAAGGAAGGAAGGAAGGAAGGAAGGAAAGAAGGAAGGAAGAAATTTGATTGTAAGAAGTTGAAAGTTAGATATTCCAGATTGTATGGAAAGTTAGATTAAGAACTGGGTACACTGATAAAAAAAATCAGTAGAGTATGTGGAAATATACTTGTTTATATTTCATATTAGCCTTGGATAGTACAGTGGTCATACTAACCTTGGATAGTACAGTGGTCTAAAGCCCTGTTATTAACATCAGCTGCCTGCAATTATTGCAGGTTCGAATCTCACCAAGGCTCAAGGTTGACTCAGCCTTCCATCCTTTCTAAGGTAGGTAAATTGAGGACCCAGTTTGTGGGGGCAATAAGCTGACTTTGTATAAATATACAAAAGTATGAAGGCTATTGCTTAGCACATTGTAAGCCGCCCTGAGTCTCCGGAGAAGGGCGGCATATAAATCAAATTTTAAAAAAAAATATTTCTTAACCACCTATCTTCATTGGAAATATCCACACAGACAAATGGCTAGATCACAGCTTTTATTTAGTGTGTGTTGATCTATCATCCTTTTTTAAAAAAATCTACAGTAAGTCCGTTAATTCTTATATCTAATGTTTGTATAAGTATTCACTATAACACTGTTTTTCAAACAATATCTAATTCTGGTCAAGTATACCAAGACTCTACAGAAATTGAACTCCATGTTTGTTACAAGTAATGAAACATCAGACCAAATCTGGTACCAGCTACCAGGCAGTAATTGCTATAAAGCAGACACAGCGAAACAATCCATAAAGCAAAGTCAAAGGTGACAGCTACTAGTTATATGATGCAGGACACATAATTATCAGTGAAAAACTGAGATGACATGGAAAGGAAAGGGAGGAAAAAGATATGTTGGCATACTATTAAAATGAAAGCTGTAATGGATCTCATATTGAAAATTCTCAATATTTGTATACTTTGCCACTGAAATTTGGAGTCAAATTCTGTCAATACCCCTTATGAAGTTGATCAATTCATAGTCGGAAACACATGTGCATCAGGAGTGGGTTCTACTTACCTTTACTACTGGTTCACATAATGCAGATCACCTATGATGATGTCTGGGTCAGTGGGCGGAGCCTCCTGCTGGTTTTACTGCCAGTTCTTGCAAACCGGTTCAAACCGGGGGCAACCTATCACTGATGTGCATGTGAATGTGTGTATGAGAGTGTATATGATGCTTAAACAAACTACAATACCCTGTAAAAACTTTGCAGGTTAATAAAGGTTTTATGAATATCAATGTTTCCTCTTCAGTATTTCAATTACTTCATAGAAACCTAAGGTTTGTATCTCCCGTAAATGTGTTGCCTAATTAATGCAATAATTAATGATCAAGAATTAATTCAATTAATTTCATCTTTTTCCTCACCTTCTGTTGATCAGAAATATGCATTATTAAAACTCATCCATCCCTATCTAGCCGTGTATGGGTGTCTCAAGCAGGAATTTGAAAGAAGAATTAGAGTACTGTAAGGGGAGATGACATCCAGAAGAGTTAAAAACCTCTATAGATAATGATTATCGCTGTCCAGGCTATTGGTTCTGAAATCTGTAGGAATGGCATACTGTATATGAAAGCCTAAATTATAAACAATTTTCATAACATTCTAACCATAAACATACAAGCTGAGGAAGGCTACCATGTGTACACAACTTGATGTACCGGAAAATACCATGTATTTTCCATACCATAAACATTGCTGTTTATATAAATGGCTACTCATTCCTTTCAGTGTAACTTTATTCAACTTTTCTTCTTTTTTTCCCTCTCTCTCATGCAAATAAGTCATTTGTGGTTTACAATGGTACATGGGAAAGAATGGGGCTGAAGTTGAACTTGTGTTTTCAGGAGATCTTGTGTGGTTGTCTCTATACTACATGCTTTGGTTCTCCATGCAAATTAAAATGCTAACATGTTGTAGGAGTCATGAAATGATTATTCAGCATTCTAGATATAAATCCCTGATATTATATGGCTCCAATTCTATCATCTGGATTCTACAAGGTTCTTAAAGGCATGTTCTTGAACAGAACAGAATGCTCATTTCAAACTTTCTGTTCCTACTACATACTATTTTGATTCCCTATGAGGAGAATGAAAGGAAAGATTCCAGTTATCTTTAATTTCCTTATTTTCTCACTTATCCAAGATACCAAAAGAATGTTGACTGATTCACTTGCTAAAATACTCTTATATATATAATGCAACTTCCTACAAGTTTCATCTTAGCTTTTGTTCTCCCCACCCAGTCTCTACTCCAAGCTAGGGTAGAAATTCTTTGGGTAAATATTCTGTGCCATCACTGTCTACAGAAGCTTTCTTCTCTTCAATTTATTCCATGTAGCTGTGAAAGCAAATCTTTCATTCTGCAGAGAAACCTATTATTCAGAGACAGATAACAATACTGAAGTTGTTTCCATTTATTGTTCTCAATGCAGAAAGAAGGGGAAAGAAAGAGTACAGAGTGATTACAGTTTAATAAAAAAAATATCTTAAATTAGAAAGGGAATTGGCCACAGTCTCAAATGTACTTATTAAGCTGGGTGTTCTTTATATTATCATTTATTTTTTAAGTCAAAGTGGAAGAATTAGAGGTTTTCTCCTTTCTTGAGGAGATCAATTTTATGCATGCCATACTGTTCCAGAATGCATTTCACCTTTTTTTGAACTCCCTATACATTTGCTTTCTTTTTTTCTTTCTTTCTTTCTTTTGGCAACATCACTGCTAGTCAATCACACAGAAAGTGCTTGGAAATGTCCTGCCACCTTTGATTTGCTTTATCAATATTCTCATTCACAGAGCTATGAAAGAGGATTTTTTTTATTCTCACAAAATTGGACTTTGCCCTTGGAAATGTTGTGCCTGTGTTAGAAACACAGTGGACAATTGCTGCCTGTTCCCTGTCGAGTGTCCAGCGTCCCTCGACACCTTTCGCTGGCAATGTCTACCCAGATGACAGGAGGGGAGAAGAGCAACAAGGGGGGGAGATGAGCATGGGTATTGGTGAAGGGGATAGATGGTGCGGTTAGGGCTCTCCAAGCACCGGTGGTGGGAATAGAGGGATCACATGGGGCAGGCATATGGGGCGGCACCGGTGACATCATTCGCCTGCGACCAGGTTCTCGGCGAGGTCCTAATGACAGCCAGCTGGAAGCAAGCAGCACTGGACTGATTAAAAGGGGCTGAGCAGCGGCTGCGCTCAGTTCCAACTTATTTTGTGTCTATTCCAGCAGCGAGTAGCAGCTACCCGAGACAAGCACTAATAAACCAGGATTACTTTCCACCCAGCTGGACTGTGAGTGTATTTTCCTGCAAGTTTGCTCCAACAGCCTAGCATTGCCGAGATTCCCTGCCCCTCAGCTCCAGAAATGGTTTGGTATAGAAGTGCTACACGAGGCAACATCATTGGCATCCTATCAGTCCCAACTGACCAGGATGGTATTTTACCAGGATTTCCATCAGCTTAAAACAAGGATGTGTCTTGTGATTCAAAGCTCAATCGGAAACAACAGGCATCTCATCAGACATGAGTTTCTTTCTAAAACTGGTTGAACTAGCAGAGATGGTGAAATGAACTGCATTGATTAGAGACAATGGATTAGACAGGCTTATAAGAGACTAGAAGCCATATATGGATTTTCTGCTTAGCAGAAACAATAGCAGATAGTTAACAGAGGGCTTTGATTATTAGTTTTTCCTTTAAATATCTGTGAAGTAAACCATGCTCAAGGCACTTGATGTAATTTAATAGGAATGGAAATAGAGAATCAGATGTAACTTTGATCCTCTCTTGTTTGATTCTTTTTGATCATGGGGATGCTACAATAGTCATAAGTGTGAAAAATGGTCATAAGTCATTTTTTTCAGTGCCGTTCTCACTTTGAATGGTCACTAAGTGAACTGTTGTAAGTCGAGGACTACCTGTATTTAATGTTTTTTACTTCCAGTGGTGTACAGTGAGATACTTTAACAGGGCACAAGTGCTTTTTAAATTGGTTCTGTGCACATTTGATCCGAAACACGTCAGAGCTGTCTTAAAGAATCGTGTGCACCTTTGAGGGCTATGAGAAAAGATTTCAGAGTTGCAGTCTACAAAGTAGACCAAAGGTCCACATGATCCTTTGAACAGCTAGGAATTTTTCAGACATGGCATTGCTTCCATGTCTATTAAGAAGGGATTTGAAGAGATTAATCTTGGTAAATTCATCTTTCTCACAGAAGAGACTTGTTTCCGAACATTCATTTTCAAAAGAGATTTTGGTAGCTTTCCCTGTGGCAGGTGGCAGGCTTTGAAATTTGTGCACAACTGTCTACATGACATTTATATTATAGAATCTGCAATGCCTGTCAATCAGGTTGTTCTTCTTTCTCCCATATGGCTCCATAATCTACCATCCACGACGTGTGGGTTTTTTGACACCCACTTTGGATTATGCATAAGCAGCTGTGTGTACAGATGGCACTTTTGCTCTTTGGCCCAGCTATTTCCCCATCCAATCTTTGCAGCCTTAAATGTGCAATGGACTAGTAAGGTTAGGGATATGAATTACTGGAATACCTGGGCAACTGTCAGAGTAGAAGGACACACTCTGTAAATAACTATGAGATATATACATACTAGTTGAATACCTGTGCTCTGCTACGAAACTTGGTGATCAGGTTTGATAAATCGACACTTAAAGTTTGCAAATTAATGAGTAGTTATGATCAGCCTCTCCTCTCCCCTTCTATCCCTCAGGCTTACTCCATAGATCCTCTCCTCTCCCTTTCTCTTCCTCAGGCTGACCCCACAGAAGCCTCTCCTCTCCCCTTCTCTCCCTCAAGCTTTCTAGCCCCTTCTCTCCATGAGGCTTGCCCCACAGAAGCCTGTCCTATGATATCTCATTCTCTCCAGAGTTATTTTCAAGTTGGGAGGGGGAGTAGAACATCTAACTAATTAGCATCAGAGCGTGTTATAATAATATAGGAAATACTAATGCTCTGATGGTCATTTCAAAAAATCCTTTTTAGTGAGCACCTAGAAGCCAAGAGGAACATACATGGCAAATTTCAAGTTTGTAGGCTTTACAATTCTGGAGATTTCATGATTAATGTGTGAGTGTGGTTTTCACTTTTATATATATAAAGGATATAGTATATTTTGTTACTTCTAACTTTCATGGTTTTCTTGGGGTTGATAATCCCACTATTATTTATTTATCTGACTTTTAGCACCAGTGTGGCAGAAAATGGATCTGAAACAAAATAAAACACTTGATTGATAGAGCTATGATCTACCAAGAGCTTACTTTTGTGCTATTGATTATTTGAGAGGTTGCCTTTTCCTGATATATCTGCCCTTCCAACAAAATCTCACAGAATGGGTAGGTCGTGGGTTCTGATGTCTAGAGAGCCACATTTGGCAGGCCCTAGACAGTAGGCCTTTTCTGCTATGGTGCCCTTATTGTGGAATCTTCTCTTATTATTAACATCCCTCTACAACGAGTAGTCCTTAACAGAACTACATCCACATGGAGGGAAGTAAGCAGTGTAGTATCACAAGGTTCCGTTGTAGGCCCAGTACTATTCAGTATCTTCATAAATGACTTAGATGAGGGAATAGCAGGGGAACTAATCAAATTTTCAGATAACACAAAGCTGGCAGGAATAGCCAACTCCCTAGAAGACAAGGTCAGGATCCAAAAAGAACTTGACATATTTGAACAATGGGGCCTATCCAACAAAATGAAATTTAATATGGATAAAAGCAAGGTTTTACACCTGGGCAGGAAAAACCAAAGATACAAGTACACATTAGGTGAAACCTGGTTCCAAAATAGTAACTGTGAGAGGGATCTTGGAGTCGTAATAAACAATCACTTAAACATGAGTCAGCAGTGTGTGGCAGGAGCCAAAAAAGCTAATACAATCCTTGGTTGTATAAACAGAGGCATAGAATCATGTGAACTTTTAGTACAACTTTATAAAACCTTAATAAGACCACACCTGGAATACTGCATCCAATTTTGGTTACCACATTACAAAAAAGATGTTGAGACATTGGAAAAAGTGCAAAGAAGAGCAACTAAGATGATTGTAAAGACTAAAAACTAAAACATATAAAGAACGGTTGCAGGATTTGGGTTTGGCTAGTCTAGAGAAAAGAAGGACAATGATAGCAGTATTCCAGTATTTGAGAGGCTACCACAAAGAGAAAAGGGTCAATTTATTTTCCAAAGCACCAGAATGCAGGACAAGAAGCAATGGATGAAAACTAATCAAGGAGAGAAGCAACCTGGAATTAAGGAGAAACTTCCTAACAGTGAAGACAATTAACCAGTGGAACAGTTTGCCTTCAGATGTTGTGGGTGCTTCATCACTGGAGGTTTTTAGGAAGAGACTGGAGAGTCTCTTGTCTGGCATAGGGTTTCCTGCTTGAACAGTGGGCTGGAGTAGAAGACCTCCAAGATCCCTTCTAGCTCTATTCTGATTCTGGTTCTGCTATTCTCTTTTCCTGTTTTATCGTTGCCTTTATAATTTTAATTCTTTTAAAAATTATTTTAACTAAATATTTGTCTTCTTTATTTACTGTTTTACTGGATTGCTGTACCCTACCCAAAGTCACTTTCTATGAGATGGGCCACTATATTAATTTGATAAATAAATAAATAGATGATAGAGGTATAGAGATAGATAGATGATAGATAGATAGATAGATAGATAGATAGATAGATAGATAGATAGATAGATAGATAGATAATAAACACCTTTTCTCTATAGGATTTCTTTTAAATTGTGAAGGAGCAAAATATAGCTATTTCTTTAAAGCAAAGAAACAAAGTGTAGAATGGCAGGTTGGTAGGTACGGGGGAGAAGGCTCCCACAAAGCAAGAGGTTCAGAAGAAAATTACCTCTATTTTCACACAAAGTTCAGTTATCTAGCAAATTTACCCTGAAATGAAAATTCTGAAAAATAATAATAAAAAAGACATCCTCATGATACATGAGTTCATATTCATTAACCGGCATTAAGAGAACAAATTACTTCTCTTGTGGTAAAATACTTTAGTGGTATGTCTCAAGTGTTTTTACAGACATGTATAATCACCAGGATCTTTAATTTGGCTTTAATATTTAACCCTAATATCACACTGTCTTTCCTCTTCCTGGTAGCATATAATATGGCTATTGTATATTAACATATGGACTTGTTTTCATGAAACATATGTCATGCATTTTCAGGCTTCAATAATCTGATGTCCCACTGACTTGTTTATATTGTGACAGATTTTAGGCAAAATAAACATCTTTTAAAAACAAAGTTTCAGTAATCAGTCTTATTCTAATGTTCAGTTTGTCTTCAGGGAGAGATAGACAAAGTTATTAGAATAAAACAATTCTAGATATTTCTGGATCCTGTATAGTATCTTGATCTTCTAAAACATGATTTAGAAATGGAAGTAACATTTAATTGTCAGATACTCTACAAGAAGTGAGTCTTTACTATTCACATGAACTTCTTATCTTCTTGTGATTCTATAAGGCACATCAGGTTATGAGCTATGGAATGGTTGCCCTCTCCTCTCCACTCACCCCCAAAAATCCCTGGGGCTTTTTCAGACTGGCTATGCAACCTACATTTTCCCATTTTCACAGATTTCTCAGTACTGGGATTATTTTTTCCAACTAATTATTTCATATTTTCTTTTACCTGTCTTGATTTGCAATGATTTATCTTGCTTATAATATTTTCAGGAATATTGTTTCAAAAACTCATATTGTTTCTTCAGTGTCATCTAATTTAATTCTTAATATTTTGACAAGCTGTTACAAAGTAGTTAGAATGGCCTTTCTTAGAAAAGGAAAGAGGTCAATAATTGTATGAAGTTGATGTCACTCATGTATATGTGCATGTATGTATATAATTTTTAAAGTTCTTCTGAATAGACATGGATGTAATTCCAGCCCAGCAACAGGGACATTACAGTGATGCAATTGCCAAGAATGGTTCAAAGATTCAGATGGGATCCTACTCCTCTGACCTCACCAATGCATTCAGTTCCAGATGTGACTGACACTGTCATAAGAAATGTACTCATAATGCATTATTGCATTGCCCAAGTCAACATTAGGTTAGATGTTCCTTTTGGTACAATTTAACAGGTAGCTAAATGCTAATACTATGAATGGAATCCAAATATTCAACAGTAAGTAGTGACTCATCTTATTGTCTTACAGAAACATGTCCTTGGGATAGGATGGAATGGGAAGGGATGATAATCAAACCAGCATTCTGGTCCAGAAAAGCTCCAGTTTGCTTTGTTAAATTACAAGAAATATCATACCTAATGATAATATTAATTTTCAGTGTTGTGCCTTTGTCCTGCTTCAACTTGTCCTCTTCCCTGTCATAACAACAGCTAACTCTATCTTGCAAAGGTAAATGCCACAATAGATGTCACATCCAATTTAGCATAATATTTTGTGTTGAAATACAGAGTTCCTTAAAGTGAGGCATGCCATTAAATCTGTACCTATATTCAGGATAAAATGTTAATGTCTAATATAAATTCCAGTAGAAGTATAAATTACATGTAGCTGGTATACTGTACATATTTGTAAATAATATAAATTGTTTGTGATCTTGAATTATTGCATCATCTATCTTTTTATTAATATATAGTAGTGGCCACAATTGTGGAAACCTTTTGGAAAAGGTGTATTTTTGAGGTTTGATGGCTAATAACATGACTTTTGGGGGGGGTGGAGTTTCAAGATAATCATATTCCACTGCTGGGATGGCCTGGGAATAGCCCAGACCTTAACCCAATTGAAAATCTATGGAGCTGACTAAAGAAACTTGCTAATCAGAAGTGACCCTGCAATAAAACCCAGTTAATAGAAGTAATCATTCAATCTTGGTTTCACATTATAACAGCTGCAGAACTAAAAGACTTGGTTCACTCCATGGGAAGATAATAGCATAATACAATAGTAATAGAATTCTTTATTGGCCAAGTGTGATTGGACACACAAGGAATTTGTCTTGGTGCATACGCTCTCAGTGTACATAAAAGAAAAGATACATTCATCAAGAATCCTAAGGTACAACACTTAATGATAGTCATAGGGAACAAATAAGCAATCAAATCATATTAGGAAACAGTCAATATAAATCATAAGGATACCAGCAACAAGGTTACAGTCATACAGTCATAAGTGGGAGGAGATGGGTGATAGGAACGATGAGAAGATTAATAGTAATGCAGACTTAATAACTAGTTTGACAGTGTTGAGGGAATTATTTGTTTAGCAGAGTGATGGCGTTCAAGAAAAAACTATTCTTGTGTCTAGTTGTTCCGGTGTGCAGTGCTCTATAGTGTCGCTTTGAGGGTAGGAGTTGAAACAGTTTATATCCAGGATGTGAGGGGTCTGTAAATATTTTTACAGCCCTCTTTTTGACTCGTGCAGTATATAGGTCCTCAATGGAAGGCAGGTTGGTAGTAATTGTTTTTTCTGCAGTTCTAATTATCCTCTGAAGTCTGTGTCTGTCTTGTTGGGTTGCAAAACCAAACCAGACAGTTATAGAGGTGCAGATGACAGACTCAATAATTCCTCTGTAGAACTGGATCAGCAACTCCTTGGGCAGTTTGAGCTTTCTGAGTTGGCACAGAAAGAACATTCTTCGTTGTGCTTTTTTGATGATGTTTTTGATGTTAGGTATCCATTTTAGGTCTTGAAATATGGTAGAACCTAGAAATTTGAAGGTCTCTACTCTTGATACTGTGCTGTCTAGTATTGTAAGAGATGGTAGTATGGGAGGGTTTCTCCTAAAGTCCATCAACATTTCTATGGTTTTGAGTGTTTTTAGTTCCAGATTGTTCTGGTCACACCACGAGGCTAGTTGTTCAACCTCCATCTGTATGCCAATTCATCTTGTTTCAAATGAGACCGATCACTGTTGTGTCATCTGCAAACTTCAGTAGTTTAACAGATGGATCATTTGACATGCAGTCATTGGTATATAGAGAGAAGTGGAGAGAGCACACAGCTTTGTGGGGCCCCTGTGCTAATTGTACAGGTATCTGATGTGATTCTGCTTAGCTTCACCTGCTGCTTCCTGTCTGTTAGGAAGCTTATGATCCACTTACAAGTGTCTTCAGGTACCACTAGCTGGTTTAGCTTAGTTAGAAGAATGTCTGGAATGATGGTGTTGAATGCTGAACTAAAATCTGGAGCTTTTCCTCTCTGTGAAATAGGTTTTGCACTTCCTTTTCTGTGATCACTAGGGGTTGGGAACCCAATGGGATGCGGTCAGTTGTAGGAGGCTTGGCTGTTGTTGGTGTGTCTGAGATGGGGGTTGTGGAGATAGGTGGCTGTAGTTTCCTTTCAAACCTGCAGTAAAACACGTTCAGGTCATCTGCCAGTTGTTGATTTCCTTCAGCCTGGGAAGGAGGTTTGCCATAGCCGGTGATAGTTTTAAGAGTTTTCCACATGTTTGCTGGTTAATTTGTTGAGAACTGATTCTTTAGCTTTTCAGAGTAGCTTCTTTTTGCTGTTCTGATCTCCCTTGTTAATACATTTCTGGCCTGATTGTACAGCATTTTATCACCTTTT
Source organism: Ptyas mucosa (assembly GCA_012654045.1). Taxonomy (NCBI): domain Eukaryota; kingdom Metazoa; phylum Chordata; class Lepidosauria; order Squamata; family Colubridae; genus Ptyas; species Ptyas mucosa. Next base: position 7,467,053 of record WNWU01000018.1, on the reverse strand, counting down.
CTGTAGGCTTCCTCTTTGGAACAACGTAACTGCTTAAGTTTAGCTGTGAACCAAGGTTTGTTGTTACTGTATATTCGCAAGTTCCTGGTCGATACACATAGGTCTTCACAGAAGCTGACATATGATGTTACAGTCTCTGTGAGTTCATCTAAGTCTAAATCATCTAAGAAGATGTTGTAAGACCGTAATTCATGCTCAAGGTTACCCAATTAAGTACTAACTGACATGATAAGTTTTGTATATCTCATTTTTTCTACGTGTTTCACTTTTCTTCTTTATACTGTAACTGCTATTCTAATAGCAAATCCTTCATAAAAGTTATTGCATTACATTCTTGATTAAATTATCTTTCTATTGATATATAATTTTATGGTACTATTTTTTAAAAAAGTGGTGTTATTAGCTAGTTTTAGAAAATACTCTTTTCCCAAAAGGTTTCCACAATTCTGGCCACTATGGTATGGAGAGTGAGTGTATGTGTGTGGGGGGGGGGGGGGGGGGGGGAGAAAAAAGAGGGGGGGGGAGGGAGGGAGAGGGAGAGCACTCACTAAATTGTGTTTTATCCCTTTACTGTTGTGGTTTTTTTTCAAGCAACCTAACATGTTTAATACAATTATCTCACAACCTTAATTATATGTTACAGGTAACCAATAAAGGAATTAATTAAATATCCATCTTGAAAGATTCTGTTTGTTTCATATTTGTGTGCAGATATGGGTAACTAACAGAAATGAACATAAGTACCCTGGGATTTGAGTGTAACAATTAATGTTCCAAGAGCCAGGAGGATATATTAGAAACTGTCACTAAGCTAACAAATATCATCTTTGTTAGCTACTGTTTTCAGGAAATTTAACATGTTGATTCAAGAGTGTAGAAGAACAATGCATTGATCATTTTGACAATGCTTTAAAAAGTGTTCACTCTTCAGTCTGCACATAATTACTGATCTGTAACTTTATGACATTTCAAATATACCAATTGTGGGAGCTTTTCTGAGTTCTTTTAGATGTATTTGTAAATCAGATTTCATCCTGTTTTCGTCGGGAACTAGAAGAAAAAGGAAAAACCATGAGAGAAAAATTCTATGGGCTATTAAGGGGGGAAAATCACCTTGTTTCAGGTGCAAAAAGGTTCCTTTTTTGTAGGAAGATATTTCAGAGTCAGCATGAGGTAGCATATTCTTAGTATGCAGCACTTGTCTAAAATTATTTTAATTACAAATAATTTTGGATGGTTTTGCTTTGTTGTTTGTTGCCGTAGCTTGAATTCCTAATTTAGCCATAAGGGAAGGGGCATAGGAAAATGAAACATATTTCAGTAGATTCCCTAGATTTGCTGATAACTATATATTATTCTAATGAACCATGAGCCTAGTGTTACATTAATTTGAAATCTGTATCCTCCAAATAGGTAATAGTCCATAATACACTATGAAGCACCAACTGCATATGTTCACTTTTTTTTTTTTAGAAGAAAGCTTTTCTAAACCACTTCCTGCTGGGAACACAAGGAGTGCAAGATAATGCTTTCCTTTCTTTAACTAAAAGAAAGATATCCATGAATTTAAAAAGTCCTGCCACAAAGGACAAAAGGCAGGAAAAAAACACTCTATTCTCAGCAAATTGGAAGTGGCTTTGACATTTTAAAGGTAAGTTAAATTATTTAGGAAAAACATAATTTTCTTTTCAAATCAACACCATATGTCACATAGGCACTGTATATTTTTCCTCTCTATCTACAAGTAATACTTGTGCTTTTTCTGTCATTTTGAAAATTATGATAAAGATTTCAGCATTTTGAAAGCCAAACATCTAATCTTTTTACAAAAGCTTTTACTTCATGTGCAGGAAGTTAGCAGTTGTTAGAGCTTCTCTGGGTTACAATTCTGGCTCTGCTCTTTATTCACTTATAAAAATCTGCAGAAAAATTCAGTTACATAGCAACCTAATAATATGGATGGATGGAGAGATATCTAGATGTCTCTGTGTATTTACGGTATTTAAAACTAGCTGTACCTGGCCACACGTTGCTGTGGTCCAGTCTTGTGGGTATACAATATTTTTTGACCGAGTGCCAATAATGTCCCTCTGTAGCTCAGGTCACACGTACTTTGCCTCCATCCCAGTTTGCCGCGGGTGTAAGAGCTGGTTTCCCGGCTGGTATAACTGCCTTCACCTTCGTAGCTCTCTGCACCACAGGTGGCATCGGGGTCCCTGCCAAAGGTACGGCATACTCCGTTAGTCAGGAGGATGCTTGGTGGCGGTTGACATTTCCCACCATTTTGCTTGTGGGTTTGGCGGCGGCGCTGAGGGGAAAAGACCCGGCTCGCGCCTGCCATTGTGGTGCTGCAACGTTAAAGATAGTATAGCGTGTATTGCGTTTACGTCCAACAGATGGCGATGTTTTTCAAAAAAGTATATTTTTACCTGTCACAGGTGTGACATCTATATAATATAGGTATATAAAAACACGCACGTATTCGGATGCAATGTTGTGTCAAAATTTCAAAGCAATTGGTGAAGAACTTTCGGAGATTTATGATTTTGAACAAACGAACATTTACATTTTTATTTATATAGATATACAGAAGTTGTCCCCTACTGAACCAATCACATGGCCAGTAGTAGAGCCCATTGTCCCTGCTGCAGACTTTATTTCTAGCTCTCCTGGTTGAAAGAAAAAAATAGGCAGGCCACTATGAGTAGAAGCCAAACCATTGCTCAGAGCAACCTGGAACAAAATAAGGCTTGAGTGACCGTTATGGCATCCTGGATGCTAAAGAGAAAGGGCAGTGCTACAAAACTGAGTGGAGTTGCACTAGTAAAAATTAGATGCAATCCTATTGGTTTGTAGAAGAATTCAGAAGTAAGGAAGTTGACCTGGATGCTATGATCTGATGGCATAGATTTCCCCCCCCCCCCCCATGTAACTGAAAAAAGTCATAAATAGAGGAACTAGGGTCATGGAAGTGTGAAGGTAGAGGAGACAAGTATCAGTAAAGAAATCAGAATTAGGAAATCTCTTCAAGGGGGGTGGCAGGGGTGAAATCCAGCAGGTTCTGACAGGTTCTGGAGAACCGGTAGTGGAAATTTTGAGTAGTTCAGAGAACCGGCAAACACCACCTCTGGCTGGCCCCAGAGTCGGGAGGGAATGGGGATTTTGCAGTATCCTTCCCCTGCCACAACCACCAAGCAACACCATGCCCACCAAGCCACGCCCACAGAACCAGTAGTAAAAAAAAAAAACGGATTTCACCACTGAGGGGGGTGGTCTGTTCCAAAAACCCCAAAAAACCAGAGACACAAGAAAAATGAAAGAAGAATTGTTATGGATGTACAGAGACCCAAACATTTAGAGGGATAAACGAGAGAAGAATGTTAGGCTGTAGCCAGGACTAGGAAAAAATAAGAAAAGGGAAGAAAGGAAAAGCTTAACTTAGAGAAAGGGGACAAAATGATGAGCTAAAGGGAATAGGAGACAGTGTTTAAGTCATGATATATGGAAGCACTACTTGTGACTAAGCAGGGGATGTTTCAGCCTGAAGCACTTTGCCCAGATAGGATTCCATTCCTGGCAACTAACAAGGCAGCTTGAAAGATGCAAAGGGATCTGGAACATTCATTGGCAACTTGGCTGAGTGAGAGGGAGGGAGGCTGGCAAGTTTCATCAGTGAAGAAATTGAACAATGAATCATGTGGGAGGATCAAGGTTTGATCTTGAGCTGGGAAGAAGGGAATGGGGCTCTTGTTCGGGGTTTTTTGCCTGCCATTAAAGCTGATTTTTTTTCTTCTTCAAAGCAGATCCTGCACTTGCAGGAAACTACTAGGAAGAAAAAAAATAGCATTGAAATCGGATTTATAAAAGGTTTGGTCCATCATAGACATAATCAAGTGGAGTGATACAGGGGTGGGTTCTACTTACCTTTACTACCGATTCGCAGCGGGGCCGCGCATGCACGCTTGCTTCCCTCGTGCATGCACTCTTCTGCACATGCACAGAGGCGTTTTGATGATGTTGGGGTCAGTGGGCGGAGTCTCGTGCCAGTTTTACTACCAATTCTATAGAACTGGTGCGAACCGGGGGCAACAAACCACTGGAGTGATAGCTTCCTTGTGGGAATATGCAGTTAAAAAGATAACTGTCAACAATCCTAGCCTTAACTAATCTAGTCAAGGAAAAGTGTAAGCCAGCCAAAATAAGCAGACATAACTGATTGTTACATAAAAACTCATTGGGGTGTGTGTCTATGTGTGTGTGTGTGTGTGTGCGTGTGCGTGTGCGTGTGCGCGTGCGTGTGCATGTGCGTAAGAGAGTTCTCGCAGGGATCCAGCTTCTCCAACTCAGGAAGAAGTGCAGTTGTAGGTGCTAGCACTGATTTCCAAGGAAGTTTATTTAATTCATTTTGTAATCACATCTGAACCCAGGTCTGATGTGTACCTTACTAGCCACACAGAAATACAATTGGAGAGAGAAATCGTTAGACTTTACATAGTTTCCCAGTTCAGTAGCAGGCCAAAAAGTACAGCTGCGGGAAACAAAATAGCTAGTTCTCTGCCTGCAAATCTCTTTTCCCCAGATAGGTTCAAAGCAAATTGCTTCACTCACATTCTTGAACTTCTTTTTACAAATTAGCCTTTTGCTTGTTGAATTTCTCTTTTTCTTCTGTTCCTTGTTTTTTGTTTTAAATTTGGTGGCACTGGAAGGAGAGACGCATACTGATCCGACTTGCAGGTTGGCTGATTTGTCTTTTAGTTGAAAGATTGGGAGGCAATCCTAAAATCCAATTTCCCAATAGAAGAAGTAGGGGGGAAAAACAGGAGGTGGACAGAAATGTTAGAAGTAATGGGTAAAGTAATGGCTGAAGTATCCCATGTACCATGCTAGTCAGATAGAGGTTACGTGCCTGACTTAAACACAGCAACAACAAAAGCATCCCAATGTTATTATGCTAATAAGAAAACAAAACAAGATTTGCAACCACTGCAAAGCAAGTGACAGAATTGAACCTCTAGAGGCTTAAGAGTTGTTTGTGAGAAGGTGTCAAGGCTTTGATAGGAAAAACTGCTAATTAATGCCAGGCAAGTTTAGAATTCAGCAAAGCTGGTTTTCCCAGCAGAACAAGTGACAAATTTAATTGTTCTGTTTTGTGTGGTCAGAACAGGAGCAATTTCAAGACAAAGACATCGAAAAGACATGTAGAAAAAATATTGGTAAGTCACACAAGCTCCAAGTTGAATTGCAACATAAAGTTTGACTTAAGGCATAGTTAATCTGCATGGATAATCTTTCTCTATCCATTATTTTGAAAGAAATGCTGATGTGTTATCTTTCATACGGCTGGCCCTGCTCCTAAGAGAACTACAGTAGTCTGTAACTTTGGGATTCTCTTCTAAGATGGGCAAAGTAAGGCTATGACCAAAAGAACCTTTATTGAACTTCATCTGGTGCAGCAAATGGAAGTGCAAGAGAGCAAAACTAACATAGCAAAACTAACATAGTTCTGGGCTGCATCAGAACACTCATAACATCAATGGCAGATGAAGTCATTATTCTTTTTATTTAGCATTGGTGAGACATCACTTGGAATACTGAGTAGTATTCTAGACACTATATTTTCAGAAGGATATTAGTTCAGAGCAGTGGTGAAATCTAAAATTTGTTACTACCGGTTCTGTGAGCATGGCTTGGTGGTGGTGGTAGTAATGTGACTGGGCAGATGTGGCCAATTTTTATTTTTTTTTACTTTTAAAACCATTTTTTCTACAACGTCTTCGGTGAAGAGGTTGTAAAATAATGCTTTCAAAAGGCTTTGACGATCCCAGCTGAGTTGCCTGATCGGCAGAGATTTTTTTTCTTTTAAATGCCTCTGACGATCAGGCAACTCAGCTTGGATCGTTAGAGGCATTTAAAAGAAAAAAAGGTTTTTCTTTTAAAACCCTTTGATGATCCCAGCTGAGCCGTGCGATCATCAGAGGCTTTTTTTTTTTACTTTTAAAAGCATTTTTTCAGCCGAAGAGGTTGTAGAAAAAATGCTTTTAAAAGTTTTAAAAAAGCCTCTGATGATTGTGCGGCTCAGCTGGATATGTGGGGGGGGGACAGGGATTTTTGCTACCAGTTCTCCAAACCACCTGCCTCCATTGCTACCGGATGTGGTGATCTGGTCCGAACCGGGAGCATTTCACCCCTGGTTCAGAGATAGGCAACTAAGATGCCACAGAGATTGAGGCCCTGTGTAAACTAAATGGATATTCAGTCTGGGAAAAAAAGACTTGGATAGACATGATAGTTGCATACAGCTAAACAAAATGAAGTTTCAAAGAAAATGGCTAAGAACTATTTTCTATGGCCACATAAACTAGGAGCAGAAATAGCAAATATGAGTTTATTTATTTATTTATTTATTTATTTATTTATTTAATTCATATTTATATGCCGCCCTTCTCCCAAAGGACTCAGGGCAGCTCACAACAATAAAACAACAAAATAATAAATTAATGCTAAAATAATCCAATTAAAATCCCCAACAGTTAAAACTAAAAACTCCCAGCAGATCAAGAGATTTGCTGAAAAAGCCATGTCTTCAGGCCACCGCGGTGCGGCCGCAGAGAACACCCTCTGGCCAATGGCACCTGGAGGAGGGCAGCCTATGTGAATGCACTGGGCAGTGGCAGGCCGGTAGGAGGTGATCCTGCAAGTACCCTGGGCCCTTACCATGTAGGGCTTTATAGGTAAATACCACCTTGAAGCGGATCCGAAGGACCAGTTGCAGCTAATTAGATTTCATTTAATAAACAAAAACTCTCTGGCAGTAGAAATCACAAATATGAGTTGCTGCTAATTAGTTTTTAATTAACCAGAAGGGAAAACTCTCTGATGAGAAGCTTATCCACGGAGGTTGTAGGTCTTCCATCTATGTACATTTTTAACATGAAGCTAGGCAGTCACTTCTTATTCAGGAGAGGTTGGATTACATGATCCTTGGCATCCTATCCAACTCTAAAGTTCTACATTTCTGGGAGGGGGGAGGTGTCTGGGTACACTAACTCAAACCATTAACATCAGTAGAATTTCTACAATGGGCATTTTCTACACGGGGCATGTGTTGAAGATCACCCAAAAACTGCAGTTGATTCAAGGAGTCCACTTGCTACCTGACATTGGTAACTATAAACAATTACACCTTCTCTGTGGGTCTTGCATTGGTTGTCAATAAGTTTCTGGCATAATGTGAAGGGCTATATTTGACTTAGAAAGCCACATACTGTATGGCTTGGTACCTAAATATTTATAAGACTACCTATCCACTATTTCTACCTCTTTGAGGTAACCACTTGTGATAACTTGCTTTAGTGAGATCAAGTCAGTGGTGGATTCCCCCGGCTCGGACTGGTTTGCAAGAACCAGTAGTAAAACTGGTGGGAGGCTCCACCCACTGACCCGGACATCATCATAAGTGATCTGCGCCTGTGCAGAAGATTGGGCGCAGGTGCGATGTGAACCAATAGTAATGGTAAATAGAACCCACCCACCCCTGGATGAGGTACAGTAAAAACTGGAAATCTCTACTTTTCTATCAAGGGTGCCTCAGTCTTGAAACAGTCTCCTTCCAGAAATTAGATTTGCATCATTGCTGATGGCCTTCCCCTTCTGGAACTTTTAAAGACCAAACTTTTCTTAATGGCCTTTGGGAAGTGATTATGGTGATCACTACTTAAGATCTACTTACCATTACTTGGCATTATAATTGATCTTATGACTGACTAGAATGTTTTCAATGTTTTATTACATTCTGGATATTTTTATTGTATTTAGCTATGTTGTAGTCTTAAAAATTCAGTGACATACTTTATTTAATAAATAATGTGTACATACATGTAGTTGATGATTGACTATTTCAAAGCTCAGAGTTGCTTTGAAACAAAATAAATTTAATAATAAAATAAAATGATATGTCTTTTTTATTCATAGTAAATATAGACATTTTTTGGACTGCATCATTCTTCACAGAATCTTCCTAGGCTCTCACTTTTTCTTTCTTTCTCTTTTTCTGCCCAGATTCAACTTCTTTGATAGGTATTTTAATTCAGAATGTTGATTTCAGTCCTAAAGCTGAAATGGGGATAAAATCCTGAACAATAGTCCAGGACAAATGAAAGGAGATGTGAACCAATTTTTGTTCCTAAGCACTTGCTTTTTCAAAATTCACTCTATTTGTGAAGATCAGGGAAAATGAATTAAGAAGGGAAGAAGAGTAAGGAGAAGCACAATTTCCATCTTAGTGTGTGTGCATGTATGAATAAAAGTGAATTGTTTCATTCTTTCGTCTAAAATCATTTCACTAAGAGCAGTATGAAGCCTCCCTTTCCTCCTCCAGTGTCTTGCAATAAATAATCACATGACTGTGTAATCCACAGTTGGCACAGAGTTCTGCAGAAATCAGAAATGTAATTTTATTGCCTATGCACTGTCCAAACAAAATCCCAAATGGCTCAAGCATTTTACTCAGACTATGAGAGGAAACTTCCAAAATATACTCATCTTTTTTGGAACTGAGAATACATGACGACTTCTCTCTCTCTCTCTCCCTCCCTCCCTCCCTCCCTCCCTCCTCTCTCTCTCTCTCCCTCCCTCCATCCCTCCTTCTGTCCCTCCCTCCCTCCCTCCCTCTCTCCTCTCTCTCTCTCTCTCTTTTAATATCCCTTTAATATCCCTGGAAAGCAAATAAAGGAAGCATGAAGAATATGCTGGGGTTTTTTTTAAAGTAAAAGAAAGAAAAGAATTCCATCAGCCACTTCAGAAAGTTCAAGAAGCTTCTCCTTCCCATTCTTCACCCACAAAGATTTTCTGAGATTCTTTTATTACCTGCAAAAGAAGAAGAAATCCACAAATCTGCATTATGTGACTCTAATTAATTTATGTGGAACAGCTTGACTCAATAGGAACACCTGTTTTTCAGAAGCTATCTTTAAAAAAGCATAGATTGTGAGTGATTCAGAATTTATTTCCATGTTGCACTGAGTGGGAAAGAGCTAAATAAACTTGTATATCCGTCATCATCAATCAACAGCTGTAAGAAACTTTTTTATGGTTAATCTGTAAAAATCACAGCATCTCTTGTGGAGTCTCTTGTGGAATGAAAGGCCATATAAATTGGAGGAGGAGATAAGTTTAGGGTTAGAACACCTTCACACTGGTATTTTGTGCCATTTTGCATCTGATGGCTATTGTGTTTTGAGGAACTGAGGGCCTTTCCATGTCTACTTTTCCCCAATAGAACAACAAGTTGAAAATGAAGCCAATTTAAGGAATCTCTGAATTTCAATCCCTTCCTCCACCTTGGTCAGTGGTCTGGTATTCTGTCCATAGTGTAGCTAACATAGAGCTTGATTGGTGGATTATTTTGCTATTTTTCCTCTCCCACCCATGCCAGAAAAATGTAAAAAAATACTTTTGCTTCTGTAGGTAAGTCCATTGAGCACTGGTTCAATTTGGGGGAGGGGTGGACAACAATTTTACAGTTCTTCCTCTCAATAGAGCTACAAAAACTCTGCTCAATTTCACTCAATTAAAGAGAAAGAGTATTTCACTATTCCACTGCTCTACCTGTTTAAAAAAAATCAACCTTTCATGGTAGACCACTAGTAGCCTGGTTTAAAATTCATCAAAGGCAATTCATATTATTACAGCAGCGGGAATTGTATTCGCACAAGCCTGGAAAATGCCCACTACACCGACAGATTGTGTAACAATCCGGAAAATTTTTGAGAAATGCAGAAATAGACAAACTTACTATAGAATTAAATAACAAGGAAGACTCGGAATATTACTCAACCTGAGAAAACTGGTATCAATTGATAGAAAATAAAAATAGGAAATATATAGATCAAAATAAGACATAAATTATGTTTACATATATTCGATCAAGAAGGAATATCTGAGAATATATGAATAGAGTTAAGATTTGTGTACTGTTGAAACAACGTTGAATTGTACAATGATCATGGATGTATTTTTGTATTAGTAGTTTAATATTTTAAATTTTAATAACGGTTTTTTGAAAATTAAAAAAAATTAAAAAAATAAAATTCATCAAAGGCAGAGAGCAGGAACCTGGGAACCCAGCCAGTGGGAAAGAGAGATGAAGCAAAACACTGCAAGTGGAACAGACTGCTCCACTTCACCAACAGAGAGGCAAAACACTAATTTTTACAGGGAACCAGAAAACCAGATCACTTTCCCAGCAGTCTTGGGGCTGGCTGAGGAGAATACCATCTTTTCCTTCCTTCCCAAAATTGTAGATGACCTGTCCCTGAATAGAGGCAAGCAGGAAGTGTGAATCAGCCCGAAGTCAATATATTTCTAGTTCTATATTTTATTAGAAAGCAAAATCAAGCTGGGACTTTGCTCATGGGCACCCTATTTCCCCATTAACAAGAAGAACTCTTGCCTCATCCCATAATCTGTCTCTTCAAATCAAGCTAGGTATGACCTTCCCATATCTAATATTTATGTTTCCTAGAGCTTATCTCTTCCTGCATATATTGTTTAAATTTATATTTCCCAGTCCTGAATCTAGCAGCCATGACAACCTGCAACCGTGGTTCAGTTATTGGAGAAAGCAGCTGGTAGCCGAACAATTAATATACTGCTGGTTTATTTTTACTAGTTACAAAAGTGCATAAATCCTATTATGACTGATCTTGCACGTTTTTTTTTCTTTTATAATGAGATAGTTTATTATTGTTGAAGTGACTTTCATGCTATGGCAAGAGTACAAGTAGACAAATGAACACTTTTATGATCATGTTATTTATTCAAATAGCAATTAACATGTTTTGCTATGGGCTTCAGAAAATGTTCTGAATTACTGTGATTTTTATGACAACAACGGGTCCTGAAAAAGTACTGTCCTTTCAGGTTAGAATCCAGAAGACAAAAATGTAGAATCCAGAAGAGAAAACAGGTTAATCTGTGATGCAAAGATACCTGCTGTCTCTAAGGAAATGGTTCTGCAGAAATTTATTTCCATTATCCCCTTACTTTTTAGAACATTTTATCTCTTGCATCAGTCCAAATTCTGAAGTGCAATGACAGCGAAGGGAGGAGAGAGTCATAAAAAGCAAAGTAACTATACTGATTGCAAGGCACAAATGAAATTTATATTAGAACATATTATATTGGAAATTTAGTAGCAAAATGTAGGATCACAACAGCTACAGGTAGAAGTGATTTACTTAGGAAGAAGACAAAACAAAAGAGAGGGACTGATATTTAAACCACAAAGTGTGTGTTTCATTTGTCTTAATTTTTAAATGTATGTGTTAAATATAATGTTCAATTAAAAACCAAACACAGCTGAAAAATGTAAGGGAGTCTAATTTGTCTTCTTCCTATCTTGTCTTTCAATGTGAAGTGTTGTACCTATCAGGTTTAATATTAAAATGATATCATACACAGAGTGTACACTAGATGGTATTTACATTCATCAAAACATGTTTTGATTTGTGTTAAATAATGAGCTCTTTATTGTTATTAGTTGTGAAGTCGTGTCCTACTCATTGCGATCCCATGGACAATGTTCCTCCAGGCCTTCCTGTTCTCTACTATTCCCTGAAGTCCATTTAAGCTCACGCCGACTGCTTCAGTGACTCCATCCAGGCACCTCATTCTCTGTTGTCCCCTTCTTCTTTTGCCCTCAATCATTCCCAGCATTAGGCTCTTCTACAGTGAGTCCTTCCTTCTCATTAGGTGGCCAAAGTATTTGAGTTTCATCTTCAGGATCTGACCTTCTAAAGAGCAGTCAGGGTTGATCTCCTCTAGGACTGACTTGTTTGTTCACTTTGCAGTCCAAGGGACTCATAGGAGTCTTCTCCAGCATCATAGTTCAAAGGCCTCAATTCTTTGGCGCTCAGCCTTCCTTATGGTCCAACTTTCACAGCCATACATTGCAACTGGGAAAACTATAGCCTTGACTATACACACTTTTGTTGGGAGGGTGATGTCTCTGCTTTTTAGTATGTTGTCTAGATTTGCCATAGCTTTCCTCCCCAGGAGCAAGTGTCTTTTAATTTCTTGGCTGCAGTCCCTATCTGCAGTGATCTTGGAGCCCAGGAAAATAAAATCTGTCACTACCTCCATTTCTTCACCATCTATTTGCCAGGAATTGAGAGGGCCAGATCTTAGTTTTCTTAATGTTGAGTTTCAAGCCAACTTTTGCACTCTCCTTCTTCACCCGCATCAAGAGGCGCTTTAGTTCCTCTTCATTTTCTGCCATTAAAGTGGTATCATCTGCATATCTAAGGTTGTTGATATTTCAGCGGGGAGCTTTTTATTAGCCTCCAGCAATCCATCATAGTACATTTCTATTTGTAAGGCAAATAAACAAACAGATTTTCCTGGTGGCTTCCTACGCATTAAATCTTTGACAAACTAGACTATAATTTGTTAATCTGGCAACTAATGAAGATTGAAGCAACAAGCATAGTGTGGGGTAGCTATTTTGCTAGGAACTGTGTTCTCTTGCAGTAAAAATTCTGGGAATCATATGATGGATGATACTGAAGAAACAAGCTATCAGTAAGGATGCACACTTTCTTTTTGACACAATCTTCTCTCTGTACAGGAAACTGATCTTTCAAAAAGTACTGCACATTTTTGTAAAATTTTTAAAACTTTTTCAATAAAAAAAAAAGTACTGCACATTTAGATGGGCTGATTCTTTTAGCCTTCTTTGAGAGGATAGAATAAAAGGAAAGAACATGAATCCCAGCACAGGAAAAGAGTTTAGTTGAATTTATCCCATTGAATTCAGCATCTTTGATGACTAACTTCCTCTGAAATGGATGAGAAACGTTAGAGATAGCTGAGATTCAGGCTAGAAACTTTCAAATTGGATCTGAATGATATTCAGATCAAAGATATTTAACAAAATACTCAGTTTTCAGCACTGGCAATTTAAATGTGAAATTTTGCTTTCAAGTGGTAAATTGAAGCTTTGACCATAAAATCTGTATCAGAACATGAATTTCAAGTGATCTAGTTCTTAGTAGGTACTAAAGCAGAGACATCACCCTGCCAACAAAAGTGCGTATAGTCAAGGCCATGGTTTTCCCAGTTGCAATGTATGGCTGTGAAAGTTGGACCATAAGGAAGGCTGAGCGCCAAAGAATTGAGGCCTTTGAACTATGGTGCTGAACTCCTGCGAGTCCCTTGGACTGCAAGGCGATCAAACCAGTCAGTCCTAGAGGAGATCAACCCTGACTGCTCTTTAGAAGGCCAGATCTTGAAGATGAAACTCAAATACTTTGGCCACCTAATGAGAAGGAAGGACTCCCTGGAGAAGAGCCTAATGTTGGGAAAGATTGAGGACAAAAGAAGAAAGGGACGACAGAGAATGAGGTGGCTGGATGGAGTCACTGAAGCAATCAGCGTGAGCTTAAATGGACTCCGAGGGATGGTAGAGGACAGGAAAGCCTGGAGGAATGTTGTCCATGGGGTTGCGATGGGTTGGACACAACTTCGCAACTAACAACAACAACAAACTGAACCTTTGGGAGCAAAGCACGCTTTCCAGTGAATTAAACTAGTGTTTCTCAACTTCAGCAACTTTAAAATGCGTAGACTTCAACTTCCAGATTTCTCCATGCTGGCTGGGGAATTCTGGGAATTGGAATCCACATATCTTAAAATTGCTGAGGTAATAGCTTGGTCATTTTTTTTTATTTTTTTTTTTGTCATGGGTACCATCTTATTTGATTTGTTTCAAAGTGTATGTCTGCATTTGGGGATTATTAAAAAAACTATAATGAATGAAACTACAGCACTATTTGGAGTAGACATGTGAGATGAATGGAAACAGAGACAAATTATTTTTATTGAGTTCCCTCTTCACTCAAATGTCCTTCCACTAGATAATGAACTGGCATTAGCTTTGTTTACTTTTCATATCTTTTCAATATTGAAAGTTTGCTTCAAATATTTTTGCCATATTTTACAGTCTCCCAGTGTCCTTTGTTCTATGAGATTTTTTATTTACTGTTTCTAATGGTGATTGGATCATTTTATTTCAGGCTGACCCCAGGAACACAGTCATAGGCTTTAGTGAATCAATAAATAAACAAATTGTATTCGCTGTTAAAGGCCAAATGTTATTAAATTTTCATTGCATGCCATCTGTTTGTTATCATCAGGCTTAAAAAATCACTGCTACCAGCCAGCTATTAAATTCAAGCAGTAATTATATTACAGCTAACAGTTTACAGCTGCTTGGATCGAAAGAAGAAAACATACGTTGGAGGGATTGTGGCAAGTTCACCATACCTGTTGGCAGCTTCTTGAAAAGTTGCACCATTTCTGGATAGTACAGTCCTGGAAAATTATGCATTTGACTTAAGTTTTGCTTAAATTAATTGATTGCATCCTCTCATTGCCTCCATTATTTAATGATTACAAATGCAGTGAGCTTGTTCCATCTCCGTGCCCCGTCCCTTTTTACTTTAAATCCAAATAAATGCATATCCCTAATTATTCTGTTTGCTGGTAAGATCTTATTTGATTCGTTGAGTTGATTTGTCACTATACAAGTTTATTAAATGGGATGACCTCCTCAATTACCAAATGCTTTCATATATTAGGTACTTAGGTGGTATTTCTAAGTCAAATATAAGCTCTGAATTTTCCATATCAGTTATACATTATGGGAACTGAATATTGAAAGAATATTTGGGGTTTTGCTGCAAAACACTGTGCTACAGTATGTTTCAGATGTGCTAGCTCCTACTTCTGCTTTGTGTGTGTACCTGTGTGCAATTGTTCACACAAAATGAATGAATGTATAGCTTCTTAGTTTGTGATACCATGGAAGTCATAAGAAATATTGCCTTGCAGGCTCTAGAGTATAGACAGTAACAGCTCTGCTCATTCAATAAGCATCAAATCCATGTTTATGCAAAATCTGAAAGCAAGTATTTCTGGGTTTTAATACTGCACAGAATCTTCAAATCAGATAACAAAGCAGATTCTATAGTAATAAGTACCGTAATTCATTTAAACAGATTCTACCATTATGTGGTGGATCAAACTTCCAAATTAATATTTCCCCTATACTTGTGGCACAGAATTGTTATTTTCTGAGAGGCTGTACTGATTTCTGAGTGAAATTCAAAGTGCTGGTTGTTAACAGGTAGTCCTTGATTTAAGACCGCAATTGAGCCCCAAATTTCTGTTGCTAAGTGAAACATTTGTTAAGTGAATTTTGCCCGATTTTTCGACCTTTCTTGCCACAGTTATTAAGTGAATCACTGCAGTTGTTAAATTAGTAACACGGTTATTAGATGTATCTGGTGTCCCCATTGACTTTGCTTGTGAGAAGGTTGCAAAAAAATGATCACATGACCTTGGGACACTGCAACCGTCATGAATGTGAATAGGAGCCTGGTCCCAATCACTTGACTATGGGAATGCTGCAATGGTCATAAGCAGTGGTGGGATTCAAATAATTTAACAACCGGTTCTCTTCCCTAATGATTTCTTCCAACAACCAGTTCACCAAACTGCTCAGAAAGCTAACAACCAGTTCTCCCGAAGTGGTGCAAACTGGCTGAATCCCACCACTGGTCATAAGTATGAAAAACGAAATGTCACTTTTTTCAATGTCATAACTTTGAACAGTCACTAAATGAACTGATGTAAGTTGAAGACTGTACTTATAAATCCCTACATGACTCAAGCTCAGTGTCTACACGACTGCTCACTCATCCTCCCACACAGCCATCCAATTTTTAAAAAATTTTTTATTTATATGCCGCCCTTCTCCGGAGACTCAGGGCGGCTTACAATGTGTTAAGCAATAGCCTTCATACTTTTGTATATTTTTATACAAAGTCAGCTTATTGCCCCCACAACTGGGTCCTCATTTTACCCACCTTAGAAAGGATGGAAGGCTGAGTCAACCTTGAGCCTGGTGAGAATTGAACTCGCAGTAATTGCAGGCAGCTGGATGTTAAATGCTGCCTTAGTAGGAGGCATTAGCCTCCTATGCCACTCAGGCTCAGTTTGAACTACACTATTCAGAAAATATATATATATATTTGGCAACAACACGATTTGCCCCATGTAAGATTTATTTGTTTTAGTTTGTTTCCTTTGTTTTCCACTATTCCACTAAGAAACTAAATTGCACTATGAAGCGAAACCGAAATGACTTGCCGTAAGCTGCACGGCATTGAACAACCTGGCTTTTTTTGCCCTGAGCTGTAAGAATAAAAATCTGAAATGCTTGTTTGTAACAAAGAATATTTGTTAGGTATTTTATGGTTCCATTCATTCTGTGAGGCACACATTGGTTTTGTTGCTATTGCTTCTGGGGCCTCACAGCTTTCAAGATGAAAAAGATTTATAAATTAAAGAGATAAAACAATAGAAGATAGAAAGAGGGAGAAAGGGGTTGATTCTTTGAACAATAATTAGGATATACAGTAGATCAATTTTAAAGCTGTGATCTGTGAAACCTGTGAATAGTCCTGACATTTTAACGTGGATCAAATCATTTGGAGAATTATGCTTGCATCTAAGGGTTTTTTTCAAATATCACAGAGCATGGCATGAAGACAGTTCTTCATTCAGGCCTTTGGCCCTTTGCTTCATTCCTGTCTGGTTTGTCCTTCTCACCATATTGTTTCCCCCCATTTGTTATTAATTGTATTTATCTTGTTTTATTTGTTGGAGGCTGCCCAGAGTCCTTGGAAGTTAGGTTGCATACAAATTTGAGAGATAAATAAGTACATTTTTCCCCCAAAGTTTATCAGCTCTAGATGTAGACAATACTATCTAGGGAAAATGCTTCTTTAAATTACATTCTGAAAGAAAAGTTAGGATATACATATAGGCTTTGCAAGACAAGGAGGCATACTGTAAAAAAAAAAATAGGCCTCATAATTCAAGTTTATGGTCATGATGTTGCACACCTGGACATAAGAAACCAAACTTCTATGGATGTTGCAATATTCACATTGTCATTCTGATAAAACCGTTAGACACGATAGGTGCCTCTGAATCAGGTGTGGGTTCTACTTACCTTTACTACCAGTTCGCAAAGGGGCCGCACGCGCATTCTTCTGCCTCTTCTTGATGACGTCAGGGTCAGTGGGCGGAGCCTCCCACCAGTTTCTATAGAACTCAAAAGAAAATAGAAACGTGGAAAGGCAAAAGAAGCTTCTTATCTAGTGGTTTTGATCCAACCTTCCTTTTGATTGAATTATACTTGGTTATGCCATACTGGCTGATTCAGATGGTTACTATAAGTCCCCATAGTCACAGGGAACTAGAAAAGTGTGTTCTATCCCAAATCCTCATGATGGAAGGTAGAAAAGTTTTGGAAACCAACAATTGATTTTAAAAGATCAATTGTTCTGATCTCTGCTGTCTCAGAAGAAAACATACTGTCTCAGAAACAAAAATACATACAGTACTTTCAACTGGGCTGTTGCTAACAGATTCAACATCACAGTTCTGATAATAGTTCCCATTATATCCTCAGTGATTAAGGAATAAACATTAATATTAGACCATAGATTTCCATCTATATGATAATTTATTTAATATATTTCCATCTCGTCAAGCTCTTCTAGCCACTATTGGAAAAATTTATGCATGACTTTATGGGAAAGTTCGAACTTATTTTACATTTCCAAAACTTAGCAAATAGCAAGTGACCCATTTGAGTAACAATGAAGTTTTATTGTACAGAGAGATATATATACATAAATGCCCAGCAATATCTGTTCTAGCAGATACTAAATATACATCACCAAATTCTCCAGAGTCCTAGCTTTGACTTTCAACTATTGATGAAGAAGGCAAGGCATTTTCTTCTGGACTGGTTTAAGATTAAATCAGAAGACAAGATCTCAAGTTTTTCTTTACATAAGAGTTTTATTTTTCTTTCTGAAAATGAAGCATATAATTTCAGAATCAAATTTTTTAAAAGCTGCCAGGCTACAAAACTGAAAATTGGGTTTAAAAATTATGCCTTTGCTCTGTCTTGAGTTTTAATAGGCTAGAAATACAAACACTTAAGCAGGATAAATCTCTGTTGACATGCCCCTGATTTCTTTTATGTTTCATCTTCTAGTCTAGATAGCTCTTAATGGTTGACTTGAAATAACTTTCCCCAAGCTGATATTTTCAAAAACTGTGGTCTAAATTCTTATTTAAGTCCTACATATCTGGAAGATAGAAAAGCAGCAAAGTTTGCCCTGATTAGACTAATACTGCAATGTTATGCATGTTTACTCAGAAGTAAATCCCACCATATTCCATTCAAGTAAATCAACTGAAATATAATTGGTGAAGATACAGTTTGTTTCAACATGTCAGCCTTTTGTTGCAATAATCTTGTAGCAGCTCATCCCTCAGGTTTTTGAAATGTATATCTAACATGTTCAGTAGACATTACATGGAAGTCTTCCTTAAAATGTTTGCATTTCTGGTATAGGTTTTAACACACTCAGGCCTTTATAATTCCAATAAAAAATACATTCACTTTTTCACTCATAAAAACAGTGAATTTCTCCAAATAATCATTTTAATGGTTGAGAAATAAATATCTTTATTTCTTTTAAGTATTTGCTGCACAATTGATTTGTTAAGCCAAAAAAAATCTAAATAGTATTATTGGAAGAGATATGGAATTGTTTTAACCCAGAAGGTGGGGAGCTATAGAAAGAATGATAAACATTGGCAGAATGGCAAAAACTTGGTTTTATTCAAATTTTAAAATAATATATTACCACAAGTGATCTAGGAATGTGTTGTGAAATTAATTGCAGCCAAAAGTGCAATTTATGGGAAGATGTATTGTGGCAAAAAAGGTATTATGAATCTGCAACAAAATGTTTTGTTAGCATTCAGCACTTACATTTTAGAGAGCATAATGGGATCTGCTTATTCAGAAAAATTGGTGCACTCCAAGACAGGCAATTCATTAAAAGTCATTTTGTTCCTGTTGATGATTAATATTGGTCCTTGTCTGCAATATTGCAGAGTTATACATTTTTCAACCTTGTTATAACTGAAGGATTATTTTTCTTGTTACAGTTGAAACATTTTTTTAAATGGCATGGATTACCATTATTGTGGATTTTTTAAAAAGAAAGAAACCAACAATATACCTATATTTCAGGTGCTTTTAACTTCTTTCACAATGGGCCTGCTGTCTCCAGAGGGCCACTGATTCAAATTAATATATTACACAATCAGTAGTCTACATATGCTTGATGACATTAATATATTACCTTTGAAAGTAAGAGATTACCTGCAAAATAACCTTGGTAACAACCATAGTAGAATTTTCTCCATTTGTTAAAAAACAAGATGGACTATAACTCCCAGATTTTATAAGGAACTGAGTGCAGAGGTATCTAATGTTTAAAGGAGACCACTACTCTGTCTGCTCATTTCTACCATTGCTTTTAGTTGCAATGGAAGGGAAAATTGTAGGACTATCCTTTGCTGATATTTGTAATGCCCCCAGATTGCTTATATTTGAAATTTTCAGATTGAAAAACTCATTTCAAATCTTATCACGTCTACACTCACTAAGTGAACCTAGATACAATGATATTTCTCTTGGCGTCATTTAGACTTTCCCATTCTTCAATAGAAGTCAAGCTGCTTTCCTAGGGTACTCCCAGGTAAACATGGACATTGGGGTGGAGACAAAAGTCATCATATACATCATGACATCATCACACAGGTTACATGAAATGTGTAATTTGCATAATTTAAATAATAAATTTAAATAATGACAGAATTTTCCATGTGACATTCAACCATGTTCCAGACTCCCATGCAGGTAGTCCACTACATAAATATTATAGCCCAGATATAGGAGGCTTTATGAAGGTGGGGGAAGTCTAATCAGCTTTTATTCCAAATATGATGGTGGTGATATTATTCTCTTACAGTACTGAAAGAACTTCGACATTTTAGTAATCCTTCACCAAGGTTGCGAACTAAGAGAGAATTTTGATCCACATACTATAGGGCGTGATGGGGAATCTTATTTGATTATGTGTTCTGAATTAATTTATGGAAGATGCAAGTTCTATACTTGGAATTTCTAGATTTGTAATCTACTGGCTGGTTATGTGCATTTCCCATTGAATTCAATGAAATTTATCACACAGGCTACTCTAACCTTAATTCCATTCTTGTATATATGGCTAGATAAATAGGTATCTATTATATAAATCTGCTCGAGGGATCAATCACAGAACAAGTGAAATATTTTTTCCAATTTGCCGAAGGAAGTATATAAATGCCAAACCATCACCACTGTTATAAAGTTTGTCACACTGAGTATCATGATTCGCTTCAATGCATTTGTTTTATTTTGATAAGGGAATAGGGATATAAAATCCCATTTAGCACATGTCATCCGGAAAAGAGAGCAAGAACATTACTGCTAAGGTGTAAGCCTTACATCATAATGAAATGAACTTTTCCCATTCAGGGACTTTCCTTATGGCATAACTTATTAAAAATGCCAAACTTTTGCCCTTTGCTAATAAGCTTTGGAAAAGGTGAGGAAGAGGGAGAGTTCTAGATGAATACTTATGAGCCAGGAATAGAAGCAAATCTATATGCATAGATAGATTGGGATCTATCTATGCTAAATAGATCCCAATCAAGATACATGTTAATATTGTTAACCAACAAAACAAAACAGAAGCAGGATGAGCAACCTGTGATCTTCCTGATATTTCTGAATTACAATTGGTTGTCCTTCATGAAAAGGATTTTTTTTTCCAAAATTTGCATATCGAAGTTGGATTACCACTAAATCTCAATGAAGAGCTGGATTATGAGAAGTTTAAGGCAACTCAATCATCCTTCCACAGCTGCAACTTTGCCCTCCAACAAAGAGAAATGTTTGGGGACCTCTGCATGAACATTTGGGACCAAAATTTATGTTTTTATTGCCTGCAGTCTGAAGAAGTCATCTTATGGTGTATCCATGACCAGAATCTAAAGTTGCCTCATATTGACTATAGTCCAGAATATCTCCTATCAGAAAAATGAGTTGAAGGACAGTTATAGAAACCAAAGCAGTGTAAATAAATAAATAAATAAAACCTGCCTGCCTGCCTGCCTGCCTGCCTGCCTGCCTGCCTGCCTGCCTGCCATGGTAAACTGTAAACTGTCACCACTGCTTTAGAGGGATTTGGCTCCACTCAAGATAGATGACATTGTTCTTGGTGTTTAGCTGCAGTCTAAATAAAAGATGGATCTGGGGGATTACAGAAAGGAGTTCTGTAGGCTACATGTGGAAAAAATCTTAGATGGAGTGGAGCAAAGGCAGGGTCTGCTTTGCTTTAGGTCAAAAGTCCATTGAGATGCATGTCTTTCTCCAACCTAGGCAATTACAATTTATTTTTCAAAGCCACTTCCCATTAAGTATCCAGGGGGAACCTTGTTTATCTGAGCTACTGGAGAGGACCACTAAATTATGCATCTGTTTCTATAAATAATGATAGACAGAGAGTTAAAGTTCCATTAAAGAAATAACTCTCAGCCCTAGCAGTTGCTATCCATAAAAACCACAATGAAGCATTGCTCCTGTTCAGGATATAACAGAAAAATAACTTTTAGAGCGCTTTACTGATGATGTTTGGATGTATAATTCAGAGACCATATATGCTGATTTTCAGACAGCTTTGCTCCTTTCCCCCCCTCTCTCCACTTCAGTAATAGATTAGATTCTCTGCATTGATGAAACTGCTATGTCTCAAGGACAGCACCTTAAAATAAAGATTAGGCAATGCAATTTGGCAATTGTGCTTCAACAGACATAGCTCCAAAGTTAGGATGGGCTAGTGCAATATATGCAGACCTTTAAAAGGCAGCACTTCTCTGAATACACAAAATGTATTATCACTATGAGATGAGTCTTGGCAGAAGAACGTTCATCAGTAACCAGTAGATTTTCTGAATCTGCCTGAAAAAAAGGCATTTTCTGTTTCTTCAGCAATGAAAAGAGGCTGCAATTATTAGCGCACTGAAGAGACATTTAGGTAAATCATTCAATATCCTTGTTTGCTTTACCGCAAAGTTGTTTTTGCATTTAGGGCAAGACTCCAATCTGAGTTTTCTTCCTTAGTAAAATAAGCCCCAGACTTGCCCTCCATTGTCCTAGTGATGAAAGGACCCGGAAAACAACAGGCTTCTGCCCAGCTTCCAAAATTGTTTCATTATAGAGGAGGAGGGGTTGGATGGTGGAGCTTTTTAAAATAACCACAAAAGAGGAAGTTTCACTGTTGTGTCTTCATCTGTGAATGACTGCTCAAATTCTCTTGAGTCTCTTTGTGAGTCATAAGGGACTTTGCCTTCCTCAGAATTAAAGTGCACGGCATTCTACAAGCTCTTTTCAGCTGTGATCGCGTAAACTGCTTACGACGTTTTCTGTAGGGAAAAAGAAAATAGACAAATGGAGGGATAAGTCATTTATTTAAGAATAATCGCATCGTCCTTATGTCTGTAAGAGGAATGTTAATAATTGATGGAAGGGTCAGAGGAAACATTATAAAGGAAATAACGTTTGAGGAATCCTTTTGGAAGAAAAAAGTTGAAATCCTTGTATAAATAATGTGACATGTTTTAAATATCTCAATTTTCACAAAACAGTAAATATGATACAGTCCCAAATCAATGCCTAACCCACACCTATCTTGGATATAAAATACATTTAAAAAAACTAAAATTGGTGATCTAATTGTTCAATTGCATCATATTAATATCTCAAAATTTGAGAAAATATCCATTATTTATGCCCAATTTCAAATAGTCCACCACATAAAATTACAGTTGAACTCATTTGTTTAAAATTTGACATAATTTTTAGAAGACACCCCTATGAATGAATTCATCATCAATCTATAGCATTGATAGTTTTAGCCATAGTTTGTTAAAATTTTCACACTTCAGGCAAAACCAAAATGTACTTTTGTTCAGAAAGAAATACAAATTCTGCCATTATATTCACATCTGGTTGGATTGGTACAATAAGTTATTGTGTCAAATTCTGGACTAGTATGTTAAGTAAACCAAAATGCAGACAGCCATGGGGAGGGTATTAACTTTAACTGGGACCGTCTTATTGTAAACTACTCTTTCCAAGTTAACTATTATTTTATTTAATAAATTGATGTTACCACCAATCTCACCTACATGACTCTGGGTGGCTAACAATTAAAAAAGTAAAAACACAACCAATAATTAGAAAGATAAATAATTTAAAATAGCAAAAAGCAGGTTTGTCAAACGAAGAATACATCCCAGTCAACTGTGAGGCAGTTTACCTCACTGAGGTACCTGAGCTGTCTAGAGCTCTGTACCTTTTTCTTCTTCAAGAAAAAGGTACAGAGATATGGAAATACAGAGATGCTGAAAAAACACATTACTTCACTACAGAACTCAATGGCAAGGGCTGGCAACAGAGAACACACTTTCCAGTCACTGTAATGTCAGTCCATCTGACTGCTGTTCATCTAGCCATCAAGGAAGAAGCTAGAAATACAACTGAGACTTGCTCCTGGTGCCCAGGCTCCTTGAATACCATGAAAGGTCATAATAGATATGAGCAGGAATTATGCATCTCCCAGATGGCAGCTCTTTATCCAATTAATGCAATTATACTCCGCCAATCTTACCAGTAAGAAGATATGATTTGAGTTAAGTATGTTGTTCAAACAGTGCCATCATTGTGATGAGGAAATACCATGGGAGTATTCTGTGTTTAGCCTGCATAAGATTGTGCATATTATAGTCAAGTCTTCCTATTTAAGCCACAAACAATAGTGAGGTGGGACATTAATACTTTCTGTATATAACCTGATTTATGGTTTAATTGATTGAAGTTGCTAAATAAAATTTTGGTAAATAAAGCTTTTAGTGGGCCACTTATGTGTCTACATTCAATATATTTTACTAACTACAACATGAAAATATCTGCCTCATCATTTCTAAAGTTCAAGTCCACATGATGCAGCCTCCATCCTTCTCAGCATTTACAAAACTTAGCTTTTCTAACTTTCAGTGTTTTCTTGATCTGAGTCTCACTGTACAAATTGATATTCAATCCTTCCTTCACAATCTCATTGATAAAGTGATCAGGGGCAGGTGTTTGCCAGGTTCCTATTCCCTGTCAGGTGCTATAGTGAACTACATCCTAAACTCTGGCAATGCTTTGGCTGCAGGAGAGACCAGACACTTCTTTTATTCAGAAATAGCTGCCTGCATAGTGCTGAACCATACCTGCAATTCAGACATTACTCAGGCTCTTTACATATGCTGGAATATGGTCTTGTGGGAGACCAGTAGACCTTACATTTTCTCCGTAATATTATGCTCTATTATTTTCTTTTCACTTCTTTCCTAGGAGCTGGCTGGGGAATTCTGGGAGTAGAGTAGAGTAGAGTAGAGTAGAGTAGAGTAGAGTAGAGTAGGGTAGGGTAGGGTAGGGTAGGGTACGGTAGGGTAGGGTAGGGTAGGGTAGGGTAGGGTAGGGTACAGTACTACAGAATGGAATGGAATGGAGTGGAGTGGAGTGGAGTGGAGTGGAGTGGAGTGGAATGGAATGGAATGGAATGGAATGGAATGGAATGGAATGGAATG
>WNWU01000018.1:7428341-7442368 GCA_012654045.1 Ptyas mucosa | reverse complement strand
TGGAATGGAATGGAATGGAATGGAATGGAATGGAATGGAATGGAATGGAATGGAATAGAATAGAATAGAATAGAATAGAATAGAATAGAATAGAATAGAATAGAATAGAATAGAATAGAATAGAATAGAATAGAATAGAATGATGCTAAGGTTGGCAACACTGGTCTAGAGTATTAGGTACCTCACCGAGTTTACACCATCTGTCTATTTGATCACCTTTGACTCTATCTGCTCATTTAAATTATTAATTTAAAAAATGAAGAATATTAATCTCACGTTCAAACCCTGCAGCATCTCCCTAGTAACCTTGCTAGTTTTTGAGGAAGAAACACTGATTGGTTTTCTGTGAGACAGGGGTGCTTGCAGGAAATAGTCAAAGAAGTCAAGATGGCACCTATAATCATCTAAATTCCATACATTTTTTATCCATCAATACACAAAAAAAGATTTTAATTGCACTGCCATGATCTCCATCATTATTTTTTTATCACATCTTGCAGATACCTGTGCTCTGAATAATAATTCTTAAATTGATCTTAAATTGATCAGATTAGATCTAGTACTTGAATTGTCTATTAGTCGATCTAATCCATATGGTATTCTGCCTATATTTACAAGCTTGATACTGTCACCAGGAATTCTGTCACAAGCATGCATAAATCTACAGAGGAAGTATTTTCAGTAATATTTGAACATAAATGAGCCAGATAAAAAATTGCCCTCCTGCCGCCAGCCTATTTTCTTGATACAACCATGGTTGTGCCCTTATTCAGTTTGTTCATTATGGTTAATAAGGCAGCTTGGAAGCCAGATAGGAATTGAGCCACCATAAAAGTATTATAGAAATTATTCAGAAAATGCTGCATTGCTATGGACACTGAGGTGCTTTTAGTCGACTCTAAATGGCGATTTGGTTCAATATAAGTGTGATCTATCAAGGCTATGAAATATGTGGGTGAGTATGCTGGCAAGCACCATGATGGTACAATTAAAATTTTGCCATTTTTGGACATGTCGCACAGTTTAAATCACATTGTTGTGGTACTGTTGTGACTTTTTTGACCAAACAGTGTAGACATCCCTGCACACATATGGTTTGAGCTCTTTAAATTTGATTTTCATTAACAGAAGATGATTATCTATAGGACGGTAGGATTCCCTACTTATATTCAACATGCTGTTTGTGATTAGACAGCTTGACAAAGTATTGTTATAGTTTTGAATGAAAGAAGAATGAAAGAAGGAAGAAAAAAGATAAGGAGTCTAGCTCATTTTCTCTTTGAAATATATTTTTATCAAAAAGGCAATAATTGGGGACAGCACATGTCTCCAATCTTGGAAGTTCAATTTCCTGTTGCTTTATCCTTTTTTAAAATTTACAGTGGCCATTAATTCAATACCGTTAAGAATAAAACATATTATTTGGTGCTCTTATGAGAAGCCATTTTTGAATAGAGGGGATTACATGTTCTTGTTATTTTGAGAATTCTTGAAGTGTGTAGAGCAGAAGACAAGGAACTGCCAGATTGTCATGAATTTAATTCAGTGGTGAAATTCAATTTTTTTACTACCTGTTCTGTGGGCATGGCTTGGTGGGCATGGCAGGGGAAGGATACTGCAAAATCTCCATTTCCATCCCACTCCAGGGAAAGGATACTGCAAACTCCCCATTCTCATCCCACTCTGGGACCAGCCAGAGGTGGTATTTGCCGGTTCTCCAAACTACTCAAAATTTCTGCTACCAGTTCTCCGAACTACTCAGAATTTCCGCTACCAGTTCTCCAGAACATGCCAGAACATGCTGGATTTCACCCCTGATTTAATTAGATACTTTTCAGAGATCCATGTACTGGGAGACCATGCTGCTTTGGGGATAGAAAGACAAATTCATGTGCTTGGACATGTAAAGCATATGTGCTTTGGTATTGAAAGACAGAATGCTAGTCTGGGGAAAGAGGGTGTCATAATAAAAAGGTTGCCTGAGGCAAGATGAGTGGCACAGAAATCTAACAAATAAATAGTAAATCTTTCAAACTACTTGGTACATGGAAACACTATCCATGCACATCACTATTGCCGTAGTTATCTCCCTTACAGCAATAGCAATTAGACTTTTATACAGCTTCACAGTGCTTTACAGCCCTCTCTAAGCAGTTTACAGAGTCAGCATATTGCCCCCAACAATATGGGTCCTCATTATATTATATGTGCCCTGGAATTCTTAGCCTTCCATCCCTCCGAGGTCAGTAAAATAAGAACCCAAATTATTGGGAACAATATACTGACTCTGTAAACCACTTAGAGAGGGCTGTAAAACGAATAAATCTGGATTTTTAAAAGAGTAATGCTGCTATGGGTAATGTGCCCTGATCATGGGTTTTTCCTTGGTGCTTGGTTGTTCCTCCGATCCCAAAGGATTTGTAAGAGCAATTGTAACTACATTGTTATGCTAGTTCATTTGTATTGTTAACTTTCTTACTCAAGAGAGCAGTGTAATCCCTCAGAATCCTTTTGGATTAGAACAACACATAAACCCTATGAATAAATGAGCCAAAAACTAGCGAGAATAATTATCAGCTTTGCTCTTTTCACATATTGTCATGTTTAAAATGCCAAACACCTTGTACTGAAGAATGAAATAGGTTTTACAGTTTATCCCATTTATGAAGACATTCATACATTTCAAATACAAATTCTTAACAAAAGATAACGAAACACAATTTTGCCAACTGCCATATTTTTCCTTTTTGGCTTGAAATGCTAGAGTGTTAGCCTGGCGTGAATCACAATGTCCATTTTAGCTGTTCTTTTCCTATCACGGTTACCATGCTTATCCTTTCTTTTTCAGATACTATTAACTAGAGACCCATGCATACAATCAGGTATCAAGATGGAGGAAGGGAGAAATCAATATTCAGGATAATAGTAAAGGTGAGACATTTCTCCAAGTAAGCATAATAAACTGCCAATCCAAACATCAGAATGGATTGGACTACTGCCAAAGTGACTTGATTTGATCAAGCTGTTTCTGTAGCTCTGGACTGAGGCCTCAAAACAGACACAATGCTCTTTATGCACCCTAGAAATGACTAGAAAACATGCTGTAGGAATCTGAACCATTTTCTGGTCCATTTACCTCAGTGTTATACATTATGCTTGGCAGTGGCTCCCCAGGGAATTTTTGTCAAACCTATTTGGAGATGGCAAGCTAAAGGTCCCAGATTGATTAATGGCCTTGCCCAACTTTAGATCCTGTGAAATTTTAAGAAGTAAACAGTTCCTTAGTTTTCTGCTAGAATCTTCTGTTTAACACTGAATGACATTCTGAACTCCAGGGACCATTATTCTACCTGTAAATCTGGAAAGCAGCTTGAAATCTGGGACAATCTAAGAGATGTTGCTAGGCACAGATTTCACGCTGTCCCATAAATTCTTGATACTGTTTCATTCTTGCAGAGTGGTGTAAACATGATTTTAGCATGGAAGGAATAGGAATACAAAAGCAAATTCCTTTGGGCCATTGTGATATTATTATGGTTGACAACCTGAATAGTTTGCAATTTATGATTTTCAAGAGCAAGCAAACACACAGGAGACTAGCTCCATGGCCAAGCATCATTTTAAGCATCGCAATAAGCTGATATAAATAGATGAACAGCCACTTCATTATTATCAGGGAATATTTTTCTCTCTTTGATGATCTTCAACAAATCTAGCAGAATATTGGAAAATTGCTGTCTGTCTTAAAAAATAGCACTTTAAAAACTGATATTCTTTCTTTGGAAATAATTCTAGTGGTATATAAATTAAATTAAATTAAATAAATAAATATGGCAATTTTTTTTAAAGCAGGGGAGAGGGAGTCAAAAAAAGGAATGTGCATTTTTTGTAGCATAAATGTGTTTGTATTGTATTTTAATATTTTCCAAATGCTGAAGGAAAAGTCTATGCCAAAAGTTTGACCCAGCTTTGCACACAATAGCTAATTCTGTTCCTTATGTCTTTATCTTATCCTTCATATTTGATCATGTATCATTTGAGCCTCTGAACCTCTTATAGTCTCTACAACTTCTGAAGTTTAAAAATGTCCTGCTCCTCTATAGGACTCTATCCTTTCTCAATTGGTTCCCTGGTTGCTCAACTGTTGTAATGAAAAAAACCGCTTAATTCAGGGGTGAAATCCAAAATTTTTCCCTACCGGTTCTGTGGGTGTGGCTTGGTGGGTATGGTGTGGCTTGGTGGGTATGGCGTGGCTTGGTGGGCGTGGCAGGGGAAGGATATTGCATAATCTCCATTCCCACCCCACTCCAGGGGAAGGATACTGCAAAATCCCTATTCCCATCCCACTCTGGGGCCAGCCAGAAGTGGTATTTGCCGGTTCTCTGAACTACTCAAAATTTCCCCTACTGGTTCTCTAGAACCTGTTAGAACCTGCTGGATTTCACTCCTGTCTTAATTCCTTTGGCCCACTCTAGCTGAAGCTGCAGCTAAACAGAGATCTCTACTGTGAATTAAAGCAATCTGTATAAAGCTTTAAACTAAAAACTATTTATTTTTTATATGTCACTGCTTCCTCCATAGGCTCCCTAATATATAAACCTGCGTTGTTGTCTCCCACAACCACCATGCCCATCAGTTATGCTGTAATAATCCATGAGGAAGAAAGAAGAGCATTATTTAAAGTCTTCACAGCAAGGAACGATGGACCCATTTTGTATTCTGGAAGGATGAAATGTGACTCTTTAAAATCTTATAAAATCAGGGAGAGCTTCAGGAAGGAGGTTAAAGCAAGTCAAGATGTTGGCCATGACTGTGTGGTCAAAACGATGCCCATTTTATTTGAGACCTGTACAAAAGAGGTAGGACTTTGATTACATGATGTCAGCAGCCCTAAGAAGCAGACTACACCAAGAAATAGGGTCCAGGGATGACTAAAAATAATTCTTATTTAAACTGGTTATAGTAACATAATCTTGAAAGACTGATGGTACTTCCTCTCCTCTCTTTCTCTTATATTGATATGAATTGGGGAGGAAGGGTGTCTATTTGAGATGTTTTTTGTAATCACCTTCCATCCTTTAGATTCAAGTTATGTTTCCTTTTGGTTGTTTTTATAATGGATCTTCCCTTTCTCTGTCAAGGTAATCCTCTTTACTCTCTATATGTGGCCATGATCACCATCATGACTATTTGATACTCAAACCCACATATACAACCTCTGGATGCCCCATACACAATTAATTTTTAGACTAGTTGTCTCGGCAGGACAATCTATATTCAAATTCAGTTCTGAAATCCAGAGAGCTGTAAAAGAGATACAACAAGTTTGGTATAGTAGTTAAGGCACTAAGCTAGAACCTAGGAGACGGTGAGTTCCAGTCCCAAATTAGGCACAAAGCCAGCAGGGCAGTGGTGGGTTTCACTTACCTTTGCTACCAGTTTGTTCGCTCGCTCGTGCTTGGTTCGCTCGTGCATGCGCCACTTCTGCGCATGCGCAGAGCTTATTTGATGACATCCGGGCAGGTGGACAGAGCCTCCTGCTGCTGCAGCTACCGGTTCGCCTGAACCGGGATGAACCGGTAGCAACCCACCACTGCGGCAGGGTGATCTTTCACCGGTCACACTCTCTCAGCCCTAGGAAGCAGGCAATAGCAAACAACTTCTGAAAAATCTTGCCAAGAAAACTACAGAGACTAGTCCATGCAGTTGCCAGTAGTCAACAATGAGTTGATAGCACCAAAAATAAATAAACAAAAATAGAAGAGGTGCTGCAGTCTTTTTAGAACCAAGAATCAAATTTAAAGCATTTACCTGACTTTTTATTCATAAAATACTAGTTTATTATATTGGTCAATTTATTCCAGTGTGACACTGAATCAAAGGCCAAAGGACATAAGCCAGTGAAGTGCTGAGCTTATTTCTTGTTACTTACTGGTCTCAATGGATCTGTGGGAATTGCAGGACAAAGGTGAATAACAAGGAAGAGGATGAGGGTTTCAGTGAATGATGAACCTAATAAGGTTGTCAATCCTTTTAAATATTTTTTTCCACCCCCACAATGCTTTATATTGTGAATCTTTATGACACGGAAGAACACTATGTTTTCTAGACAATGATCCAAAAACTCTTAAGTATTTAAAGATTATTTATTATACAAAGATATATAAGGTAGCTTTCCCAGGAATCTTAGGGCAGGCACTCCATAGAAAATCCAGAAATACAATAACCATATAAGTGAATCCACTGTTTCTTCCACTCCTTTCTTTTTACTTTCATGGATTAGTGAAATAGTACATATTGCCCTTGAATAATAGCATAGAGTGATTAAGGAAAAAAGCTTGAAGAATCATTTAGGGATTTAGGGATACCTATATGAAGGGCATTGAGAAAAGCATACTTCCCTCTTTGCTTTATTATTTTAGACTTATTTTTAACTATCAGAGCTATCTTCTGCACAGAAAAAAGATAACATTCTAAAAACATTTTGCAGAATAAAATTATAAAGAGAATGGAGGAAATCCTTGCTAGGCAGACTTGGAACTGTTTAAAATTTGATCTGAAAAATACAAGAGAATCTTCAGGCTCTAGGCTAGATCAGGTAGTCTGAAAATATCCAGGAAGACGGCAGTGGCAAATCCCTTCTGAACTCTTGCCAAGAAAACTGCATGAACACTTCCCTGAAATCATTTAGAATTGAACATGACTCAAAAGAGGCGTTCTTCATTACTCTCTTATTAATTTCTTTTTTTCAGAAATTGCAACTGCAAATGTTCATGTGAGATCTTGGAGGACTTCAGTTAATATATAAATGGTCCCTTCCTCCGTTACTGTATGTGCCAAATTTCACTTGAGATTTAATGCCTAATTTTTTAGGTTCACTCTGACACAGTTTATCATCTAGTTTCTTGGTACTTTATTACAGCTTTGTGTACATGTGTGTTTTGCCTTTGTTTTTGGCACTGCAAATATTGCCTGACTGCATAACAACTAGGTTCACAAAACCCAATGCTGCCACAAAATTACTGGCATGGTTTTAAAACCTTAAAAAGAATGTGTTTTCCCCCAAATATCCCTTTTAAAAGACTGATGTTTTGAAGCAGTACAAGCACTGAGGATATAAATAAATGAAATTATCTGATTGTTTTCTAACCAGACTAAATATTTGAATCTTTCAGACTAAAGACACAGTTCACTATCAGGATAATACAGATTCCTCCAGTATCTTTCATGGTGAAATAACTAAATGAATCAGCCCATATATAGAAGATTGTTAAGCATTTTAAGAAGGGAAGTGCTAAAATTTTAATCAATGTCACTAGAAGTACTGTATATTCACTTAATCAGGGAAAATGTTTATGGTAGATAGATTTGAAAGTGCAGTAACAGTAAGTTGCATGCTTACACCCTCTAAAGCTTCTCAGTGAAGCAGGGCTGTGCAGATGGGCACTCTTGGAAAAGGAAAGAAAAAGCTATCTTTTCACCTTAATTCTGAATTTTTCTCTCCAAGATCTGAATGACATTTCCAACTTGAATGCTCCTTTTTGAGGAGGAAAAACATTGGAACTTTTTGTATGCACAAGTGACCATAATATTTGCAGCTCTGGTTGTCTTATTGAATAATTCTGGATATTTCTGGTTCTTGAGAGACACACAAATATAGGCATCTGGATGTGCACTCACAGAACAATACACAGTATGTTTTCAAAGGCATTATTTAACAAATACTAATGAATTTGAAATAATGTTAATGTGATACAATATTTTCTTTCACTGTCTACACTGCTGAAGACTAATGAAACTGAGAGTTGGGATCTTGATATGCAATTCTATATAGGTTTCTTTTCAGAAATACAAGCTTCACTGAATTGAGTAGGATTTATTTCCAGAATAGTTAGTTTAGGGCTGTAGATTATAAAATTCTGATCTATGGATGAGGAAAATACTGCAAACTTCATAATATCAAATGCAGATGAATCTCATTTGCTACTGAAATGATAGCAATATCCCTTCCACCCCCGCAAAATGGGTAGTTCAAGAATAACTACAGCAAGATTAAGTAATACTTCAAAGGATTCCTTAAAAGAATCCTTTGCAAGGAGTGAGGATCAAATGTTGTAGATAAAGGCAGAACAATAAAAAGTATAAAGTAGAGAAGGCAATAATTTGGAGACAAAAGCTATTTTTAAGAACAAAAGCTATTTTATATTAAGTGTTTCTCTAATGTGATATCATTGTGGCCACTCTTACTAACATCAAAAGGTATGATCAGCAGACTTATATTAAATGGAAGATCATGCTGGCACTATACTGAATATGTTCACAATAGAGTTGACACTTACCGTGAGAAGATTTCTAACTGCTTCCGCACTGAAATGAAACAAGCATTGAGTCATTCAAAAGTTGTTCTAGGCATATTTTTATTGGCCCATTGAAGGAAAGTCTACTGAAATAACCATTGGATTTATACAGTACTGTGCTAATTGTGTCCATAAAGTTGATTAAAACTGAAAAAAATATTAAGAATGATGCATCTAATAGTACATGTGACTGTAGCTGTCTTCAAGCATTTTCTTATGAATGCATGAAGACTCTAAAAGAATTCATGAATTGAGTTCTTCCCCCTTGATGAAGTTCAGAATCTCAGCAGTGCTCCTGATTTAATATATGATGGGTTCAGATCTGAAGGAACTTGCTGAACACAGCAGCTTAAAAGATCTATCAAACCAGAGAGAGTACATTCAAATGATGTAAAAAAAAATCTTCCTAGAAAGAGAGAAATGTCTCCAAACTTGGAAAATACTTTATTTCACATGTTTGTACCCCATTTTGTAATTTAATGATCTTACATCATTAAAAACAACAGTCAATAAAATGTTCAGCGTCTTCTTAACAATGTTCACTTAACAGAGTTGAATGAGCTACTGTTTTGTTTCTGCATTTGCTCAGCTTTCATACGTTATCAATCCATACTTCTACTCTTCAAAAAACACACATAAATTTTGAATGCATTAATCAGAATTAATGGTGGGATGATGGACATCTTTTCACTGAAGTCCTGGAAAGTGATGAATGCAAGGAACAGTTAGTTTTTCAAGACTTAGAAACCCGTGTGAGGAGAATGTAAGCAAATCCTAGTTTGAATGTAATGGAGCGAAAAGGAGAGATAAATTTCTTTAGGCATACATGGATATAAGTTTGGGATGCTTCTCATAAAAGAGATGTATTAAATTATAAGCAGGCTAACATGAGTGAAACTTCTGCCATAATTTATAAGAGTAGCATTTTGGCATTCTTTAGGGGATTTTCAGAATGTGTGAGAAATGGACATGGACTATTGAACTTGGAGTCCAATCAGTTGGAAATCAACAGGTTGATTATTCTGATGTGTGGGTATACACAGTATGTTCAATATCTTCTAGTCTCTTTGAGATCAGACCCTTCCTTAGTCCTGTAATTGGATTCATAATTTTAATATGAATTATCACTACTTATACAGTTACATATTTTTCCCAAAGTAATATAATGTAAATTCTTCAACATAAGAATCATTCTGTCCCTGAATATATTCCAAGAAATATTATTACTTTTCTTTCAGTGCTTTTTATGGTCAAAAGATAACTTCTTGAATGCGGCTGTTGTAATAAACCTACTATGAGTATTTGAATGTTTAACAAAATGAGATGGAAAAAAACCCTCAGTTCTTTATAAAATAAATATTTTATATAATCTCCAACACATTTCAATCAAAATCTTCCTTAGGAACTCTAAGTATGACTTCATAAATAAAGAAATGTATAAAATTATAAGCAGGCTAACATGATTGAAACTTCTGCCATAATTTATAGGAATAGCAACTTGCCATTCTTTAGGGGATTTTCAGAATGTGTGAGAAGTAGACATGGACTATTGAACTTGGAGTCCAATCAGCTGGACTCTTCAAGCTCTTCAGACAGCCCTTCAAATTTATCGTATAATTCCCAAAAAGTAGTATCATAAAACAGAGACAGTTTTTTTAAATATACCTATTCAGTGGTGGGCTGCAACATGTTTAACAACTGGTTCTGTAAGCGCACGTGGGCCTAATGAACACTTTGCATGCATGCCTAACGCACTTCCATGCAGCATTCAAAATACAGCCATTTGAAGCTCAGCTGCTTACCTTCTAAGGCAGCCCCGGTGAGTAGAACAGCGGAGGCATGGAAATCAGCTGTGACTGTTCTGCCCCAGCTATGGACCCCAAAGAATGCAGCACACACAAAATCCGTTCAAACCTTAGTTTACTGAATAAATCAGTCTTTTACAACAATGGCTGTTAATTAATTGCATTAACAGCCGCCAAGAATTCAAAGAATAATAACTGAAAGCTTACTATGGTTGGCAGAATGGCCAGAAACAATTTGCAGGAAGCTGATAAGATAAGCAAGACAAGACACAAAGGTATGTGAACTAAGTTGTTCCCTGCAAATTGCTTCAGTCAGCATTCCTCCTTAAATAGGCTAGGGGAGTGGCCAATTAGCCCCAAGCCTTACTCTCGAGGACACCTCCTCCTGAGGAGCCACTCCTGCCTTTTGGCAGCTCTGCACTCCCGTGCATCGAGAAGAGGCTCCTCTCTTCATCCTCTTCACTTAAGGAGCTTCTGGAGGTTCTGAAGGCCCTGGCTGAATCCTTGCCTCTGGCATCACATCTTCTCCAGCCTCCTCATTGTCCGACTCAAGTGCCAGCTGCACAGGCTGCTGACGCAGCACCACACCATCCTCCTCACTGTCTGAATCAGATACTAGCTGCACAAGCCATGTACGGACCGCAACAGTGCCACATGAATCAGCTGAGCCAGAAAGAAGGAAATATAGGACAGGATAAGGCGGGGGTGGGTAGGTGGGGCCAGCTGATCATCGGAACTACCAGTTTGCCCCAACAGGTGCGAACCGGCAGCAGCTCACCACTGTACCTATTGCTTACAGCCAAGCTCTTATGTAAATTTCTTTATAATCTATTTTATTTTTGAATTAATATTGCAATTTTTATCCTATCTCTCTCCATGTTTGTTCTGAGAAGGTAATACTTGAAGGGAACTGGATTTCAACCAAACGTACTTTCATATCACACCTGCAATTTTGTTCTCTTTTTGTATAGAATTTTGGGGAGGCCTTATTTTGGCTTTTAATCATGTTTGTGGGATAAAGATGGATATTGCACTATTGCTTTGTGAAGTAATAGATAACGTGTAAATTATGCATGGCTTTTGGTATCCAACAGGCCAAAGTCAATGAGGCAGATGTACATGAATAAATATTACAGTAGAAAATCTGTCTTTTCTATGCTGATATGTTTGCTAGTAACATAACCCCAATATAACACAAAGGTAGCCACAACAAACAGGATTGTTGTATACCAGACAAAGCCACTCTTAATTTTTACTTCAGCTCTCACTTGAATTCGTTTTTAGTTTTCTGCTGTCAAGGTTATCTTTTTTTTTTCATTCTGTGTGTGTGTGTGCTTTCAAAAATATCTTTTAATTTCCACACTCTTAAAAAAATTCTTATAGAGGCAGAGAAATTTGGAGGTTTTCCTCTTATTCATTTTCTAACTCATTTAATTGAACCAGATTTGGTTAAAAGTAATGTGTTATATCATGAACAGACTCTTATTTAATTCTACTATGGAATTAATGAGTCAAAAATGAAAAATGAGGGCCTTTCTTTTCCACAGTAACGCAAATAGAACAGAACAGAATAACAGAATTGAAAGTCTTCCTGCTTAGGCAAGAAGCCCTACCATTTCAGACAAATGGCTGTCCAAACTCTTCTTAAAAACTTCCATCCTCATAAGTGAGAGATTATCATTATCATTTCATTATCACTGTCATTGTGACGGTAGGCATTAGTGGGCAACCTATGAGACCCTTATTAGTGAATCTTTCTCGCCAAAAGGAAAGTCCAATTCATGTTGTCCCAAAGTTACTGAGGCCATGCTAAAAGAATGAGTCTATATTACAATACTTTCATATGAGGACAAAAAAACTAAAA
The DNA here is from genome assembly GCA_012654045.1 of Ptyas mucosa. Taxonomy (NCBI): domain Eukaryota; kingdom Metazoa; phylum Chordata; class Lepidosauria; order Squamata; family Colubridae; genus Ptyas; species Ptyas mucosa. The sequence goes on along the minus strand of WNWU01000018.1, from coordinate 7,430,342 downwards.
CAAAGCTTTTTGTTGCAAATTGAGACATATTAAATAAATAAATGTGTTGATGGTATCTTGAAGTCCTTACAAATATATAGAAATTAATAAATGGCTGTAAAACAATGCACTACAGACTCAGAACTTAATTCTTAAAAACCACTTCTTCAGGGGAGTGTGCAGTTTCTAGCCATACCCCAACTGCCAGCCGCCATGTTCTAACATAAGTTTATAATAATTAATTCATGAATGACTTGATTTATTTATTACATTGTTATATGGTACTGAATGTCTGACAGCCAACATATGAAACAATCACACTGCAAAGTACTATTTAGTGTTCAAACACTCCATGTCTGATTTCCAAGCATAGATTGCTTTCCCTACACTATAGTTGCAAATAAATGTCAATAGGTTACTTACTGCTTAATATCAATAAGTAACTTAACGTATTATTGATATAATACAAAGTTATAAATACAAAAAGAGGTCTATAGTCATAGATTTGTGGGAGAAAATTATCAGTCAAGACTGTGGCTATTAAATGCTGATTTTTCTTAGGGTCTCTTCCTGTTTTATATAAGACTAGGTTGTGGTATTAAAGAGATGGCAATAATCAAAGAGATAAATACACACAAAAGTGCCAATAAACTTCTGTAGATATAACAATTGAATTGTCTGAACAAACAATCTCTGTATTTAGAGGAATGGAAGAAATTCATAGTGAGCTTTTTCTTCTTCATTAATAGCTCCCTGCCTTCCATAATCCTAGCCTGCCCTTTTATTTTTACTTTTTTTAAAAAAAATTAATTCACAGAGTGACTAGCCAGGGAGAATGATCTTTTAATTAAGAGAACAGCATCTGCAATATAAAAAGTGAATCTTTAAAAACTTAAAAATACAAATATGAAGCTTTAATATGATCAAGGAAATGTTAAGAATTATGGCTATTTATGTAGCACTTTCTAATGTTACAGCTTTTAAACATATATTTCTGGAGAATTTATGATAAACAAGTGAAGCTGATTGGAAACCAATTAATAGAGAATGATGATTAAATAGGAACTTTATATTTCAGTTTTGAATGCAAAATGTTTAAAATAGATATTTTTTCCTGGTTTTGTCTCTAAATGTCTCAATTTTTAGATGAACTTTTGATGTGATCCAGTAGGGCTTATGTAATTATACGGCTTTATTCCAGTTTGAAGTTATCATTCAATCTTTAGTTTTATGATTCTTTTCAACTAGTTGCCCAGTTTGGCCTATAGCCTGACAAAAACGGGTGGGGGGGGGGGGAGGGGGGATTAAAATAAAAACAAAGCTTCAAATATTATAGCAAACAATGGCTCATCATCTGTGTTTTTGTTGTGTATAGTTAAGTTGGAATAGCAATCAGGTGAATGACAAGCATGCACACATATTTTCTCTCCTCATTATGTTTATTTTTAATGATTATTACTGCTGTCAAACCCTCCTTCACTCTGAAGAATTGAGAATGTTATACCAGTACATTAAGAATCAACACACAAAAAATAAAATACAAAGTTATATTACCTAAGCCTATTATAACACCTGTAGATCAGAATCCAAGGACGTTTGCAACTAATTAGTGGATTCCAAACGTTGTCCCTCTGTCTCTGGATATCTGTCTTATGTGTGTGTACATGCATGTGGGGCTGAAGTTTCAAAATCTTATTCCACATGCCTAGTTGGCAAACTATTTTTGAATTACTATATGCAGCTCGTCATACATTCTGAGCTTAATATGCTATTCTATACCAGCGAGTTGCCCATTTCTGAGGCCTTCATTTAAAATGTGTATATAGAAGAGAAGGAACAGAAATGTAGAGTCATACATTTCTGTTCCTATAGGGTAGAGTCAACAGCTAGGGATGCTCCCTGTTCAAGGCAGGAAGAGGAGGAGTGGGGGGGAGGAGGAAGGGGAAGAAGAAGAAGAAGAAGAAGAAGAAGAAGAAGAAGAAGAAGAAGAAGAAGAAGAGGAGGAGGAGGAGGAGGAGGAGG
>WNWU01000018.1:7408854-7427941 GCA_012654045.1 Ptyas mucosa | reverse complement strand
GGGAAGAGGAAGAAGACCATCAAGAATGGACTATGACAAGGCTGTCAAACTCCCAGCTCATAGGCTGGATGCCCACGCCCAGTTTAGTGAAGTGGGGGAAAGTCTGCCATGACGATGTGAGTTTGACACCCCTGGACTACAGAAACCAGATCAGAGTAATAGATTTATATGTTATATGGCTGTGACATAGTAGATTTGGGCTTGAAAATAAGTGGCCAGTTTGGCTACTACTGATTTCCAATGGCTGGCAATGGTTCGTCTGAGTTTTAGGAGAGGATTTATCTGATTCATACCTAGTGATGGCATGAGCTGAATCCATTATGTATTGGGAAAGCAACTGTTTTGTAGCTTTATGAATGAAATAGGATAGTAAAAAACTTCCTTTCTCCCTAGGATCTTTTTATGTATGATCCTAGGGAGTAGTCGCTAGGGACTACTCAGGCCTTCAAGTCAGGCCTGAGTAGTCCTTGTTTAGTAACTGCCTACTTAGTTGCCGATCCCAATTGTAGTCTACTTGGGCTCTCCCTTAAATTAGCCATTTGTTCCCCCTACAAGGCCTCCCTGAGGGAATCTGCAAGCTTTCAAAACAAAAAAGAGGCCACACTTCTTTTAAGAAAGATTCCTTCATGTCCCTAAGTCCCTCACTGAATCCCCATTATTGTCTCTTTTAAGCTTTAACAAATAGATATGAAAATTGCTGATAAAACATATACTGTATATTTATTACTAATAACTGGTGTTTCTTGGATTAGACATACAAGTGAATAAAATGCACATATGCTCTAATTGCCCTGGATCTCAAGAGATCAGGGATCTGCGTGTGTCCACATTCAATGTGTTTACTTCAGAAAAACATCAGCCTAGTAAGACCAATGCCCTGCAGCTGGGGAGGTCCACAGGGGAAATCAAAACAACCTAGATAGTGGTTGTGATTCTGTAATTGGTTTACATTCATTCATTCATTCATTCATTCATTCATTGGTTCGATTTATATGCCGCCCATCTCCGGAGACTCAGGGTGGCTTACAATGCGTTAAGCAATAGCCTTCATACTTTTGCATATACCTGCTTAGTAGGGCTTTTGGGGTGCCTTAAGCGGTGTTCTTTTTTATACAAAGTCAGCTTATTGCCCCCACAATCCGGGTCCTCATTTTACCTACCTCAGAAGGATGGAAGGCTGAGTCAACCTTGAGCCTGGTGAGATTTAAGCACTACCCAGCTGCAAACTGATTCTGGGCAGTGAACAAAAAAGCTAAACAAAACAGGAAAATTCAATATAATAATAATAATGAAGGAATAAAGAATAAGAAGATAGTGAGTCTACTAAAAATATGTATATCCCTAAGCATGTTTGCCAGGACCCCAACCACCTTAATCCAAGGCCTGGCAGAATATTCAGATATTCTGGACTTTCTGGAATGGTATCAGTGTGGAAGCCACAAGTACATCTGGGGGATTTCGTTCCAAGGGGCAGGTTTTGCAACTGAGAAGATTCTTCCTGGACCCCAATAGATGACACTATTTGACTGAAGGGACCTGGAGCATGCTCACCCTGTCAGCTCATACTGGCCAGGCAGACACCATTTGAGGGGTGGTCACTTAGATAATCAGTGTTATGCCATGTAGAGTTTTATAGGTCATAACCAGCACCTTGATTTGCATCTGAAAGCAAATTAGTAACTGTATAGCTTATGAAGCATGCCCGTAATTGCCCAGACTGCTACATTCTGAACCAGTTGGTGCTTCCAAATTGACTTCACAGGCATCCCATGAATAGTGCATCTTGGTTATCAAACTGTGACTATGACCTCCTGAGCCAGGAAAGGGCATAACTAGAATTATGCAAAGGCCTTCCTGGCCAAAGCTGCCACCTGCTCATTGAACAGCAACTGACAGTTCAGAAAGATTCCCCAGATTTTGCACACTCTGGAACAAGAAAGTGCAATCATTTCCAAGATTAAAGATTGAATATTCCCAAATTCAAATGGCCATAATGTTTGCCTGCATTCAGTCTTACTAACATTCAGTCAGAATTGGTTCCTCCCTACCCAGATCTGCACAAGCACTGGAATCAAACCTCAACAGCCTCACTTGGTTGACCAGGGGTCAGAAGATATAATGAGATATCATTAAGATACTGATGATATTGAACCAAAAAGTTGCAGATAATCCAACATTTTTCTAAAAATCTTGAACAAGAAGGGAATGTCAAACCCTGTGATATTCGATAAAGGAGAAACCTAGAGAGTAACATCTCTCCCACTCCAGTCAACACCAACTGAAACCAATGCCAAATGGAGAAGAATCACCATTAGACGATGATTAACCCATCCCTAAACTCACAAACCAAATCCAGAGGAACACCATGGTCAACACTATCAATAACTATTGAGAGATCAAGGAGCATAAGAATGGATATGGCACCTCCATCTTAGGTCCATATTGTCCATATTATTATTATATCTGTCCATATTGAATCCCAGCCTGAAATCTACTAAAATAGATCTAAATAACCCACTTCTAGAGTCCTCTGCAACTGCAGTTAGATCAACCTCTTAACAAACCTCCTTAAAAAGAGGTTAGAGACAGTACGATAATTGTCAATGATTTTTCAATTGGCTTTTTCATGAGGCGGGTACACCACCATGTTCTTCAGAGCCAAAGATACCACCCTCTCCCTAGAGGCCATCACCATCATCACTTGAACCCAACTGCAAGTCACTTCACTGGCCACCTTAATTAATCAGAAAGCACCTGGTCCAACAAACAGGTGGCTGAATTAAGCCACACCAAAATTATTCTTTGTCCACTTCTTCAAATTTATTAACCCAAACTCAAACTAAATCACAAAACTGAGCCTCAACTGTCTTAAGACCGACCTACCCAGTCACAAAAAGAGGGTGGGATGTGATTACAGTTATACTTTGATTTTTAAAACCTGTTTACCCCCCCTGTACAGATGGTTTTGCTTGCAGGAATCAGAAATGTGGAGCTGTCAGTTCTTCTAAACAAATGATTAAGTAGACACTCAGAATGACATTCCAATTTTCAATCTGTTCTCAGATTCTTGGGATAAATGAGTCTGAGCTGCACATTTTTTTCTAAGTTCTTAGATGCATATAAGCCTAAACTAAATCCACCTGCTTCTCTTAGATATTGCAGACTGAGTTCCACCATCAGACCATCAAGTGATGAATTACAACTGACACTTTCCCACTGCAATCATCACATTGAAAGCATCTTCAATGCTTATAAATATGAATGGAAAGGCTTTTTAAAAAAGGCCAAGCAAGGAACTGGCTGCCCTTGGTTCTTCATACAAAGATGAACCAAATAAGGCTCTGGCAAGCAAATTAAAAAGAATAAATATCCACACAATCATACAATTGTGACTCAAACATTAGAGACTCAAAGTACACAGAAGGGCATTTGCTTCCAAAGAGCCATAGCTTCCTTTTTGGAATGACTGAATTAATAGTTATTAGAAGAAAATTAGGGATTTTATTCTTATTAGTATAATACTATAGAGACCTCCAGCAAAGTCACTGTTTTTGTCATTATACTATGAATGGCCCATAATAAGTCTCAGAAGACAAGTGGCCAGCACTGACCCTGAGAGTAGTTGATTACTTTTCTCCATAGGAACTAATTGCACCATCAACTAATATGGCATGAATTTAAGAGTTCATGCAGGTCCTAATCCTTCTCTTTGCATGCCCCTCTCCAAAGAATAAAATCTTTTACAAAGCAAGCCTTTAATGTATGAAGATACTTTTAAACAGAATTGTCTACTCAATAACTGCTTCCAGGCTTTCCATTGGGTATGAACCTATACTTTTGTTTGTAACACTCCATAGAACTGGTCCCAAAACTGCCAAACTTTCTGGAGTTTATATATGCATACTCATCACATGTACAGGAATGCATTTTTAGTTTCCCCCCGAATTATACTAAATAACAGGGGCTACCAATGCTTTTGGTTCAAGAGGACAGAGAATTTGGGACACCTCGCTGCTAATGTTGCTAAATCTCAGTAACTCCAACCTGCATGTTCAAAAGTGAGGCCTGCTGGGAATTGTAGTTCAGCAACATTTGGATTCACCACCCCCAATGTAGGCTCTTGCTCCCTTTTTTTCTTACCTGGTCTCTTCTGTAGCAATAAAGAAACCATCATCAGGAGCATTGAGCCAATTCTGTCTCTGTCTCTTGAGCAATGGCATAACACTTGGCATAAGGTCATTTGTGCCGACTTGTAGAGTTTTGCCATTAGTTGTATAGAAATCATGTGCCGCTTGCTGAAATCAATATAAAAGGGAGAGATATCAGCAATATATACCATCCAGTATAGAGAGTTGCCTCCTTCTTTATTCAGGACAAAGAAGCTCTGGTCTCAAGTCTAATATAGCTGGCTGGAGGTCAACATTGGGCTGCTTGTGGGTCTAAACCATAGGCTCACTTTTGGGAAACCAACAGCAGCCCAAGACAATACTATCCTTCCTGAACTTTTAAATATCTTAATTTAAAATCTTTAATCTTAATTTGATGTACGGGTGCTGCAACAAGATGTTAATCCCTAAACACTTTGACTGCTTATTGTTTTCTAACTGATCAGGTCCTCTGCAGAGAGAAACAAAGTTCAGTGTATAAAGATTAAACCCATCTGTGGATAGGCCAACCCTTGAATTTTTAAAACAAAATACTATTAAAAAAATGTACCACTAATGGATAACCTGACTCTCAAAATGTTCATGTTCTAATTTTTACAATTGGTTTATCTGTAGGCGGTGCATCTTTCATGGTATTTTGGTTAAAAATTCAGGATTAAGCATATTTGCAGATGGGTTTATCTGTGAGGTTTTGTGTATACTTTTAAGAAATATTACTATTTACACTATGTTTATGGATAAGCCCATTCACAGATAAACCAAACCCAATTTGGGAAGTGTATTTCTTGCCTTAACTGTGAGTCATACAGTAGGTTTTTATCCTTTTATCCTTAAAACAGGATTGGGGAACCTGTGAAAATCCAAATGTTTCTGACTATAATTTTGATCAGGCTGAGCAGAGCTGAATAGTTGAAATTCAAGAAATTCTAGACAGGCACAGTTTTTCCACTTTTGCCCTAACTTAAAACTGTCTGTTAGACTGGGGGAAAGTAGCATATAAGTATAATGGTCTGAACTACACACTAAGTAAAACTTAAGCAGAAGTTGTATCCTGTAATTCAGGAGATAAATATGATGAACTTTTAATATTGCAGCATTCACAAATTGCAATGGATAAAGAATTGGTGACCTGCACTGCATTTTGTCCTCAGATATTTCATTTCATTTCTGGGCTCTGAAGATTAAAAAGTGACAAATGCTTTATCTCAATTTCAGTGAAACCTTCTGCAATAAAAAAACAAGCTTGTTTCCTGCTGCTTCTATTTTTTTTACCTTGCTTTTTTCTTCTAGTAGCTATGAATTCTACCTAATAATAATTAGGCATTAACAAATGGTCCAGGTTTTGTCATAGCATTATTGTAAGAAATTTAACAACAGATGAATTTATTGCACTTGGAACAATCTGGATCTTAAATTGTATCTCATTCTGGGTGGCAAATCTTAAAGTTCCAGTCACTATTCTGCATGTAGACATCTGTCAGGTTTAATTTAAAGGACACTTCCACTCTGCATCTTTAGCCTCCATGCTCACATCCACACTTAACAATCAAATGATTTTTTCCCCAGCTCAAATTGCAGAATTTCCTAATTTTTTTTTTACCCTTTCTGCCTTCCCTTCAGCTACGAAGGCCAAATAATGTAACTGTAACAAACCAGCTGTTTCCTATCTCTACCATTACCATCTTCACTAGCAAACACAAGGCAAGGATGATGCACTGATTAAGAGCTGATTTCTACACTGCATTGGTCAATTGCATAAATCATAGTTCTCTTTGACCATTCCCACAATAGGTGCAGGCAGGAGATTGGGGTATGGCAATACTGGCCATGGGATAGCACCTTGAATTAGATCTAGTAAATGCATTTTTTGACTATGGAGTGAAATATATTTTAAAGATGTGTTCAAATAAACGAGAAAGACCAAACATAAGTCATTAATAGGAAGAGTAAAAAATGAAAGACAGAAAGGGTGAGAGGAAAGAGAGGGATCTGTTTCTTAATATAAATAGAATGTCATCAGATACCTGAGTACTGACTGCTCTCTCCAAAGCCACTGGAAAACAAACATTGCTTCACATATAATCAATTAAATCCTGAGCTAAGGCTTTAAGTTCTTAAATATGATGTTCTAAGGTTGTTTTGGCAACCTTTGTGCATTATTGATGCCAAACTGCTCTCCTTTTATACTGAAAGCATAGAGGAAGGACTCCTAAAATCCTTCCACCTCATTTTTTGGCCTTTCCATAAAAAGCAATTTTGCAGCTACAACCTTCAGAATGCTTTCCCCAGGCTGTTTTGCTCTCTTATTTACAGAGGACTGAAAGGAACATATCCATATATCATGCTTTTAAGGATTTTTTTTACTCCCAATGATGAAAATTATATCCTGGCAGGAGTTATGCAAGTCCAACCTAAGAAAACACATGCTTCATAAATATTTGGCCAAAAGGAAAAACAATAACAATAATGGTTCAGATTAGCACATTAACGCTCCATACTGAGCGTTATTACCTGACAACTTTCAAGTGAACTGGGCTTTTCAAAATACCGCTTGCCTTGTCTGTGTAAAATCTGAGATAAAGGACTGTGATTTAATGGCTGGTGGGCTTTTTCTGATATATTGTAGGGTATAGGAACACATAGTCCATTTCAAGGCCATTTTGTCTTTAATATGACCTGAGTTCTTTAGAAGGATCCAGTGCAGTGGTGAAATCTAAAATTTGTTACTACCGGTTCTGTGGGCGTGGCTTGGTGGGGCGGGGGGTAATGTGACTGGGTGGATGTGGCCAACTTTTTTTTTTACTTTTAAAACCATTTTTAAAACCTCTTTGGCCGAAGAGGTTGTAAAAAAATGCTTTTAAAAGCCTCTGATGATCCCACCTCAGTTGCCTGATCGGCAGAGGCTTTTTTTTTAACTTTTAAAAGCATTTTTTTGGCAGAAGAGGTTGTAGAAAAAATGCTTTTAAAAATTAAAAAAAAAGGCTCTGATGATGGCGTGGCTCAGCTGGGCATGGAAGGGGCAGGGATTTTTGCTACCGGTTCTCCGAACCACTCTCCTTCATCGCTACTGGATCATCGGGTGATCCAGTCCGAACCAGGAGCATTTCACCCCTGATCCAGTGCCTCTGATCTTCCCAATATTCACCTGTACATCTATATTTCTTTGGGCCATCATGTCTCACCATGCAGGTGAAACCCTGAAGGAAGAGAAGCCACTGGCAGAGATTTCATTAATCTGGAGTTTAAAACAAAGTGGCCATATTTCCTAAAGTTAGTTTAATGCACGGTCTAGAATTTATCCTTCAACTTGAACATATTGCTGAATTTCTCCATTGCCAAATCCACACAAAAAGGTATAACAAGTTTTAAAATACGTATTTGAAGAAGAAATGTCTTTAAAAATGCATATTGTTGAGAAAGTACATTAAAATATAGTCAGAAATTCAAAATGCAATTTGGAAGATGAACAGACGTCTGCCCAGTACAGGCTTGTAATGAATGTTCCTGTCCAGTACAGGAAACCAGTCAGCCTGCCAGCCATTCAACATTGTCTTTTCCCTGCCTCCCAAATTTTTGATACTGGAAAAATCTCAAAGGGGCTGACCTGTTTCACCTTCATGCTTATTTTCTAGAAATATGAGATGTCTATCTAGAGTGAAAAGAGGTTGAAGAAGAGGGAAAAAAACAGAACTACTGTATACAACTTCCCATGAAATTCTTGAAGTACCAAAGTTTTTATTTGTGCATAAAAACAGCATATATCGTATAAACAGGTCCCTATCAGGGGTTCATAAACTTGATACACTTTTGAGAAGATCATTGGACAACCTAACAGGAAGGAATATTTCAGATGTTGAACAGACATCATCAGGAGGCCTATCTCAGCAAAGGCAATCCTTAAAATAGTTGGCCATTTAGAACTTTAAAATGTAAAGACCAGCACTTTGATCTAGTGGAAAACATAGGCAACCAATATAGATTGAGTAATTGAGTCATACTCTTATCATTAGTATTTGTATTAGCTAGGATGCTTAGAAGGATATATCCACATACAGTTATGTTTGGGTGAATATTGTGTGTATGAGCAGAACATAAATTAAACTAGGAATTTTGCTATTTTCAAACTACTATGTTTTCTTTTTCTATATTACCATAAGTCTGCCTCTTTATTTCTGTATTGGAGGGAACTCTTCGTTTCATTCCTAAACTAGGTCCTATAAGGGAAAAGCTAGTTTGATGGATTTTGCAGTTCTTTTTCAGTCATCCAGACAAAATGAACAGAACTGAAAATGATCAGCTAACATGCAAAACGGCAAGCTGTGGCATTTTATTTTATATGTAGCTTCTTTCACTTTTTGTATGGAAGAATGAGTAGATTTTTCTTGTTCAGATATTTAGCTTCTTCGAACAAAGATTAACCTTCCTTTTTTATGAACATTGTACACAAAAGGAAGATGAAATTGTATATATATACATACTGTACTGTAACTGGTAGTGATACAGTAAAAAAAGAAGAAGAAGAGGATTAGAGTAAGTCTAGGATGCTAAAGAAGATGATTAGCTTGATTCAAGTCAATTTTAATACTATTCAGGCAGAGTAACCTTCCTATGCTTGATTCAGCATGTTGGCTAGAATTTCTGGTAGCTGTAGTCCCAAACCTTTTGGAGAGTACCAATATAAGAAGAATGATTAAAAGGAAAAACATTGAAAGCAATGCTGAATATATATTTGGCTTTCTAAACATCTCTGACAAGTGTATGAAACCACCACTTAACATAATCCAAATGCCTGTTGACAGATATTTAGATATTGCCTTGCAGTTTTCATTTTGTTACAAAGTCTCTTATGAATTGCCTCCAGTTCGTTTTTGATTGATGGCCTTTAATATGCATATGTCATCTCTGGGACTTAACTGTGATATAAATCCATCCTTCCAGCTTTCCATCTATTGTAAATCCTTGCTTTACTCATCTTTTTCATTAAGAAGCTATTGATGATGCCATGCTAATTTTTCCCTAATGGAATTTTAGTGATTTTGTTTATTTAATTCATTTTGTTTGGGATTTCCAGACTTATAGCATAATTCTTTCCATGCATAAAATTATGAGATGAGGAAACGGGTAGAATATATTCAAAGAGGAAACACTAAAATATTTTATTCTGTAGGTTCTCCTAATTTTTTCCAACAATTTATAGACAAAGGATTTGATCTTTCTCCCTCCCTCTTTCCCTCCCTCCCTCCCTTCCAACTTAACAAAATAATTATTCACAATTACAGCCTACCATCCTATCTCACAGTGGACAAGACCCATGCTATGGGTCTAAGGACCCATAAGGGTCCCTGATGGCATTGGACTAAGGAATGCCATCAGGGACCCAGGAAAAGAGTCTATTCTGCCATTACATTTCTGCCTTGACTTTTATGCCATTTCTTTGGAACATCATCCTCCCCAACACTTAACATTGGCGTCTCTGGCCTTTAGGATGGCATGACTATGCCACTAAATTTCAGGTCCAGTGGTAGTGGTGAGGCTTTACAGTGTTGGACTGAATGAGATGTGTGGCTTGTTGATTTAGTTTCAATAGTGATTTTGGTAGGAATATATATGTTTTCTGAGAGTCATATATATATGTTTTCTGAGGTTTTCGCGGGTGTTTGTATGTAGGTCTTTGGTTATTCGGGTTTTCTCCCGTGTAAAATTGGAAGTGTCTTGGCAACGTTTCAATGAAGTCTCATTTGTCATCTTCACACCAGCCTGAAGATGATGAATGAGACTTTGTCGAAACGTCACCAAGACACTTCCAATTTTACGCGGGAGAAAACCCGAATAACCAAAGACCTACATATATATATATATATCTATATATAATATATATATATATATATATATATAAAATTATATTTATATTGTTCTTGCTGTTGTTTTTAATTGTTGCAAGCCACCCAGAATCCCAGAGTCATGTATGCAAGATGGGTGGTTCTACAATGCTAATAAATAAACATTTTTAAAGAATAGGCACAAATGTTATTATTGCACTCCTAAGCCCTTTCACCTGAGAATAAGCCTAGCTGAATTCAGCGTTTTCTAAATAACTCTGCATGAGTTTTCACTGGATATTTTGCATTTCAAAGAGGTTAGAATTTTTTAAAAATTGAATACTTACCATTTTAGTTCCATGTGCATAACTGGAGAGTCCTAAAATATACATACACAGAATCAATTAGACCCAAATTAACATTTGCTTTTGAAAGTATTATTTTTCTTACAATCTACTTGAAAACAAATCTAGGGCTTACAATTGTAGAATTGCAGCACTTTCATAAGAGGCCAAAGTATCTTCCCTCTCCATAAAAGTAGCCACAACAGGTACAAAACCCAGGATAGCAGGTATCATTGATAATGGAGCTACAAGATCTGAGAAGCTGTTATGTTGAACATGGAACAAATGGGTTTTCCTTACTACAATGAGCTGAATATGAACATGAAACTAATAGGTAAGGAGGTTGAAATATTACACATTTAACTATAGGTTGCTTGATAGTAGAACAGAGAAATACATCATGAACAATTGAGACATTTAAACAGAAACTGGATGGGGTTTGCTTGCTCACTCTCTCCCTCCACACTGAGTCCTATTAAGTACTGTACCATGAAAATAATAATTCAAACATTTCCAAAGAAAACAGTTTGTAAATACACAAGATATACTTACAAGATATCTGGATTGAGCAGTGGGAGGGGGTGGACTTGCTTTATAACTTTTAAAATGCCTTTCAACCTAAAAGTATATTCTTCTCCTGCTCTGTACTATTGCTTCTGTTCAGTTTCTGCTGTTTTGCCTTTTAATTAATACCAATTTCATCATTCTACAGTCTTAAGAGTGCAGAAGTACCATTAAGAGCATCAGAAATGTGCTTATTCATTACTACTCCTTTCAGCCCTTACTTCAACTAAACTTCAACTTCAACTAAATGAACACATTGTATCCATGTCTATCTGCTTTATGTCTGCTTCATATCTCACCTTATATATCAAGAAGTAGGTGTATCCTTATGTTCCCACATAAGGATTGTTTTTGCTAGAGTACATTATATCCACTGATAATTATCTGAGTCATAAATGTGCTGGGATTATTCCATCTAAAGCGCCTAAGTGTATTTTAAAAGCTGTATATTCATTTTTCAATTGGATGGATCCCTCTCTGTTTTTCATTATTTTTGAGGGGAAAAAATAGCTTGAGATTAAATGAAGGGGAATAGAAACACAAGGTGAGGGTAGAAGTGAAATGAATATCCATGCTGAAAAAGGCAAATTATCAGAAAGATCAGATCCTAAAATCATCCTTGTTCCTGGCCAAACTGAACAGCTGGGAAAGAAGCCAGACAGATACTCTACCCCAGTGCTGGCTGGGAATTTCTAGAAGTTGAAGTCCACACATTTTAAAATTGCCAATGTTGAGAAATCTGTTCTACCCTGTCATTTTAAAAGGGCCCACTTGGCCTACAAAAAGTGTCCTTGCTGCTGAGTCCAAATACACAAGGGGGAAGAAACCCCTGAAGATCAAGGAGCTACAGCATGCCCTACTAAAAGGAGGAACAGCCTTACTCTCTGACTACCAAAATGGTTTGGTATTGCAATGAGTATCATCAATCCTATAAAGTAGGCCGGACTAAGAAACTATATACAGTAGGTTAAAAAAAAACTACTTTTACTGGAATAACTATAAGTAACAGAATCTTGCAAGTCTGAATGTACTTCCCTCTTCCTCCATTTTATCTTTATGTGAACTAGGGAGGGGCTTGTCTGAGATGTTTTCTCCAATTAGCTCCTTGGAATGGAATGAAGCCATATTAATCTGATAGCAGCTCTTCCTCCTGTCCTTTAGAGCCAATCCCTGATAGAGCCTAACAAAGAAGAAACTAGGGGACTGAGATTTTTATTCCTTCACAGGTAGGAATGGAATACAGTCCTGGAGAAGCATATTGGACCCTTTCTTTGCCTGCACTAACAACAGAGGTGGGTTTCAGCAGGTTCTGACCAGTTCTGGAGAACCGGTAGCAGAAAGTTTGAGTAGTTTGGAGAACTGGTAAATACCACCTCTGACTGGCCCCGCACCAATCTATTTTCTCCTCCTGCGTCCCAGCTGATCAGGAGGAAATGGGGATTTTGCAGTAACCTTTCCCTGGAGTGGGGAGGGAAAATGGAGATTTTACAGTATCCTTCCTTTGCCACGCCCACCAAGCCATGCCCAATAAACCATGCCACGCCAAACAAGCCATGCCCACAGAACTGGTAGTAAAAAATTTTGAATCCCACCACTGACTAACAGGCTTCTTTCTGAGTGATTGCCTTCCAGTTTTCATAATTGAGCTTCTTCCTATAAGATGATGCAAAGCTGGATAGCAATCTAGTAAGGGCAGGACTTGGGGGAAGAATCCAGAATCTCATTTAGGAGAGTCACAATCACAGTTGTGATATGCTACACCATTTCGAAATAACATGTACTATGGTTTGAAAAAAATGAATGCCTCAGACCATAACTCCAGAATCAAAAATTATTTGATTGCATCCTCAAAGTCTTGCTGGCTCCTGTAAAATGCCTATTAAATATTCTTATTTTATTTCATTCCCTTTCATTCCAACCCTTTCTCCAAAGAACTAAACATGACTTGCATAGGGTTACTGGACACATCTTCTCAGGGGTGGGTTCTAATTTTTTTTATTACCAGTTCTGTGGATGTGGCTTATTTTGTGGGCATGGCTTGTGGGAGGTAATGTGACTGGGTGGGCGTGGCCAACTTTTTTTTTTTTACTTTTAAAACCATTTTTTCTACAACCTTAAGAGGTTGCAGGAAAAAAATGCTTTTAGAAGCCTCTGACGATCAGGCAAATCAGCTGGGATTGCCAGACGCTTTTAAAGGCATTTTTTCCTACAACCTCTTCGGCTGAAGAGGTTGCAGAAAAAAATGCTTTTAAAAGCCTCTAAGATCCCAGCTGAGCCGCGCGATCATCAGAGGCTTTTTTTTTAACTTTTAAAAGCATTTTTTCAGCCGAAGAGATTGTAGAAAAAAATGCTTTTAAAAGTAAAAAAAAAAAAGCCTCTGATGAGGTGGGTGGGATAAGCGAGCAGCGAGTGGGCCGGGGACCGGTCGGGAACGTGGCTAGCCAATGTTATTACTGGTTCTCTGAACTACTAAAATTTTTTACTACCGGTTCTTGCGAACCGGTGCAAACCAGGAGCAACCCACCACTGCGTCTTCTGCTCAAATAGCAGATTAATCCAGAAGTAAAAATGGTTGCAATCTGAATATTTAGCTATGCTCTGGCTGAGTATGATAGTCCGCCTTGTCTTGTGAAGCAATTATTTCTCACTAAAAAAATCAAATTGTCCTGAATAAATCTATATTGGCTGTTAGTAATCAGAGGCCTGGGAGTTTACACATGATTTTCATTTTAAAAAAAGAAAGAAAGTCATATTTTTTTTTCTGAAACATTCTCTGTGTCCTTTCTTCTTTTCCTATATATAAACACATAGCTACTTTGACAATTTTGTGTCAAGTGAACATTTAGCTTGGCTAAATGACTAATCCATTTTGCTAAAAGTAAAACAATCCCTTGGGTAAACATGACTAGAAATTAAAGTGCCTTGTTGTACATTGTTTTAAAAAAAACCAGTACAAAACATTCTGCAAGAATCCATTGGTTTTTAAGATTTCAGTAAAACAGCTAAAGAAAAATAGTATGTATCCCAAATGAAGAATACAGTATGCTAAAATTATATAGTACTACTGGATCCCAACTGGGGCATTAAAAACACTCACAAAATTAGAAGCACATGAACAACAGCAGGGGAAGGATTGTGTGTTCTGCTCCTCCACTGCTGAGATGAAGAATGAATTAGGAATTAGGGCAGCAGGGAGTGTTTGACTCATGTAGGTTCTTGATGCAATTTAGAATATTGGCTCCCCAGGATTCTGAATCACAGAGTGGGGCCTAAATAAGTAGAACGCTTCCCCATTGAGATGCTCACCTTCAGATACAAGGAGATTGATGGGTCATGCCACGTAATGATGGAACTAGTACATTCCTCCCCATTCTCTCCCTTGCAGTTCTGTCTACATGGAGGATGTAATGTGGTTGTTATCTATTTGTTTTGTTACTATTTTAACCCCAGGTTAATTTTTTTTTTTAAGTCAGGAGGTGATAATCTCACAGTTTACTTAGAAATGTGTAATTGTGATCAAAGATGAAACTTACTTAACCGAAAGAAAAACATCAATACATTTAGGGTGCCTGTTTGCCTCTATATGGGAGATAATGTTTGAGAGAAATATATATTACATTATTTTTATTTAATGTATCATTTTTATTTTCAATTTCAGGTAAGAAATTGTTAGTGCACAGAGTTTAGGTCACACGCATTTTCATATCAAATTGAGGCTGCACATAAATAAAATGTGGGAATATGAAAAATTCCACCATTCTCCAATAAACCAATTGTAAAGATTAGCTCCTTCCAGCAACTATCACGGTAATTATTCATCATAAAAAAAAAACCATGGTGGCTCAGGGTTGTACATTTGAATTTTTTAAAATTTTAAGCAGATGCATTATGAAATAAACATAGATTGCAGAGATAAATGTCAGGTGTTCTCCTTATGTTAATTGGGAAGAATAAGAGTGAGGAAAGAGAGAACAAACTGAACTGGTTTGGGGGAGTTCTTTTAAATTTCTTCATTCCTGACTTTCTACCTTAAAAATATACATATTTAAGTTAGTTCTTCAAACCAAAGATCCTTGAAAGAAAAGAAGAGTGAGAAAAGACGATATATGTTGATAGCTGGGTCCTCATTTGCAGGAGGGCTGTTATAAATCAGATTATAGACCAGCATGCTACCTAAATGGTATGTATTGTATGATACTAAAATGGGATTTCCTTGTCATGTTAAGCCATGATTTAATCATGACTTAGGGAATTATAATTGTTTAAGCTCACAGATCACATTAAGTTATAAATATGGTTTACCCAAAGTAGCTGGGTTCAAAAGCCACTTCAATTCTAGATAAGCTTCCTGTATGAATTTAACCCTTGTGTCCATCTGCAAGGGAAACTATGAGAAAACCTTCCTGCTGAAAGTTAATAGGTTTATGCCACGTAGGAGAGCCTGCTTGAAAAGCTCATGTGCTCAGTGAGTTTCATGATGGGAAAAAAGGTGAGATTGAAATCTACCAAAATTAATTAAAAGAGGGCAAACCCACAATCTTGTCTCCAACAGTCATAAATCACAAGGCCACAATCAGGATGTAATGAATTCTATCATTACATGTTTGACTCTCGGTATTGGCAATCTAGTCTCAGATACCAGCATCACCCATAGCAAACACATACTATTTGGAGCATCAGTATTCTTTACATATAGTAGAATAAATCAGTATGATGGCCTTCAGGTGTTCAGATTGGTATCATTGCTTCCCAAAAGCTAACTGATGAGATGAAAATTGATGTGGTATAAATTTAAGCTAAGAATTTATTCTTGATTTTTCATTTTAAAAAGCTGGGTTTTTTTAAATGTAATCAATCAAATAAGTGAAGCATTTTGTTTAGAGGAAAAGTCTAACATATCAAGGACTGAAAAAGTTGGATAATCTTTCTAAAGAAAGACTTTTAATGTAGCTGGTTCTTACCTTCCACAGTCATAACATTTCAGAACTACTACAGGTAGTCGTCGACTTACAACAGTTCTTTTAGTGACCGTTCAAAGTTACAACAGCAATGAAAAATGTGATTTATGACCATTTTTCACAGTTATGACGTTTGCACCATCCCCTTTGGTCACGTGATCAAAATTCAGATGCTTGGGAACTGGTTCATATTTATGACCATTGCTGTGTCCCAAGTTCACACAATCACCTTTTGTAACCTTCCAACAAGCAAAATCAATGGGGAAGCCAGTTTCACTTAACAACCAAATTACTAACTTAACTGCAGTGATTCTCTTAACAGTGGCATGAAAGGTCGTAAATGGGGCAAAACTCACTGAACAAATGTCTCATTTAACAACAGAAATTCTGGGCTCAATTGTGGTTGTAAATCAAGGACTACTTGTACTATTTTGTACATGTTCCAACTAGGGGTGGGTTCTACTTACCTTTACTACCGGTTCACAATGGGAGTGCGCGTTTGCACTTCTGCACATGCACAGAAGCTTCTGCGCATGCGCAGATTGTCAATTATGATGGCCGTGCAGGTGGGTAGAGCCTCTCATCGCTTTTACTACCGGTTCTAAAGAACCGGACAGAACCGGGAGCAACCCACCACTGGTTCCAACCCCAGGAAAGAGGCAATGGCAAGTCATTTCTGAAAAACTTTGCCAAGAAAACTGCAGAAACTTGTCCTGGCAGCTTCTAAGAATCAGACATGAATTTTCTAAACAAACAAAATAAATACAATTGAACAGAAGGGAAAAACTTCCATTCCTTGAAACTAAGTCTACAATTAGAGATAGGTGAAATTTTAAAATTGCTTGTATCATAGATGTAATCTGCAGAAATTCGTTAAAAACTTCTCAGTGGGATAGATAATAGATTTCTCATTCAAGCACTATTGAGATATGTTATAGATATATTCTCTTACAGGAAGATTAAAAATAGTTCCGATTTTTATTCAAACCTGATTTATTACATGTACCAAATTTTATTTATACCAACTCCTTAATGTAAAGGTCAGTGAAAAGCTAATAAATATTGCCACTGGCATTCTCCCAAATGTTATTTTTAATAATAATAAAAAGAATAAAAAGAACAAGGAGGAAGAAGGTTAAGATATCAGGCCTTCATACTTACCATCCAAGCCATTGTGATGATGACTATAATTTCTCTTTCCCAAAATACTTAATGATGAATGACCAGGAGGAGCAAGTAGTCGCTTTGACATTGAGCTCTGAAGGCTTGGTGTTGACTTGATTATATTAGGCTTCATTGCAGGATGAATCTCTGTAATTTTGTTAAAGGAGACGGTTATTTCAAATCACAATCATATCATCACATTGAGGACTTACATACTGTAGTTCAAATTTCTGGTTTCTGACAGGAAATTGATAAATGTTGGATTAACCTGGATGCCCATTATCATAATCAGGGGATCTGTGGAAATTATTTACTTGAGCTTCTCTACCACTGTGAAAAGAGACATAATACTTGTTTAGCCATTAAAGTAGCATGTTTTAGATAACTTGCTCTTTCACACACACACAATGCACATTGCTTTCAAGTTTGCAAAAGTTTTTGAAACCTCTTCCATATTTAGATAGATGTTTGCAAGTTTTCCATTCCTGTTAGCAGGAATTCTGTTCATATAATTAATGCTGTATTGTTCCTTTCTGATATGCTTTTCGTTAAGAAAAGTAAACTTACAGTAAGCAGAGTTGCAAAGCTGTTTTTGAAGAATCTGATGATCTGTAGATAATGTATGTATGTATGTATGTATGTTTGTATGTACAGACGCAGGGGTGGGTTCTACTTACCTTTACTACCGGTTTGCAGCAGGGCCGCGTGCTCTTCTGCGCATGCGCAGAAGCGTTTTGTTGATGTCAGAGTCAGTGGGCGGAGCCTCCTGCTGGTTTTACTACCAGTTCTATAGAATCGGTGCGAACCAGCGGCAACCCACCACTGTACGGATGGATGGATGAATGGATGGATGGATGGATGGATGGATGAATGGATGGATGGACGGACGGTCTAACCAATAAACTAAACAAACTTTGGTGTGACTTGACAGAATTCATTTTAAATGGATAAAATTCTCTTCCATTATACATGCAAGACACATGTAAAGTGTACACAGTGTATGGCATTCAACAAACATGTACCACTAGTACTTGCTTAGCTACCATTCATTCATGAAACATTCACAGTCACAGCAGCACTAAATGATTGTCACCGCCACCCTTTGACGTTACAGCCATTGCAGCGCCCCACAGTTACATGATTAAAAATTCAGGGCTTGATAGTTCACTTTCATTTTTGACTGCAGCTTGGTCATCAACAACCACCCCATTTCTGTTCTTTCGGTTGCCTTCTGCACTCCACAGAAGGGCCAGCAGCTGTCTTGGCCAGGTGCCCTTGTCAGCAATGGGAGAAGAAGATAACAAAGGCCATCTGGTGCTGTGGAGGACAGCAGTGGTAGGTGGCAGGGTGGCCAAAACAGCAGAGGCAGAGATAAGCACAGCAGGACAGGACACGGGAAGTGATCTGGATTAACAACTGCAACTGGGACTACTGAAATTAATGTAGTGCAATCTGGAGTTGAAGTGAGGAAAGGAGTGAAAAGACCAGCTAGGTTGGAATCGCCAAGTGAGAGGAAGAAGTGGAAAGCAGATACTCCCTAAATTTATTTTATCTAGTAATTTCCCTGTCTAGCAAGATTCCTGTCGAGAGATGAGCAGTAATAAACATACCATTCTGATCAATGGTATTCTGATCACAGCTGATACTGTAGCTGTGTCATCCTGACTCCTTGTACCTGGCAACTGCTGACACTAAGTAACATGATGTTTCATTTAACAACTGCATCATTTAGTGATGGAAATAAAATAAAATAAAATAAAATAAAATAAAATAAAATAAAATAAAGAGGAGCCTGAGTGGCATAGGAGGCTAATGCCTCCTACTAAGGCAGCATTTAACATCCAGCTGCCTGCAGTTACTGCGAGTTCAAATCTCACCAGGCTCAAGGTCGACTCAGCCTTCCATCCTTTCTAAGGTGGGTAAAATGAGGACCCAGATTGTGGGGGCAATAAGCTGACTTTGTATAAAATATACAAAAGTATGAAGGCTATTGCTTAACGCATTGTAAGCCGCCCTGAGTCTCTGGAGAAGGGCGGCATATAAATATATATATATATATATATATATATATA
>WNWU01000018.1:7382030-7408754 GCA_012654045.1 Ptyas mucosa | reverse complement strand
AAATTCCAGTCCCAAATAGGGTGGTTAAACAAGGACCACCTGTAACCTAGATTCATGACTTGAACAGCAGGAGGAGGGCATGACTGGACATAGCTGATCAGCTTCAACTGATGTACCAATTGCATTGTTGCCTGCTGCAGGAGGACCTAATACTAATTATTCATGCTCTTATGACACCTCTTATCCATCCTTTAAATGCTACCCAGAATACATACCCATGTATGGCTTCCAAAACTGGAAGAATATTATGCCTACATTATGGTTTTTAGATGGGTTGCCAATTCAGTCCAGCATACTATATAAAGTGCTGGTGATACTATAAAGCAGGGCTGTCAAACTTCCGGCCCGTGGGCCAGATGCGTCACATGCTGGCCACATTCACACCCAGTTTAGTGAAGGGGGGGAAATCCCGATATATCACATGACACTGCCATGACGATGTGAGTTTGACACCCCTGCTATAAAGCTTTTCAAGGCTTGGCAAGTAGGTAATTATGGAACTCTGATTGGATTTGGCTAGGAGAGATGTGGGAAATGTGGGACATTTCCATGATGTCAGTGAAGCCAAGCTGGCCAGTTTTCTCTTTAGTAGTGCTACAGAATGAGATCTCTATAGAAATGAGACTGCTTAGGAAATTATTAGAAACATTATTATTAAAGACCTTTTAGAAACATCACCTATATCTCTTCTGTAAACCTGGAATTTTAAAAGTCAGCTGTCTTAAATCCACTTCTTAAATAGCAAATTTCCAGAAAGAGAGAGTTACAAAAAGAAATAAAATCAGGCCAGAGAAATCTCAAAGGTTACTATATCAATTTAGCTCAGAAATATATATGTCAGTAAAAATCTTTAACAGAAGATATTTTTACAGTCTGAGGAAGAAGAGAGAGTTATCTCCAATTATCTATCTATGACTGTCAGTCAAACATGAGAAATTCAGTAAATGATTAGCTGGGAAAAATTATAAAAGGGAATTATGCAGAAGCCATTTCAGCTGTACAAGATGGATAGCTACGATTTCCTTTAGTTTGCATGGTTTAGATAACTTTGGGAAGCAATTACTTTGATAAGCCTCAGTATAGAAATGGTAGGTAAATAACATGGTAAATTCTATCTGAATAAGTAAATTCTATTCTATATTAACCTTCCTTGTAATCTATTAATAATATTATAACCTGTTTTAACTTTTAGCAGAATAGATCTGTTTTAATTAAAGGAAAGAATAAGAAAAGACACACTTTACTTCAGAAAATGATTGAAAGACTAATGTTGTGCTTCTGATCTTAGAAGACCTATACACTAGGGAAGTTTAATACATGTAGTATATCTCAAAACTTCTAAATATATCCAGAAATTGATAATGTATTAAATTTTAAAAAATATGAAATAACTCATAATCTGCAGAATAAATGTGAATAAATATATTATAAAGTTCTTTGTGCATCATATAGAGTCATCAATATTATCATGTTATAACAAAAAATGCCAATTTTTTACTGTTAGTTGTTAGAAAAACAAACACTAGTTTAATCAAAAACTAAAAATTACTTCCTTTTAGTAACTTCTGCAAGATTACTATGCCATTGCTTTGGCCATTGCAACTCCCTGACCACAAGAAGGGAAAGCAAGAGAAAGGCCCCCAAACACCAACAAAAAGTTTGTTTCTTGTTTACTGTTCCACCTGAGCAAATGTACCTGAGGTTCTACCCATGAAAAGGTAGATACCTATGAAATCTTACAGTGAAGACCTATATGGTCTCTCCTCTTCCAAGTACATGTGGAGAGTTCTGGGTTTATTAGGATTTTGCAAATTAAGCACTCTCCATTTGATCCACTGCTTTGGGCCAGGATATATTCCATTTCACTGCTTTGATTGGAATCATTGATGCATAGCTCATTGGCCTCCACTGGCTGCTTCACTTTTTAAACTGTAGCATTCATGTATGTAGAAAAGCTATTTTTGATGGGTAAAGGAAATGTGACAAAGCCGTAAGTTACCAGTGAGGTGCTGTGGTGCTGCATAGAATAGCTTCAAGAATACTTTGATCAATGCTTAATGTTTACACTTTCCCTTTTCTTAAATATTCTGCATTTACAATATTCAGTTAACCTGTATACAATGGTTTTCACCTTTAAATTCATTTTGTCTGGAAACACTCACCTAAGTATCCAATGATACATGATAATGATTTCCTGGTGCTTTTAATCTTCAAAGGGTTCCCAATAAATTCACAGTGTCTATCAGCATCTAGGGATTGAAGAGGAAACATTAGTCTGAAATGAAGAGGAAAAAATACAAACCCAAAAGCAGCTCTGGCTGCCAACTGCTCTTAATAAGATGATTAGTAGTGGTGGTGGTGGTGGTGGTGGTGATGGTAGTAGTAGTAGTAGTAATAGTAGTAGTATATAAGCTTTTCATTTGGCAAGCTGCCCAGGGCTTGATGTTCTTGAAAGGACACTCACATATCATGTAGAATGATAGCAAGTGGTCTGTTGTCCCTCCATGAATCAAAGGTGTGTAGCAAAAAGATCTAGAGATCATTGTAACAGAAAGATCTTTTGCAGAAGTTCAAGAGAACCATACCTTCCAGCCTTACCATTATATAACAAACAGTCCAGATGGGGATGGCCTCAGGGAATCACAATAAATCCCATCTTAAGGATTTTCTTAACCTAACACTTCCTGTCTGCCCTCCATCTGTTCAATTTGTATCTTGGTAGCCTGCAGGTGACTACACTATTGATCGGTGTTTCTCAACCCTGGCAGTTTGAAGATGTGTGGATTTCAACTCCCAAAATATGGAAATTGAAGTCCACACATCTTCAAGCTGCCAAGGTTGAGGAACGCTGCTATAGGTTTTGGAAACCTGTGTCAGGCTTCAGTTAGTCTTGCAGAGGCAACAATCTTTTACTACTCTAGTCTAGTAGTAAAAGTGAAATTCATTGAGCAGGACTAAGTACCATTCAAGTTCCTGTTATCCATCAGTGGTTACCTTTGTCTTGACTGGTATGCTAACTATTCTCTGGGTTCCACTTCTTCCAGAAACACTCATAATCATGATCTACGTAAGTAATTTTCTTTTCTCAACCAATTACATAGTGACATATGAGTATCTTACAGTCTTTAAATAAAACCTTTTGCGTTCCACTACTTATATAAAAGATCAAATGAGAAAATGACTACTTTTTGTGCATATGGAGACACTATGAAAATGGTTAGCTACAGAACTATAAATATTGGTTATGACTGTATTAAAGAAATTACACAGAGGATGGATGAATTGTTAACTGGTTCCAGACAATACATGGGTGCAACATTTTAGATCCAGGAGGAAATGTATCGTCAGCAACACATACCGTATTGAGAAAAGATTCAGGTGGAAGACAAGGAGGAGGAAAACTCTGGCCAATTATCTGAAATGTTCCATAATTAGCTGTCACATGAACTGAAATACAGTGGCATATGAATGTCATCACAATATCACTAATAAGGCTCAATTATGGAACAAAAACAGGAAGAATTCATAATAATGTCACTTTTACCATCTGATCTGATATTAGTTCTCTTGTATTCCTCCCACCTCTTTGGGCTTAAGAAATCTATTAAATGTTATCACCTCTTCCTATTTTTTTTCATTATGATTAGTTGGACCCTCAACAAGTTGTTTAGACTGGCATTTTAAATTTGGCATTTTAATCCACCTATTGATTTCTTTCCAAGGACATAGGATAGGCAGATTCTTGCAAATCTTCCAATGCACCATTGTTGCTACTTTGTCATGACATTGTTTGAAATCAATCATCTATGTGATCCTATTGAAGCTAACTAGGTGGTCCACTGTTTCTTCATCTTTTTTGCAGAGGTGACATTGGCTGTCAATTGCTGTCTTTTCAATTCTGGCTTTGTATGCATTTGGTCTTAAGATCTGGTCTTGTGTAGTCAGAATTAGCCCCTCTGTCTCTTTCTTCAACTTTCCTGTTCTTAGCCATTGTCAGGTCTTATTGTTGCCTGCTTGAGTGTGTGTGTGTGTGTGTGTGTGTGTGTGTGTGTGTGTGTGTGTGTACTGGCCATATAATACTTTGTCTCTTTTCTGTTCTTCATTTGCTCTTGTAGGCCAGTTTGTTCTGTTCAGTGTTCAGTAAATCTTCATATTGTATTAGCTTCAGTGGATCTTCTTTGTGCCCTTCAGATATTCTTCCAATGCCAATTTTTTGTTCATCAACTGTTTGGTGTACTTCCAACATTCCACACACATGTTTTTTTGTCAAGTGGAGTCTGTCAACATCATTACATGGATGAAGGAAATGATTATTAATTTTTTGTTCTTCCTATTCAAGGCTTTTAGTTCTGCTTGAGTCCACTCCACTATTCCAGCTAGATACAGTATCTAATGACTGGAATTGTTCAGGTATTAATCACTTTGAGATTATTTCCGCCACTGAGTATGGACTTTAAGATCTTATTCACTCTCATGATTTATTCAGTTCTTCTTGACTTCAGTGTGCATTATGTTATCATCTTGGAGGATGCCCAGGTATATGTAGTGATGGTCTTCATCCAGACATCAAGTTATTTCCAGAGCACATAGCACGTTCCTTCAGTTTTCACTATTTTTTTCTAATGATGGTGAGAGTGGCACATTTGTCAAGTCCGAACTCCATTGCTATACTTAAGCTGCATATTTGGGCAATATTGAGCAGTGATTCCATTTCAGATGGTGTTTTTCCACATTACATCTGATCATCCAGGTAAAGGAGATGGGATAGCCTGACAAATCTTTCTGATGTTTAATATCCATGGCCTCGCTTGTTCAGTATTGTTGACAGAGGAATCAATGCAGTGACAAAAATAATGAGCCTTCTTGAAAGATTCCTTTCTTGATATTAGCCTCTCCTAGTCTATCATCATTGATCAGCAATCTTGTCTTCCATTGTGCCATTGATTTCTGCATGAAGTGTTTGATGTTTCTACTGTCATTTCTAGGCACTTAACTAGCAAATCATGTGGCAGAGAGCTACAATCTCCTCCTCCTCTGTTGTTTGGTCAGTTTCTTTTTTGCTGAGATGGAGAGATCTTCTTTTCAACCAGATGCTGTTGGACTACCTCAGGTACAACATCACTTAGCAATTTAAAAGTTGTTGGTAAGCAGGTAGTTGCCTGGTGTTGCCCTTTGTTAGCTCTTTCATTATCAGATAAATTTCCCCAGATGTTAGCCATTCTTCAGTTTCACTTTCTTGAATTATGATGTTAATTTGCTTGGCTATGAGTGGGTGCTGACCAATTAGATGTTTCATGCTGTTTTTCTTCACCTCATGCTGGCCAATTCTTGATCTTTCTTGCCCTTTTCTCCACCATTTCTGCTGTTATTACAACTTCTTTCATTTCAGTTTATTTTTATTCCTATCCAACTTCTTTTTATCTAAGCTGCATTCTTGTTGCATGTTTTTGGATATTCCCAAACTTGGTCCCAGAACTGCACAATTTCTTATTTGTTATAGGTATTTAGCTGGTCATTGCAGCTTCTCCTCTACTGATGGATTGGGAGAAATGTTTCTGATTCGACTGAAAGTGGAGATTCTGCCTGTAGTGTGCAATTTGAGCTTCATATCTGCTGATCTTCTTGGCTATACCTGTTATTTGCTGCTTTCTTGTTTTCAGTGATTCCTTTTCTAGATTGTATTTCTCAGGTATTTGATCTTCTTATTCTTCCCTTTCAGCTGTTCTATCTTGTTTGCACCTGATCTTACATTGCCGATTTTATTTTTCAACCTGATCTTCCATTTTGGAATGGGTTATTTAGCCATGTTTCTCGTTTGTTAATTTTGCATCCAAGGTCTTCACTTACGACTGCAGCGGTGCTGTATTTCAGTTGGTTTATTTCTTGCAGTGAGCTGGTGTCTATATTCACTATTACAGTATTGGCATATTTTAAAAGTTGTACCAACTTTTTTTTTTTAGAACAAGCTTCAATGCAGGCAACCTTATTCTCTTGTTTTGTGGAGTTTTAGATGCTCTGTTATTTTTCAGTTCAGTTAGCCTTGTTTTTAAGTTAGATGAGTTTGTTCTTTCTGAGGAGAAGACAGAGAGAAGATACCTAGTTTGGGAATGAATTAGAGGGTGCCTGGTTTGGGAATGAATACATCAATACATTCAAAATTATTACTAATTAACCTCCTATGCCAAAGCCTCAGTAGCATAAGCAATGATATAATAGATATCAGTACATTAAAATGATATTGAAAAATACTCATTAAAAAGGTATCAGGGAGAAATATGGATACTCTTGCCCAGTCATGTATCAAGAGAGCAACTTCTGAATTCAGGAATATTAAAATACCAATAAAATCTGAAGACTGTTCAAAGCAAATATTGAAGGCACTTAAAAGTGTAGCACATAGCACATACAATACCAAGACATTCTAAAATTTTTCAAAGTTCAAAATTTTGGTGGAAGAGGATTTTTAAATCTGAATGGATGTAAATAACTTTAAAAGTTTATTTGATGCACCATGATGCCATACCAAGGAAATTTAAAATCTTTCCATTTGCCAAACCCAGATAATGCATGTAAATTATATAACCTTATTTTTATTTTAATTGCTATGCAAGTTTTAAAGTATTGAGGAATAAGAAGCTTCTAATAAGTCAGGCTTACTGGATCTGAGAATGCATTTAATTCACCTAACTATGGAATTAAATAATGGATGAGTTGTTATGCAAGTAATATGCATATTGTAAGACTGATTTCTTTAATTTTTTAGGAATGGCCATTTATTATGCTTTTGATGCACTAAAACATTGGAACTCAAAACTGAATAGTTTGCCCAAGCATTTTCAATATAATTCTATCAGCCTATATTCTATTCAATCTGCTAATTGTTCTTAAATTCAGATAAAAAGGAAATGGAACTTTGAAGGAACTGAAATGGAACTGAAGGAACTTTGCTTCAGTAGAAATTCACAAGCAGAGAAGCAAGATTATACATTTCCTACTTCATTAATTCAGCATATGAAAAATAATAGCACTCCAAATTCTCTAGAAACCATAGATACAACGGAGAAAAATAATTTATCTGAACTGTATACTTTCAGGTTTGAGACTTTTGTATGCCAGAGCAGAATTTGTTATGAGAAATTAAAAAAACAACTGTAGGGCATTCAGCATATAACCAATAACTGAATTCATTCATAAGCTTACAATAGTTCTTTTTTCCATTTAAATATTGAAACAAATACATAATACATCTATATAGCTTACATGAACTTTGGTACAGTTTTTCCCCCACTTCATAACATCAGCATAAGAGGAAGAATATCTTTGGAAAATCAGGCAATGGACAGATTTGAAATATATGAATCCCAAATGGTTCAGATTGTTATTTTATATTCTCCTTTCCCTTTTTTCTGTTTCTCTTTTCCTAACCCTTATCCCCAATAGTTATTCCAGATTAATAAATAAATTAGAAAAGTAATTTACTATCAGATCTTGTTAAGTCTTCATTTCTAGAAAAAAGAATTAAAAATATTGATAAAATCTATGTGATTAGACAATTATCTAGTAAGAATGTATTGAGCATCATCTAACCGTAACCCTAAATCAGTGATGGCTAACCTTTTTGCCATCGCGTGCCAAAAGCGGTGGGGAGCGCGGTGGGGTCACACGCATGCGTGCCCACTTCCATAATTCTATGTGCCCTGCCCCCCTGGCTTTTGGCACGCGATGGCACGGTGGGCCCGTTTTTTGCTCTCCCCAGGCTCCAGAGCCTTTCTAGGAGCATGGAGAGGGCAAAAACGGCCTTCCCCACCCACCCAGAGGCCCTCCGGAGGCTGGAAACAGTGTGTTTTCTGATTTCTGGTGGGCCCAGAAGGCCTGAAAATCAGCTGGCTGGTGTACGCATGTGTGCCAGAGCTGAGCTCACGTGCCCACCGATATGGCTCCGCGTGCCACCTGTGGCACCCGTGCCATAGGTTCGCCATCACGGCCCTAAATCCTCGGAACAGAGAGGGCAGAAGATAGCAAAATTTTCCCAACAGTAAAAGTTGCTCAACAATGAAACAAACTATTTTGCTTTTGTTGGAAGTGCTTAGTCAGAGGCTAGGTGGTCACCTATTGGGGATGCTGTAGTAATGGATTTCTCTACAAGGGAGGAAAAGAAATATGTTCTGTGAGTTTTAACAGAGTTGAGAATAATCTGCTAACACACAGGTTCATCCATCTTTGGAATTCTTCTTTATTCATTTCCAAAATTTGACTTTTAGTGCCTTTGTTTACAATCATATAATTCTTTCAGCATGCATCTAGAGTCAATTACATTTGAGATACTTTCACCCATTTTTTTCTCTCAATCCAGTGCCTTAAAATGGTGTTCAGCATCTTAAAATAGTGTATTTCTTCTTTTCCACCGCAGGAAAAATTCAGTTTGAGATTCTTCCTTGTCATTTTTCATCAAACTAGTAAGAATCAAAATTGTTTTTTTTACTCATGCAGTTTCAAACAGGTATCACATTCTTCCTTTGCTGTAGCTTTTCTATTGATCTTCCAACTTTCCATTTCTGTTTCTACTCAATATTGAAGCACTGAATTTTCTTGGTTGCCAAGTCCATTCAATCTCAAATTGGGGCTGAAGAAAGTTAAATCATTACCTTTGAATTCCAAATCATTGTTGATTATCCTGAAAGCCCCTGGCCCCTAGCTGTGCTGCAATTTTTTTACCAAAGAGTTCTTGTACAATAAAGATTTGCCTCTACCTAAAGTATATCCACCACACTTTATTAAATTTGACTGGCTTTTTCCTCAAAGTCCTCAATTATTTCTGCCTAGGAAAATATCTGCACCTTTCTTTAAAAGAAGAACAAGGACAATCAAAATATTGAAAACCTGTTTCTAGTTCTTTGAAATCTGACTAGGGTTACCCTGGAACATCTACTTTGTTTGAAAATTGTATTCAGTCCCAGTTGTTTATTGGTGATGTTAGTAGATTTCCAAGTTTCAGGAAAAGGCTCTGATGATGGGAAAGGCGAAAAGGGGGGGGGGGGATAATGATGACTGGCAGCAAGGTGGATGGATTCAGTTGCAATGGTGATGAGGGCACCATTGGGAGATCTAAAAGATCAGGTTAGGGACAAATTATCATGGAGAAAATCTGTGTGGTCGCTAGGAGTCAAAAATGACTTAATGGCACATAGTCATGCAGTCAAGATTTCCAAGTGGAGATTCAGAAGGTCATGCACTTTTCTGCTTTACAAAGCAACATCCCAAACTCTACCCCTATCCTCATCCTACTTCTACCCAAAAAGAAATGTTGTAGGGACTTTTTGTTTTTAAATTTGATTTATATGCCACCCTTCTCCGGAGACTCAGGGCGGCTTACAGTGCGTTAAGCAATAGCCTTCATACTTTTGTATATTTATACAAAGTCAGCTTATTGCCCCCAGAATCTGGGTCCTCATTTCACCTACCTTAGAAAGGATGGAAGGCTGAGTCAACCTTGAGCCTGGTGGGATTTGAATTTGCAGTAATTGCAAGCAGCTGATCTTAATAACAGTGAATTAGTCCACTGCGCCACCAGGACTCCTCAATAAGTAATGGACTTATTGAAAAGTCCATTACTGCATGTGGGATAACTACATCCATCTGTCTCCAAATGCATTATTTATATGACACATTTATACAAGTTATTCTTATTGGCCTAATTTTAATATTTATTTATTTTATTTATTTATTGGTTTGATTTATATTCCGCCCTTCTCCGGAGACTCAGGGCGGCTTACAATGCGTTAAGCAATAGCCTTCATACTTTTGTATATACCTGCTTAGTAGGGCTTTCGCTCCCCACCCCCACCCAAGCGGTGTTCTTTTTTATACAAAGTCAGCTTATTGTCCCCACAATCCGGGTCCTCATTTTACCTACCTCGGAAGGATGGAAGGCTGAGTCAACTTTGAGCCTGGTGAGATTTGAACTTGCAGTAATTTCAGGCAGCTGGCAGCTAAGTGCTACTTAACAGCACTTTAGTCTGCTCCACCACCAAGGCTCTTTTATACTCATGACCCCTCCTGCCTCTACAGTGCTTTCTCCAAATTTCATGCAAACATTATTTTGAAAGACTGGACAGTTTGAAAGCAATTCAAGCTAACAAACGCTTCACAAAAATCTAATCTTCACACCCATGTTCATTTGCTTTATAGATGGCAAGATGACAAATCTAGGAAAATTAGTATTTTTAATGGCTTTGCTGAAAATGCATTTATGTGAAATGGTCACATGGCAGACAACATTTCTGCACATTTTTCCTTTAACCAAGCTAAGCATAGCCCATTTTCTGTGCAATTTCCACTGTTATGTATATATCCTGATGGAAAATCCATTAAGTTATTAAAACATTTGAAATGTGGGAGTGGCAAATCATTTTGAGTTATTGTTGAGCTAGAAATGGCCCTGCATGAATATTAAGTTCTTGGAAATAGAAAAGTCTAATAACTAATGCTGAAAGTTCTAAACTGTCATCACTGAATATCAAATTAACTTTTTCTACTAGAACAATAGTTAATCTGCCCTGGGTGTGGTCTACTTCAAGTCTATACTAGTTTTCTCTTTGTTATTTTTTAAGTATTGTTTGTTCGTTCATTCGTGTGTGTGTGTGTGTGTGTGTGTGTGTGTGTGAAAGTGCATTTGAGGGACATTACAGCTCAAAACACTGCAGTTAAATACAAGAATAGCAGCAAAGAATTTCTCCCATTACCCATTCTCCCATTAATAATATAATTAAATATATTATTTAAACATTGGATTTGAACATATTTTTGTCACCAATTTCCCTGAAGAGTAAAAACATTTACAATATTTTAAAAACAATAATGCCCTTCTGGACATTCCCCAATTATTCATGGTACCATAGGTATCCACAATAATATCAACATCTCTAATATTATTTCCAACTTGGCAACTTTGAGATATGTGGACTTCTTAAATTCTGGGAGTTGAAGTCCACACATCTTAAAGTTGACAAGTTTGAAAAATACTGTTTTAAGCAACCTGTTTCTCTCCAGGGTTGCACACTGAGAAAAAAGATAATTTCTTGAGGGATACAGGTGATTATGCAGTGTCATATTCTACTATGATGTCATTGCTGCAAAAAGTATTATAGTTAAATCTTTAGACTGTTATAAATATTACTTCATAACAGCTTGTGCAAATACATGTACAAACAGCCTAAGATGCAAACAGTAATCCTTATGTTTAATATTTTGAAGATATTTGAACATATTTTAGTTGCAAAGTTAGTAGTTTTTTTTTTCCTGAGGGATTCAGGGTTTACTGCAGGCATTTTTAATCATTTGCAAAAGCTTATCTTCAAACATACACTTAAAACTATGAGAACACTTTTTAAAAAGCTTTTTAAAACACATTAGTATGCCACTGTCTTTACTCTCAAGTGTAATAAACTTCATTATAGATCAATTTTATGCTGAAAATTGGCAAACTAAATTATTTCCCTTACTAACTTATTCCTCTAGTTTGACCTTCTTCATTTCCGCTTGCCTTCTATTCATCTGAAGGTGCTCTCCATGTTATTACTGTTCCTTATCTTCACTTTCAACTATTTCTTCATTTTGACATTTTACAAGCTCAGGGAGATTCCTTGGCAACACACATTAAAAGAATGAATGGAAAAAAGATGTAAGTAAAGGTATATGAATAGCAAAGAATGTCATTTTCAGCACCATATATTACACAGGGAGATTTCTGCACCATGCTCGATTCAGTAAGAATCACAGATCATAGCTCAATGTTAATACTTTCGTAGTAACTAGAAATTCCCACTGCACTGCTGTTTGTGCAAATTCCTGAGGAACCAAATTATTTTTAGTTCTGTAGTCTTGATTATGTGCCATTAAATCAGTGACAATGTTTAACAACCATGGAGACAGTTCTTTTCTGGGGTGATCTACCCCAAATCTGGTCTTTTGGGTTTTTCAAGAGTGTACCTATTGCTATCCACCTTTCTAATGGTCATCCTGTTATATTTTTTTCTTTCCACCTTTTCCAGAATTATAGAGGATGGGCTTTTGCATAAGGTATGCAGAATACAGTACTTGAGCCTGAACACTTGTTCCTCAAGTGAGAATTCTAGATTGATTTCTTCTACAAGTTTTTTCTCAACTATCCATGGAATTCTTAAGAGCCTTCTCTAACATCAAAGTTCAAAAATGCCAACGCTCTTTTTATCCTGTTCTCTTTGCTTTGAAGATAGACACATCACAGCATTTGACTGTGCAAGATCTGTTAACCTACCGTTAATCTGCAACATATTTCTTGAAATCTGAGTTCTTTATAGTTGATCCTAAAAGACACAAACTATCCACCACTTCATGGTATTTTGTCAGTTCTAAGACTGCTTGCTCTACTATCACTGTGTTGGTGCCTTCCAGTCAGCCTTGACTCCTGGCAACTGCCTAGAATAGTCCCTGCAATTTTCTTGGCAAGATTTCAAAAGTGGCTTGCCATTGCCTGCTTCTGAGGGCTGAGAGAAAGGGATTGGCCTAAGGTCACCGAGCTAGCTTTGTGCCTAAAGTGGGACTAGAACTCAGTCCTGCAGTTTCTAGCGTGATTCCTTAACCATCATAACAAACTGGCCTCACATTTATTGTTATTGCCTTAATGTTTATATTTAATCTTACTCCCTTTTTCACTGTGCTTCTTGACTTCTATTACTAGAGCTTGCAGATCATATTATTTCCATCTATTAGGGTAGCATCACCAGCATAATGCAGGTTATTGTTTGTTCTTCCAATTTTAAAACCATGCTCATCTTCCAATATATATCTAGCATGTAGCTTGAATACCTAAGGAAAGGTTACTCAAAGGTGTCTCCTTTGCTGACCTGGCACCAGTCTGTTTCACCATGTTTAGAGATCTTCACATCTAACAAGATATCTAAAAAGAATATCTAGTTCTCACCATTCTAAAACCAATTGGTGCAATTTGTAATCAAAGCTAAATATACTGGTATGCCACTAATTCTTATATTATGGTCTGCCAGATGCTGGATCAAGTTTAATTATTTAAAAACTTTTTGACAATAGCAAAACCTTCAAGATTCAATTTGATAGTACTGTTAGAGCAACATCTAAAGTATGCAAATAGCCGTTTTCAAAGATGGCATTTCAAGACCAAATATTTTTGGAGGAACAAACTTGTGAATGTTTACTCATTATTTCCCTTGAGCTCCAGACATTTGATTGCCTTAATAGTATACCCTTCTTTTCCTTTGCAGATATAATAGTAAAAAAAAAAGATAACTGCACTATTCTGCAGAAAGCCCAATAAAATCATGGAGCCAAAGGAAAACAGTGTAACTAAATGACATGCAAACTAAACTTACACACTTTTAGGTTCTCAAAATTTGATCATACTCAATATATCTCATTATTTTGATGCTATTTGATCACATGGCATAATTAAGCTGTCAAGAACAGTGACACTGATTTTGTGTGCAAGTATCCACACATAAGAAAAAATAAAGGAATAGAACATGAACAATGAAATAAATTGTAACAGGTTAAATAATATTGCATATTATTTACAATCTATCTCATTCTAGCATGGTTTATAAAACATTTAAAAGCTTAACAATTTTAAGATGTTGTCTGAATTTATGTTCACTTGTGATGGATGCTTGTCACATTGCACAAGCAATTAAGGTCCAAATCTCTATAGAGAAATAGATCCAACTAAAATAGTCCTAATCCAGCTCTTGTAAGAATATTAATGGCACAAATAACTTAAAATGAATTATATAATTTAATGTTTACAAACTACTCTATATATTGTATAGCAGTTTATTACTAGTTCATTTGGGCACTACTGATCACATCCCACTAAATATAAGTTAACCTGGTTTTGAAGAACCATAAACAGCTAGTAGAAGGGTCAGAAAAACCTGTATAACCTGCTTAGAGACAAAGAATAAACTTTGGATCAAGCTATCTCTCCCTCCTCAGTCTCATATCCACTAATGTACCACATGGTGTGTTATTTATTGTATGCCTAGAATTAATTCTACCTTTTTCGCAATAGAAAAGGATTATATTACATAAAAGTGTTACCCACTTTAAAAGCAAAGCTATCAATGAAAAATTTAAATAAATGAAAAAGTGTGAGAGCTATGTTTTGTGAAAAGAAATAAACAAGAAATAAACAAGAAATAAAGAAAATGAGAAAAGGCTTAAAAATAATATGGAAAACAGTCTTAAAAAAATTTCCGAACACTTTGGGAAAAAAGTGTTCAACGATTAAAATACTACTTCATCCCCTTTGCTTCAACTCTCAATTTGCAAAACAAGAGGCAACTTTTAACATATAAAAAAATTCACGTTTTCAAAACAATTCTATAGTCACCTTCCAGCCAGACCATTTTAATGCATTGTACATGGGACTGCCCTTGAAGACTTTCCAGAAGCTTCAGCTAATGCAAAATGCAGCAGCATAGATACCAGTTCCTCTAGAATACATATTACACTTCTGGTCCACAAACTGCACTGGTTATCAGTCTGTTTCTTGCTCCAATTCAAGATACTCTTTTTGATCTTTAAAGCCCTACATGGCATAGGACTGGGTTATATGAGGTATGTGGCTCCCTCATCTACCCATTTTACCAGATCCAGCAGAAAGGGTATGCTGTGGCTCCCACTGGTTAAGGAGCTACAGTTGGTAGGTCCTAGGCAGTGCGCCTTTTCTGCTTGGGTGGCCTGTTTTATGGAACATCCTCCCTCCCTAGTTTGGTATATACATTGTTTTTAGCTCTGTTGTTCATCACACAGTCACTTGTTTGTGAGATGAGTGATCACATAAAATTTATGAATAAAATAAAATGTTTTAAAAAATCATACAAACCAGCAACTCTGTCTATTCAGTCACTTTCCAGTAAAATAATACTGAAAAAATCCACTCAATTTTGACTCCCTTGTCCATCACTCAGAAATGTGAGAATCATATGACAACAATTAGCTGACCAATGATGAGGAAGTGAACTGAGAAGTACAAAATGTACAAAAAGGAAAGGATTAACCTTTGGGATGTCTTATGTGACAGGGGTCCTACGTTTTTGCTACTGTCATTATACAAAGCTGTTAACATTTGTCAAGAACCTACAGCTGCCTCAAAAACGGTTCATTTCTTGTGATGAAATGGTCATTAGGACAACTCATAAAAATTATCCTGAAATTTGTCCTAGTATATGTCTTTCAAAAAGTATTTTGGACATGCTTTCATGCTGTTCCAGTAGAGAAGGTCATTACCAAAGATAAAGTGCAGTGCCATTAATCTGAATATTGTCCATGAATATTAATCTTCATTTTTAAACTAATGGGATGTTTTTTTCAATGGGAAATATGTTTGGATCTACAATCAATTTAATCAATCTCCATACTATACCAAGAAATAGTTTGTGAGCCTGTCTTCCAACAGATAAATTAAATATTGAGAAATTAAAGGAAATACATGGCAAAAGGATCTGAAGCAGGTGCACAAATCTAGGATAGTTATTATTTGCTTAAGAAACCTATTTTATTATTCAGTAAGTAATAAATTTATTTTTTCTATAATCTTACATTAGTTTTAGAAAACTTTCTTTGGTGACAAGACAAATGAAAATAAAATTAACACAAAGGGAATACAGACAGAAATATGTTTATTGCCAAAATAATATTAATAATAATAATAATGGACAAAAAAAGACAACAGAAAGTGGCTGGAATAATGACATATTAAACTAAGAATTTAGAAACATCTTACATTCTGCCCTAATGGCAGCACAGTTAATAAGGGCAAAAGGTCTTCTTGCAGCTCGCTTCAGTTGTAAGGTATTTCTGCAAACCTGGCGGGCAAGTTTAGTCAAATATGTAGTATGAAGAAAGAAAGATTGACGTGTCTTCACTGCAGATTTTGGACTACCAGTGTTCCGGACTGGTATGCCCTGAGTTGCTTGTCGTGACATATGTGTTCGGACACACGAATCCTGAAAGAAATAATAACAATAATAACAACACTGCCGCCCAAAGCCAATGGTTTTAGATGGACAATTATACAAATCAGTTTTTTTAAAAAAATTACTCTTAATTTTTTGGCCTATCATTGTATTTCTTGTTTTTAATATTTTTAGTCTATAACTGCCCAGAGTTGTTGGGAGACTGGTGACATATACATTTAATAAATAACAATAGTAATAATAACAGTAACAACAATAAAAATTACATTGAAGTTAAACACATTTCTGTCTGGAATCTCCTCTATGCATTGATCTCCGTCTGTGCTGGTCCTCTGAAATGATCAAGAACAAACCTAAAAGTTCATTCCATAGAAAGGAGTTTTACAAGAGACAGGCTGAGGCTGAGGCCGAGTGGGTGCTTTGCAATATCCAACAGGAGGTTCTGATGTTCTGGCTCCCTGCTCTTCCGTCATCTACCTCTTCTTTAGCCATGGCCTCTTGGATGTACATATTGCTGTGGCTGAAGAATAAGACAACTTCATTTCCCTACTAGGCAAGATACATGATGAAAATTTATCAGGCCACCCAAGCTGGAGGAAGAGGAGTCAAAATTGAGACTGATGATCTGGAGTTGTATCAGGAGGAAAACAGGCAAGACAGAATGGGGAATGGAATGCGGGTACAGCATGGTTGGCCAAGTAAGTGGGAAGTGCAAGAAGGAAATTATTCAAGGAAGTTATGTCTCTAAATACATACGTAACTACTACGATGTAGATATAATTCCAACACATTTGGAAACTACTAAATTGGGAAATACTGTAATAAAGTAGCATACACAAAACTTGTAAAAGTTAGCTGACTAAGCCATACAATTGTTTAAATATAATTTTAAAATGTACACTGTATCTTTACAAAGGAAAATGAAGCACATGAATTAAGACGAAATAGCAAAGATGCTAAGTACTACCAGCAAAAGAAGCATTACCTCTGTGGTTTGATTGGGTGAAAATCTATCTTCATTTGTTAGAGTTGGCATTTTAAGACCACCATACTTTTTCCAATAAATCCAACATGGTGCACATAATCTGCACTGCATGTTGGGTGGACCCCAAGAATACCATTGATGCGACTGTGTAACTTAAAGAAGAAGAAAATAAAATCTAGTCAATATATGTAGAATAAATATTTACTAATATATTTACACATAAATATAGAGGCACAGGATGACAGTACACTTTTTCAAAAATAGTTGCGCACTCTCTCTTTATGATATATACATACTGATGTATACTTAAAACTCTTGATGAATGATGTAGACATAGAATGTTTTGTGACTAGATTTCTCCATTCACTTCACATTCTCCCTTTTATGAAGAAGCTCCTTGCAGAAGAAAGGACCCATACACATCTCTGTGCACATGCACACGCGCACACACACACACACACACACACACACTTTTACTTACTGTAGCAACTTTCACAAGCACGGCCTATTAGTGAGTTCTGAGTCTGGTGTGGTGCTCCAACTGCCCCATTCATGGCGCCTGGTTTTCCATTATTGCTGGATATCTGACTGGGATTCGGTTTGTTGCTTTAAAATGATCACACATGCATTAATTGCATGAGCTATATGGCAGAAACATTTTAAACAAATTCTTAGCTAACTACAAGAGCTATGTGAGAGTTTGATTCAAAGGTTTGTTGGCTACTCAATTGAGCTGTGAACCAAACTGACTTTGGTTTAGATTATCAATATGTAGAGGTGTATAAATGACATAACAACATACAGATGATTTTAACCCCATATTAATGAATGGCCTCAAAAAGCAGCTTTGTACAGACATTAAATAAGAGCGGGGGAGAATTAAATCCTGTGGAGCTCAACTGCAGCTGAAAAAGCCGTGAGTGTCCGGTAATACCTTTACATAAAAGTAGTCAAAATTTATTTTATTAATGTCAAACATGATTCTGGGTCTTACTGGATTTTACCGAAGTTTGTTAAATGTTAAAATAGCAATAGCACTTAGACTTATATACCGCTTCACAGTGCTTTACAGCCCTGTCTAAGCGGTTTAGAGTCAGCATATTGCTCCCAACAACCTGTGTCCTCATTTTACCAACATGAAAAGGATGGAAGCCTCAGTCAACCCTGAGTCAAAATGAAGTTTTATCAATGCTTATTTTTTGCTTCTTCAATAAAAAAACCTAAGATTTATGTCTATAAACTGAAATTAATTTTAAAATAAAAGTATTAGCGTTTGTTATACTTACTAAGTTGGTATGTAAACTTGCTTGAGTTTACTCTCTGCTTCAGCAGCTTTTAGACGTTTCTAATAGAAAAGATGAATAATTTAGTGCCTGACACAATGTTAATATTACAATGTTGTACAAAATATTACTTTAAACTGCTTAGTCTTTAAGACTTATATCAGAGGCTTCCGAGGCTTCTGTCCATGGAGATTTGGCTGCATAGGCAAACAAGGAAAGGATTTTGGTATAGCGATACTTCACTTCTAGATATCCCTTCCAGATACAGACTATACCAGATTTTTTATTTACTTGAGTACTCATCGTTGGATTTTTCTCATTGGGTTTGAACAATTTAATTACAACTTAAAAATAGCAGCCTTAATGAAAACTTTTAACAAAGCTGTTTTAAGAATCATTCAGTCATTGTAGGCATCCCGTAAGAAGAAAGCAGTATGTCAATTTAATAACATTTCTCGCACAGATAGCTAAATGCACTTCCTTGATTAGAGAAAGGAAAAGGCTTATAGACTTTTTGCATGAAACACAAAAAAAGTGCACATGACTTGCAAATTTGATTAGAAAAAAGTGAGAGGGTTTTTGGTTTTTTTGGTAACCATAGAGTAAGAGATAACTTTGTAATCATGCTTATATTTGCTGCAAAGGAAATTAGAAGCTTCTATTTCTTGTTATCTTTTCTTTCTGCACTTTTGGTTTTTCTCTTTTTTTCCTTTTGTTTTCTTTATTCTCTATTAGATTGTGTTAGATTTTATTCTTTTAAACTTTTAACAAAAAATATTTAAAAATATTAACATCTTTATTTAAAGATTTGGTTTCTCTCAATTGAATATATAGTTTAAGCTAAAAATTTCTTGTACAAATTTGAACTTGTATTCAAATGAAATGTGGGTTTCCTTATGTATATTTATAGCTTACAAACATAAGGGAGAATTGAAGCTGGCCGAGGACAATTCCTATAAGATCCTCAGATTTCTACACATTTGAAAAGTCAGTACTGTAAAAAGTAGATCTGTTGCTTATGCTTAAAAGAGTATCAACAAAAACCTTGGGAGTTAACCAAAGAAAGAACATTATAGCATTCTTTAAGGTGAGTTTTTACAATAACACAAAAAACAGTGATGTTGCTAAAATAATTATTAAAATGTTCCAAGTAATTGCAATCATTACTACAATACATATACATGCACAAATATGGTATAATATACACACATATTACAGTTTTTATTAAGTAACAAAGTCCATAATAATTTCAGGTTGGGAGACAGATTCAGTAAATAAAAATACATTAAAAATAATATATCATAATCATTGTTAGGTTTTCCCATCTGAAAACACCTAGGGCAGACATACCTTTAAAACTGATCATATTAACATTGACTCACATCTTGCTAAGACACCCCCAGAAGCTAAGATACCTTTTTGCTCAAAGTTCAAGTTAAAATACCATTGTATGGTATAGAAGAAATCTATTTAAATGGGAAAAATGTATAATGTTCTGTACTAATTGAAACTAAGGAAAGCTAGTTGGAAGGTGTGATTATATCCATGGTATAAAATTTAGTTACGCACCAATCCTTATTTACCATTTCTGATAAGCTTTCTCACAATGTTTTCCACTGTGTATGTAGCAATAATATGGACCCTTCTGCTCTTTAACTGCTTCTTTAATGTATTAGTTGAAACAGATTAGTTGAATTAGTTAATTTAACAATGAGTTGAAAAAACTCTGTTCTGCATCTATTAGATCACAAACAGCCAAAGAACAAAGTATAAGTATAATGCAATTGAAATGGCTCATTCTATAAGGACTTGCTAAAGAGTGAGCAGCAATGACACTGTAAAGTTTTATGGAGAAAGGCAACAACCACCAATGTCTTAGTTTCACTGTGTCCCAGGATTCAGATGACTGAAATCAAGCTGTAGAAGACTTTGGGCATGTATATACCCTTTTTATTCTGCTTGCAAGAGGAAGAAAGTGAAAGACAAGTTATCTTTCTCAACTATGCCTGGATCCTGAAACTGTAGATCACATATTATTCATATAAACTACTAGATAATAAATCATTCAAATAAGTTGGATTCAAACTATGATTTCTTATCTTCATTTATGAGACAACTTTGGCTAGGGTGGTGTAAACTCTGCATAGCTGCCATTAATGGCAAGATATCAAATTTCAGTGTAACTGAAATACTTCAATGAAAAAGGCCTGA
Organism: Ptyas mucosa; assembly: GCA_012654045.1. Classification (NCBI taxonomy): domain Eukaryota; kingdom Metazoa; phylum Chordata; class Lepidosauria; order Squamata; family Colubridae; genus Ptyas; species Ptyas mucosa. The sequence continues at coordinate 7,388,286 of WNWU01000018.1, read as the reverse complement.
ATCCAGAGATCCAGGGAAGAGAATTCTAATTAGGAAAACCTCCAGAAGAGCCTGAAAGATATCCTGGCATGATGACAATAAAAGAATTGGTCAAATTCCTGATGTTTTGCCCTCCCATAAAAATTCATTTTTGCATAACAGCTATTCTGGATTCAGGGCAACATGTTTCAATTACTCTAAATCCTGAATGACTTCAGGTCTAATTAAACCTTTAGGGGGGAAATGAAATTACAGGAATTAGTACTTTGAAATTATTATGCATGGTAACCTAACATGGCCTTCCTCAACTCGGTTTCCTCCAGGTTTATCTGCTTGCTCAAATTACATTGCAACCCATCTCACAGATGTGACCCCTGGTGGCTAACAACACACTGCAAAATAATACAAAACACAGTATCAACAAAAGTGTAAAAACCTAAAATAGCCAAAACCAAACCCAATAAAAACTCAATAGCAATGTCTCACAGATCATTTAACTTCCCAGTCCCCATGCCTTGAGTACATGCAGGCATACAGTGCTTACTGAAAGGACAGAAATGCTCTGTGGGCATGTGCCCACAGAGGTTTTCCGGCGCTCTGGTGTGCACAAAGACAAGCTGGCTGGCGCACATCTGTGTGCTGGAAACCAGAAGAGCAGCTGGCAATGGCACACGTTCCCACAGAGAGGGCTCTGCGTGTCACCTCTGGCAGAGGTGCCATAGATTCACCATCACAGATTTAGAGCAAACCAGCTGGAGTGACAATGGAGGCTTTATGTTACATGCACATTCCCATTTAGTTGAACCTTTTATGTAGGGATTTTGTAAAACCTGAAAGCCCCATCTTAAAAATGTTCATTTAGATATTGTTTTATATCACACCATAGATTTGGATGTTATGAATTCAAAAAAATTACCTGCTGAATATATCTATCTGTTGTTTTCCACATATAATAATATTCAATGATGCTAGTCAGAGATTTCCAAGGAAGCTGAAAAATATTAAATACAAAATTACATTTAAAGAAACGAAAATGATGAAAAACAGTTGGGCTATCAGAGAAAAACTATTTTCGGTAGAGATGAAAGTCACGTAAAAACCTAGACATAAGGGCATAACATTATGTAACATCTGTACCACTCTCCTCTGAAGGTTAAGGGAAGGTAGACCTTATATACTATTCTAATGCATCTTTTTATGTATCTCCACTGAACACCAGTAACTGGACAGCTTCTAAAACTAACATGCTATTATCTAAAGTGCAAAGATCCATACATCTGATTCCCAGTCGAGGTTTTGAACCCACAGAACCCCCATAGGTTCCAGCTATCTATGTTTGACAAGTTCCGAATGAGACAAAACCTGTCATATAATGCCTCCTGGTGGTCATTTAAGCTATATGCGATATGTGAATTGATGTCAATGAGCGTAGTTGGGAAAAGAGAAATAAGATCCTCTGATAGTTTCAGGTGAATATATATTAAGAGTTGCTTGGTGAACTCTTGACCGAAATATAATTTCGTTTCTTCTAAGAACTGGAAAATATGGTATGCTTGTCCACTGTTCTTGGAATTTAAAACTGTAAGAAATCCTGTTAAAGGGTTGGAAAACTTTGTCCCTAGGGGAAAAATAATTCTTCTATTTAGGTCTTTTTCAGGAGCAATCTGTTCCTGTACTAAACAAAGGAGAAATGGCTCTTATATTGTACTACATATATCAGAGATGGCTAGATTCTCCTATGAAGATTTCTGATTTTTAAATAGTAATTATTTAAATGTTTTTTTTTAATTTATATTTATATGCCGCCCTTCTCCGAAGACTCAGGGCAGCTTACAATGTGTTAAGCAATAGCCTTCATACTTTTTGTATATTTATACAAAGTCAGCTTATTGCCCCCACAAACCGGGTCCTCATTTTACCCACCTTAGAAAGGATGGAAGGCTGAGTCAACCTTGAGCCTAGTGAGATTAGAACTCGCAGTAATTGCAGGCAGCTGGATGTTAAATGCTGCCTTAATAGGAGGCATTAGCCTGCTACGCCACTCAGGCTCCTTATGAAAGATAAAACAGGAGAGTTTTTCTCCTTTTCTTCCTGGCTCTGGATTTCAAGTTTAGGGAGATTTGTTAAATCTCGTTCTTTTTCCAAGCTCAAACATTATGAACTTGAGTTGGTGCAGCCAACTCCAACTCCTAGGAAACTGGCTTAATCATGCAGAGCCAACAACATTCCTCATCTCCAAAAATACTGGAAACTTCAAATGAGTTTATATTACAGGATCCAATTTGGGTCAGTCACCAGGACCAGAGGATTAATCTTCAAAGCTTTTGGACTCGTTCTGGAGCCCAGGTTGAATCCTGGAACATTATCCTGGTACATGTGTATTCGCCTTCATTCGCTCATTTATATTACACCTGTATTGTATTGGCTTCCGATTAACATCCAAAGACAATTCAAAGTGCTGGTTGTAGTTTATAAAGTTTTATATGCTAGGCATTAAAATATCTTCACGATTGTTTTCTCCAACTGGAAGATGCCTACTTAACTCATTTGTCCTGACAGACACTGCTGCTGGTTCCCAATTTCCATGAGGCATTATACCTGGGGAAAGTCACAGGAACTGAATTTCTGTGGTAGCACCTACAACTGGAAACAGTCTCCTACTTCAACCAGGACTGGCTCTTACGTTTTAACCTTCCAGAAACCAACATCAGAATTGTTTTGGAGATTCTACTGCAATGCATAATGCCTAAGAAAGAAGATTATACTTTTTGGCACTTTGGGTTTTATCATATTCTACTTCTGTAATTTTAATGTTTTATTGCATATGTTTTTATTTTCATGTTTCATTACTATAAACTACACTTGGGATTGCACCATTTAATAACCCTGATAAATAAATAAAATAAATGGGCATAATTCAATGTATTTATATCTAATACTATTTAAATATTTTTATAAAAAATGAAATTATTAGAAACTACGAATGTTTTGATTATTGCTTCAATTTGTTTATTTCTAAAGTGTGGCATTATGAAAAAGGTGGAAAACCTCTGGCCTGTCTAATATCATTAAACTAGAAATGACAAAGGCACTACTCAGAACGATAAATGAGACATAATGGAAGTATAGTTCAGCAATATCCCAGGTCCCTCAATCCTGCATACGAGAATACAGTAATCCTTATACCTCTGAAAAGTATAATGTTTTACAGATGTATACAAAAAATTGTACTGCACGCTTTCAATTGGAGATTTATCCATTCTGCCCCCTTGCTGTTTTCCAAGATCCCCAGCCCTAATAGCAAGAATTGTTGAAGATTTTAGTGGCCTAAGTACCTCCATCATATCAGGTACTGTAGTAGACTATGCCCTTATATAGAAAAATAAGCTCATAATAACAGATCTTTAGTTTAATTGATAGTGAAATAGGAAAACAACGTGTTGTGGCCTGTCAGCCGCCGGCCCCTCCAGCAGCCGAATCAGATGAGGAGGCGTGGGAATCAGGGTCAGCATCAAGGCAACCTGAGAGCTCTGAGTGGGAAGAGGGAATGAAGCTGTTGGAGAGAGACAGAGGTGGAACCTGGACCATCTATCAGTCCTCAGATGGAGAGTCAACAGACCCCAAGTCTGGAGGCAGTTGATGAGGAAGAGGAGAAATAGCTGGGCCCAGTGCCTGACGTGTGGATGCACAGAAGGCAGAGGAGAGGAGAGCAGTGGAAATCTGTGGGCCGATCCCTGGGACGGAAGAGCCACCGCTGCTAGCGAAGCCCCACCCTAGCTCTAGGGATAAAAGGAAGGGGGTGGAGATGAACAGATGTGGCAGACAACTATTCATCTCCCTGCCAGACAGACTTGTTAGCCTAAGGTGAGAGGTAAACTTTTTGCCGGGGCTGCTTGTGCTCCTAATAAAGGAATAATTGATTTAAATACAAAGGGTTTGTCGTGTTTGGGGAACTGGATCAGAACACAACGCTGTAAAAGACTTAAAGGCAATTTAATAATAATTTAGATATGTCTACTTACAAAATCTTGTCGTATGTCATTGAAGTCTTTACCATATTTCTCTAAGGCTTCTTCAAACAAACTAGCCTCTGATGCCGACCATTCTTCCATTTCATCTCTACAAAGAACAGGACCTCCAAGGGGAACCAAAACACTAATGGCACTGCTCAGGTCATAGTTGTGCTTATGTAATGTATCCATTGCATGAAACTAGGAATGAAAAGGATTAGATATAAGTATTAAATAACAATATATTAAATGCATTTTTGGATTAAATGTTACAATGAATCATTTTGACCTGTCATGTATAAGAGTTAAGCAATGAACCAGTAATTCTCAGGAAGCGAGACATCACTGATTCAAGGTCAGGAAGCATGGATATGGAGCACTGCTGAAACACTGGAAAGGCAGGAAATAAGACCAATGTAATTAATAGAATTAAACTACCATGGGTATTAGAGGGAATTCTTACCCTCAACACTTATATCATACAATCATTTACGTGTCTTTTATCAAACTATGCTGGGACTGTGATTTATAGTCAAGTCCAGTTCAAGGAGTTTGCCATGTGTTTTGTTAGGACTGTGTATATCTTCAATATGGTATTATGACTTAGCAAATCAACCTATCAAAGCAGAGTCATGAACTGAAGTGCAAATTTATTTCAGTATAGCAAATCAGTAATGAAGAGTTAGGCTTGATGACTATTTTGCTTCATCTGGAGTTGCTGGCAACAACTTATGTTACAATTCCATTTCTATGGAACACTGTTTCCTTGGGAAATGCTGATGAGAGTTGACTGAAGACTCTCCAACATTAATAGTTAGCCAATGAGTTTTATCATCTAATTGGAATGGCAAGCCTAATATTGTTTTGGACTTAATTATCTTAGCTCTCAATTTCTTTATACAAGCTTTATTTTACCCTGACATGGTGTAACCTATCAGACTTCACACTAAAACACGGATCAGTCTTTTGCTGCCATACTTCCTCAATATACAAGTTTCTCATTCTTATAATTCAGTTCATAGTATGCCAAGTAAGGCAAACCACAGAGGTAATTTGGAAATAACTGTGTTTTATTTCCTCATCCTCATTACTTCTGCCTTTCCATGATGCATGGATTTGTCTTGGTCTAAGGAGAAATGATAAAAATCCATATATTAAATTCAATTCTTACTTCCATTCTCTTCCATTCATTACATAGAGGGAAAACTAATGAAGGTTGTGTAATATACAAGCACAAGCTAGTAATTCATACCTGAAGAAGCTGGAATAATAATAAAATAAATTCTTTGGCTTCTGATTCTGGTTTGATTAGTTGCAGGAAAATATAACCCTGGCTTTGAGTGCCACGAGGCAATAATACGAAGTAGAGCAAAATAAGCACAATTCTTGTCATTAATGTAAGAATATAATGATAAAAAGGAATCACATTCATTTTAGATCTTCATGAGTTAACTAGATTTTCTGGATACATAGTATGTTATTTAAAATATTTATTTATTTAGATACCACCTTTTATTCTTTTTACAAAATAACTCAAGGTGGCAAACATATCCAACACAAGATCCAATCTGGGTTGGTCACCGGGATGAGGTTTAATCTTCCAAGCTTCTGGATTCATGCTGGAGTACATCTTCAGGAAACTTCTCTCTACTGAAATATGTGCTTTGTGCTATATTGTATGCATCTTATTTATGTGGTACCTGCCTATTGGTTGATTGGTATGTTGATGGCTGGCAATTAGCTGTTGTTTCTTTGTGGTGCCAAGTCCTTGGCTCCTACGTACCCAATAAGTAAATCAGCACTCCTGTTAACTGACAAGGGACTTGTTCCCAGGCTTCAATCATTTCCCTAGGTATCTTTGTACCTGCATGGCCAACAATCTTAGTAACTGCGATAATTGAATGTACATCCTTATTCATTGCAATGTGAGCCTACCAGTGAATTTGAGTCTCCTCGTCTGACAGTTCGCCTGTGTTCTTGCAATCTGGTGGTTAGATTCTTACCAGTCTGTCCTACATAGTCACAGGGACAATCTATGTGGGGGATTCAGTAGATTACATTAGAAGTATCTCCCACCTCCAAGTGATCTTTGCAATGCATGATTTGTCCTTGTATGGTAGCCTCTGGCAGTGTGTAATGCCCATTTGAGATCTCAGAAGCTGTGTTCTACTGCTTCTGAAATGCTTTTGATGTATGGCAAGGTATGCCATAAAGTTGATCTCTTTCTTTCTTTCTTTCTTTCTTTCTTTCTTTCTTTCTTTCTTTCT